>JANAVB010043646.1:0-55130 GCA_029216955.1 Iris pallida
ACACTGATTTTTGACACATCCTCTACTGAATCCTGTACACATATATACGACGCACACACACACGAAAAAACTGAGAACTCACATATGTTTACACACACATGTATTGACACAACCATGTTTCACTCACCTATCTACACATACACTCATTCCACTGATTTCTGAAAACACAATACCCGTACTGATTTCCTATCTTACCTGAGAATCCTATCTAAACTAACTGTCATTATCACACACATGGTATCACATATACACACACACACATTGATTCATTTTTCCTGTTATACACCTATGCCTAAATCCTGAGAACAAAACCTACCAACTGTTTTTCCTATTACAATGTTAGCTATAACACTTGACACCCTATCTATTGATCCATGTCACATTACACACACACATTCCTTTTGACATACTCCTTAATAATCTGAACACTCTTCTGTCCTTGGACAGAACATGTATACACTCACACATACATTATACATGGTTCGCCCTTTACTCATTCTATATATATGTGCATGTGGTTCTTCCCCTAACTATATATATATATATATATATATATATATATATATATATATATATATATATATATATATATATATTATATATATGTCTTGTATATATATACTATTCATATATGAGTGTTGTGATACAATGTATGTTGTGGGTATGAACACATATATGTAGGTTCCTATGCCTATGAGTGATTGCACATATGAGTATATGCTATGAGTTGAATATATACATGCTTATATAGGAATTTGGGTGTTTGTTGGCTTGTATAGCCTGGTATTGATGTGTTCTTGCTAGGATAGGCTTGGTTAGGCCTAGTGAGACTTATTAGACTTGTTCGGGCTAGGACTTAACCTAGTTGACCTAGTTTGACTAGTGTGGTTGACTAGAGTTGACCAAGTGTTGACTTTAGTCTAGTTTGACCTAGACAGCATACAGATGCATTGTAGATTACATTTATCATTCCATGTATACATCTTGACTTATGTTGCTCTAAATAGGAGTCAGATACCTCATCTCAGGCAGTATATTCTCACAGACATTCAGATACCAGGCGAGTACAATCTCTGATCATTTCATAACTTGCTTAGGATTATATTCCTGCTCTAGTTTACCTTATTTGATGCTGTCACGATATTATCACAGATTGGAACTATATGGATCCCTATATTGAGATGTTATCCCCCTCGGGAGCATCGGATACATCATGTCATGTGTTTCATGTACATCATGTATTCCTCGTTCTCATGTTATTCATGTTTCTCATGTGCTTCATGCTCGTTCATGCTCGCTCGTGTACTCTCATGTGCTCTCATATTCGATCATGTTTCTCGTGTATTTCATGTATAACCTATACTTCATGTGTACCCTTCACGGGCCTTCATGTGGAATTCATGTGCACTCAGTTCTGAGCTCTCATGTATACTTCATGTACACCCATCTATGGGCTTTTATGTGAAAATCATGTACTTAACATAACTTGTCTGGATCTTTGTGTATTGATTGGGGTATGGGAGAGTATAAATAGTCATGTGAACAATTCCAAAGTAGTATAACCATGTGCGCCTCTTTAGTATATTCATGTGCAAATTCAGCCGTTCACATGTCGACTTTGTACTCTAAATCACTAGTCACTGGTAGCTCTCTACTTATAGTAGATATTTCCATTACAGTTCTCTCTCTATTTACATCATGTACTTTCCTTCAGTTTCATGTATCGTACTCTCTTGTATGTTTATATTTTCTAACCTGTTATGATCTGCATGAGATGTATTGTGCTCGCTTCCGTCCTGACTGGACCTATTAAAAATTTTATAGAGGATGTTGAGGAACCCTGCTCCCCTTACTATGGAGCTTGCCTAGATGACACTCGCGACTTGGACCCCTGGGGAGGTTCAGGAAGCTGCTGAGGATGATACCCATGCATAGTGTAGATAGTCTACACTGTTCCTTATTTTTATGTTAGTAGTTGTCTGGATTTAGAGTTGTATTATTATGGAGATGTTGAGACTTATGTTATTTTATTTCTGTTGTACCTCAGTTCAGGATTTCTCTATCTATTCCATCGTGCTATATTCTACCTTTAGATTGTGATTGAGTTATACCTTCTATGATTGGCCTCCTTTGGAGAGTATTTCATATTATGTAGTTATAGTTCATGACCTAAAACAGCGTCCTACCGCCGACACTGCGGCGTAGGCTGGGCGCTGTTACGTACTCGTTCCCTCACGATGGGTGCGGGTCGTGACAGTATTAATGCAACATGGAAGAGTGATAACGTATGCATCTCGACAGCTTCAGGATCATGAGAAGAACTATCTGACCTATGACTTGGAGTTAGCAGCAGTAGTGTTTTCACTTAAGTTGTGGAGGCATTACTTGTATGGAAAGCGAGTGAAGATTTATACTGATTATAAAAGCTTAAAGTTTCTATTACCCCAGAGGGACCAGAACATGAGGCAGAGAAGATGGTTGGAGTTACAGAAGGATTTTGAAGTGAACCTTCAGTATCATCCATGCAAGGCAAAATGTGGTAGCAGATGCCTTGAGTAGGAGAGGTAGTGCATTCATCTTGACCTCGCAGAGGCACATTCTAGAAGACCTTCAGGATATAGACATTGACGCAATCTTGCCGTAAGATACAAGAATTTTGGCCAGTTTGTAGATTCAGTCTACTTTGGTAGAGAGGATCAGAGTTGCACAGGCAGAGGACCCGCAGATCCAGAAGCTTCGATCAGAATATGTGTCAGATCTCAGGAAGTAGTTAGTAATCCATGAAGATGGTACTCTTATATTTGGAAACCATCTTTGTGTACCAAGTGGAGACCTTCCACGGGAAGTTATGTCAGAGGCTCATAGTTCTCCTTATTCCATTCATCCCGGAGGAACAAACATGTACCAGGATATAAAGCAGCACTTGTGGTAGAATGACATGAAGAGAGAGATAGCGAGATTTGTTTCCAGGTATTTGGTATGTCAGCAAGTGAAGGTAGAGCAGCAGGGGCCAGCAGGATTATTACAACTGTTTCATATTCCGGAGTGGAAGTGAAAGCACATCACGATAGATTTTGTAATCGGTTTACCTAGATCTCCGACTGGTCGGAACGCAGTCTGGATGATAGTGGATCGGTTCATGAAGGTTGCTCATTTTCTTCTTTTCAGAGTAGGGTAGTTTACTAAGCAGTTGGCAGAAATATTTATGAAGCAGATAGTGAAACAACATGGTGTTCCAGTCAGCATAGTATCAGATTTGGACATACGGTTCACCTCTCACTTTTGGCGGAGTTTACATCAAATTTTGGGTACTAAGTTGAGGTTTAATACAACTTACCATCCATAGATAGACGGACAGTCAGAGAGAACCATTCAGACATTGGAAGATATATTGCGATCTTGTACCTTAGACTTCGGCAGAACTTGGGAAGGTCATCTTCATTTGGTAGAGTTCTCTTACAATAACAGTTATCAGGCAAGTATTCAGATGACTCCATTTAAAGCATTATATGGAAGAAAGTGCAGGTCTCCTTTAGCATGGGACGATGTGAGAGAACGAAAATTATTGGGACCAGAGATGATCATGCAGACAGTGGAGACAGTCAAGTTAATCAGGGAGCGACTTTGAGTCGCACAGGACCGGCACCACCAATGGGCAGATTAGCAATGTAGGCCTCCAGATTTTGGTGTTGGTGACCAAGTATATCTGCAAATTTTGCCCACTCGAGGTGTCATTAGATTTGGAACCCGAGGAAAGCTTAGTCTGAGATACGTTGGTCCGTTTGATATTCTCACTCGGATAGGCGATATTGCTTATCATCTTGCCCTTCCGCATTCGCTACGTGATGTACATGATGTGTTTCATGTATCTCAGTTGTGTAGGTATATCCCGGATCTGAGTTATATCCTCGATCATTCTGAGCTGATCGTTGGTACCGACCTGACTTACGAGGAACAACCCGTATCTATTTTAGATCGGCGAGAGAAGGTGCTCAAGAACCGGACTATTAGTCTTGTCCGTGTCACTTGGGACCATCACTCACCGGAAGTGTCGACATGGGAGCACGAGGACAAGATTAGATCTCGATATCCGTACTTGTTTGACTCAAAAGGTATGTTTATTCTTATGCCTTCCTAATCTGTTTTCGTGCTTAATTTACACCCGCTAGGGTGGATGATTGTTCTCTAAATGCCTGCTAGAAATCGATAGGGTTACATGTGTAATTACTCCTGTAATTAGTGTCTTGCTTGCCCTGATTTTTCTATCCTGCCTTGGCTGGAATTCTGAGGACGAAATTTTTCTAAGGAGGTAGATATGTCACTCCCCATTCTCAATATACGTATTTGCCTACGTGTTTCCCGTATATGATATCTGGTATATGTGCCCGTACAACTGTGATCCTGTATTTTACACCTGGTCATGGCATAGAATAATATCTCGTCACGGAATAGTGTGCCATTCCTTGTCCTTGTTTGGTAGTAGGCATGGTTCACTACTTCGATGATGGGATTTCTGGACCGTGTTGAGATCAAGGTTATGATTAATTAATTATTTCTCAGTTGTAGCATGTAATAATTAACATGTTATATTAATCACATGGTTAGGGCATGCTTAGTGTTAGGGTTTTAAGTGAACCAACCCACCCCCACTGTAAATGTTCTCTTCCTTCTCTCTCTCTCCCCATAAACCCTCATTTATTTTTCCCAACAACTTTTAGGCAAGTGCACCTTGCTCAAATAGAGAGATTTCTTGCATTTTTATTTCTTAATTTTTCCTTTGATATTATTAGTCTAGATTGTTCATATCCTCATTCTCAACTTATTTAGTACTTGGTCTTTTTATTTTAATGACTATTTTTGTGTAGATCTAAGTTTCTAAAACTAGAGTTTTATGGGTTTCCATGATTTTGATCTATCAAACTTGCTTATTTTCAAAAATTAATTGTTCCATGTTGTAGAAAATTCAGTTTTATTCAGTTTTGACCTGTATTTCGTCCGATTCTGAGTCCTATAGCCCGAGTTATGGACATTGGAAGTTTTTAAAACTTCATGGCCAAAAGTTCGTTGGCAGGAACGATGACCCTCCGTATGTGCACTGCCGCACCATCCATTCGCGTCGTTGTGTGCCATTCACGCCACTGTGCGCCAACCGCTATGTGCCATTCGTGTACAGTGCGCCATTCGCGCCGCTGTGTGCCGTTCGTGCCGCTGTGCGCCATTCACGCACAGTGCACCATTAGCGCCACTGTGAGCCATTCGTGCCATAGTGCACCATTTGCGCCGATGTGAGCCATTTGTGCCACAATGCGCCATTCGCGCACAGTGCGCCACTGCCCGTCTTTCGCGTATTGTACGCCACTAAGCGTTGTGCGCCGTTCGTGCACCACTGCACATTGTGCGCTGTTCGCGCTACCTGTTTGCATGCCTCACGTACTCGAGAGTCCCGCGTGTTTGACCCATGCGCCTATGTGCCTAAGTGAGCTATGTGTCCAGTAGCTATCATATGACTGTGTGACTTGAATATGTTTCTGACCTGTCTACCTGTGCATGTACTGGTATATCCTATGTGTGTACTGAGGTACAATCCATGTGTGCACTGAGATGCTACCCTACGTTCTAAGCGATTCTATGTGCTATATATTAGTACATTCAACGTCCCCAACACATATAGGATAAACGGTCAGTGACAATTACGTAGTGTGTTGTTTGTTGAGTGATGCGTTATATTAAGGATAGATTCATATGTGGGACTCCATGAGCCAATGTGGTATCATACTTAGGGTACCCGTGCTATGTACGACATCTAAGGGGATGATCATGTGACTACGACATGTGAGCCCAAGACCAACATATGGTTTAACTAAGCAACTCAATCTAGTAGATGCATTAGGAAGGAAAGAATTTCGAGATTGTGTTATACTAGCCATCCCAGCTTCGTCCTGACGTGTTGGATTGGCCGCCACGGATAGTGGTAACTGCCTATGGTGGATGACATTATTCGACTCCCACGTGCTATGAGTTATATGTTCCGCATGGTAGCCTTTCGAGGGACCGATGCATAATCAATGTGCTACGCATTACAGAATTGGATTGGCTAGCCCTGCTGGAAATAATACGATCTGAGGATTCCTATAAGCAGCATCGCGAGGATAACTCCGCCAAATATAGAAAGTCGTAGGAATGATTGGCCATTCATAAAACGACTTGTTTGCAACATGTACCTTCCATTAATAGTCAAGGAACATGGATTGTCATGGTGCATGGTCCAACTCATGTCCTTGTTTGGTTGTTAGGTTGGGATATCGTGCTCTGACAGGTTGTGGGTTACGATCGGAAGCCCTTAACTTGACCATAGCTATAGGATATATCTTACCTCAGTATGATATTGGCGTTGTTTGCCTTTGATTGGTTGTAAGGGTGTCGTATGGTATCGAAGATACGTTATAAGCCTGTAACTCATGAACCAAGACTTATTATTATTATGCTTAGGTTTTTTGTCTCCCCCTTATGTGCTCCCTTGTGGTACTTACTATTTGAGGCTGACCCCGTTGGTTTTGTTTAGTCAGATCGCATAGCAGATCTCGAGGATCCAATCTTCTTCCCTGATGTCAATGGTGCATACTATGAGCATGGTCGTCGGAGGATTCGAGTGGGTTTCTTCTCCACCACTCTAGTATCATCAGTTTGTTCTGGCATTTAGCTATCGACACCTGTTTAGCCGGTTATTCTGGATATTTAGTTTCCTTGCATAATTGTAATTAAATCTGACTGCAACAGAATATGGTTATGTATTTATGACTCTTTGGGCTAGCTGGCTTATAAAGCTAGTTCCTTATGATTATTTTGATGAAGCGTCGGGGATGCCTTACTGTTTATCCTATATATTCATTAGTTGCTGTTCTTTGCTTTGAATGATTGAGACATAGATGTAATGTATGATCATAGACGACTTGATTGTAGTATACACCCCTTTGTCACTTGACAGCCGTGACCACTGTGTGATGTCCTCGTACCTCATACGGTGTAGCTGGCAATGCTCGTCCCCGTATTTCGGTACTGGGGCATGACAGTACCGATCGCTGACTGAAAAGTTGCCTTTGAGCACTTTTCAATGCTTTGGTTATAAATAGCCTTGAACCCCTTCATTCAAGGTTGATGCTTTGAGCCTAAAAATTTCTAAACCACCAAAGTCTATCCACAAACAAACTCTACAAAGCTTTCATTTGCCATCCACAAATTGTGTTAGAGTTATTGAGTTAAAAAGATATCTTCATCTTGTTGTAAGAAGATCAAAAATCTTCTTGTGAAAAGGTTGAAGTTGGAGAGTATTCGAATAAAGCTCTCGGTTGAAGTTGGAGAGTCTTCGGATAAAGCTCTCGGTTGAAGTTGGAGAGTCTTCGAATAAAAGCTCTCGATTTGAAGTCGGAGAGGCCTTCGGATAAAAGCTCTCGTGTAAGAAGTTGGTGAGCCTTCGGATGAAAACTCATGTTGTACTACTTGCATAATAGTAGATTAAAGTCGGAAAGAGTTTCGGGACTGGAGTGCCTCTCTGAGGATACCAGAATACATCGGGTGTCGGTATTGTTGTTGCTTCTTCTACCACTCTTAATCTTTAAATTCCTATTAGCAATCGTTTAGTGCTTGATTAGCTAGCTTGACCCTATTAACCCCCCTCTAGGGTGCTTTTACACATCAGTCTCACTTGCAACACATCTAGTCAAGAAATGAGCAAAGTACAACCCGACAAGAAATACTATACCAAGTAATCTAAAATGCACAAGTAAAGATATGGACTAACCTGCAATATAAAAAATAATACAAGAACTGAAACAATAAACAAGACAATGAATAAATGTAATAGTGAATTTGAAAGATTAATCTAATATGTGACCGGCTGGAAACCACAATATCACAATAAGGTGCGACTTAATTGTACGTGAGGTATACGATTAAGCTATTCACAATAACCTAGCGAAGGGCATGTGATCACACACTAGATAATATCTTGTCACGACCCGCACCCAGCGTAGGGGCACGAGAAGTGGGTACGTCCAGCCTACACCGTAGTATCGGCGGTAGAACGTTGTCCTAGGTTACTATCTAACCAACAACTCACGCAATTATATAATATACTTGTCAAATATCATCTCCGAACGGAGGACAAGTATAGATATAATGAAATCTCAATCACAGTCTAAGTACGATATGATAACACAGAAGTTATAACTAAGATTAAATAACAACAACCAACTACTAAATAATAATAATCTCAAAATAACAATATCTCAACTTATTACAATTCAAGTTCTAAAACATGAAATCTAAACCAAGTCAACTAGCTAATCTCCCGATCACTCCTGAGTGTCGGGGCCAAAGGTAGCTAAGCATCTCCTGGTCCATAGTAAGTAGGGCAAGTGTCCTCGGGGCAAGCTTTTTCAACAGGTCCAGTCAGGACAGGAACGAGTACAACTCATCAAGAAATCCCAAATAAATGACAGAGAACTATAAACAGTTATAGACAGTTGTATTGATGAACATGGCAGGTTATATGAGTAATGACGTAGAGAAACAATTATGGTACAAAGAAAGTAAGGTAACTAAACAAAAAGAGAAACATGGCAATGAAGACTGTAAAATATAATCTAGCTGAACTAGAGTAACATGATATAAGTCCAGACAGTATAATATGAGTCAAATGTAATCCCAATGTAAGCCCAGACAACGTAAATCTAATACCAGATGATTCCAGTACAAGACGAGTCCAGTATAAGGTGAGTCCAGTCAGAGACTAAAGATTCCAGGGTGAGTCCAAACTATACTCTAACAGTGTGTTTTAAAATATCGGGATCGACATGTGAACGACTGTAGGTAATACGGCACACCGCACACTCGGCCAAGTGTGGGATGGCTATCATTCCAGTATAATTCCAAGGGAGTGGTTCCAGTATTTGGGAATGTTCACATGTCTTCTCCAATATTTCCCCGCCCAACAAATACAAGTGAATCCATATCCCGACACGAAAATAAGTACAAGTCCAGCCAGAACATGAATGATTCCAGTAAATGATTCCAGGATGACTCCAGTAGGTGATTCCAGAAATAAAGGCCAGACATGAAATAATAAGTGTCGCATAAAATGGATCCAACAATATCAAATCGTGTTTGTAATAGAGAATCAAATAGAACTAACTACAACTGAAGTAATCGACAAGTAAATGGAAGAACTATCAGAGAATGTACTCGCCTGGTATCCTGAATATCCGAAGAGAATATATTGTCCGAGGAGTGGTGTCTATCTCCTATAGAACAGTACAATTCACTACAAGTCTAAAATAGTAAACAGACTGCTACAATGAATCTATGTGATGTTCGGGGTCAATCTAGGCTAAAGTCAACCCTTGGTCAACTCTAGTCAACTATACTAGTCAAACTAGGTCAACTAGGTCAAGCCTAACCCAAACAAGTCTCACGAAGCCTAACCAGCCGATTCTAGCAAGCACACATCAAAACTAGGCTATACAAGCCAACAACCACATTCACTGGGCATTCATGCCATACACATAGGCTATGTACCATATATATGGCCTATAGGCCATATGGGCTATATCACATATTCCCACACATTATATATATACACAAATTTAATATAATCTATCATACACATGTATATGTATACATACCACATTATTGTATCTAGCATATAGAAATATATATATTCATATAGTGAGATAGAGAGGGGGATACATAGCATGTGTGTATGTGTGTTACAACTAACATGTGTGTGTGATTCTTATATAGAAAATAGTGTATGTGTCCTGTGTACTTGTAAATAGGTGTCAAGGTGATACGACTATGAATTCAGTGAAGGGTGTGTGTGTAAATGGTACATGTGAGTTCAATGTGACAGTGTTAATGTATTAGGAACTCAGCAAACAGTGAAATGGGATATTGTTCTCAGGAATTTGCAATTGTGTGTGTGTGTTAATGTGTCATTATCAGGAAATCAGTGTGGTGTAGGAATGTGTGTATTAGAGAACAGTTTCTCAGGAAACAGTGGTGAAATACCAATGTGTGTGTGTGTGTGTATTATGTAGAAAGCAGTGTGTAACATGATGTGGTGTGTCAAGTGACAGAAAACAGTGATGTGGATAATATAATGTGTAAATAGGAAGACAGTAGAGTGTGGTTAATTCTCAGGTTTAGCTAACAGTGTGTGTACAGGAATAAATGTGAGGGTGCATGTGAATAAGTGTCAATAGGTTAGTGTATGACAGGGCAATGTGACAGTTAGCTAATAGTGAATGTTTGGTTTAACAGTGTAATAGGAACAATAGAGTGCCAATGTGTGTTCAAGAGCAGTAGCTAGGTTAGTGAAGAGAGTAGCTCAGGTTTTAGAGTGTCAATATGACAGTTAGTGTAATAGAGAAACATGGAATAACTCAGGAATTATTCTCAGGAAAATAATGACAGTTTTATTTTAGCCTAACAGTTAACACACTAGTCCCAAACACCAATTCGAAACCCAAATTCCAAACACCAATCACAACCAAACATTTAAACAAAACTAAACATGTGTAAATGAACTAACAAGGTAATTAAATCAGGGAAAAAGATTTGAAATACATTTTAATTTTTAGAAACTTACAAACAGTGTGCATTATTAGAAATTTTGGGAAATTGTAAATCGACCTAAAAAAACTTGTTGATACAATAATTTATTGGTTGGTAATCACAAACACACACGTGCACGTGTCTCACAAATCATCTCATGTCCTGGGGGAGCATGACACGACGTGCCCTAGCTCACGAACACCACAGACACGCTGCACACAGAGCAGTCTCGTGCGTCGAGTCCACACGTTCGTGCACCCGACACAGGCCACGTGGGGATACGTGGCCGTGCACACGTGTACGCCAGGGGTAGGGATACCCCACTGACACCCTGCACCGTGTCCTAAACACGTGTCCAGTCGTGTCCAACCGCGTGTCAGGGACTAATTTTGCGCGTGTACAGCTGCTCGTGCGACCAGTGCGGGAAGAAGAACTCCTCGCAACGTAACCACTTGAGCTCAGATTTTGGGAGGTCAATGTCAGTCAGTGCCCTGACATCCTCCCAAAAAATGGCATGTCCTCGTGTCCTATACAGTGAGCAATAGAGCTCGAGTGGCAGGACACTGCCCTAAGGCTGCTGCGGGCGTGTTCGTATCCGCGTGTGGACACGACACGACCCCAAATTCAGTGAGCAAGAACACAAATCAATAAGCAAAGCCTAGATCTAGAATTTCATTCAAAAATATTTCAAAAATTAGCACAAAATGATGGTTGTGGCATTTCTACAAACACCTAGCCTATGGGTTTGATACGTATCCGATACGGACACGAAACCTAATGCAAACGACACCAATCCTTCACTACATCTAGGGGACACCTAGATCTAGGCTACCATACAAAAAATTAGAATAAAAATAGAAATAGAGGGGTCTACCTATAGATTGCAAGGATCAAGAAAAAACCCCAAATCAAATGGTTCCCGTTACTAGCCAAATCCTTTCAATTGCTCTAAAACTGAAATTGCTCCTCAAAATCAACAAGTAGAGGTTGATTAGAATCATATGCAAAAGATTTGGGTCAAAAAGGATTAAAAATGAATTCACTAGGAATTTTAGAAAGTGGGGATTTACCTTTCTTTCTAAAACTTGGTTGAGCACAAAAGAGGCAAGAACAAGGAGAGGGGGCATTAAATAGGAGTGGGAATCCTATTGTGGCTGGCCACTTAGGGTTTGGTTAGGGTTAGGGCTTCAAGTTATGGGCCTATGGGCTTAAGTCACAAGTTATGGAATTTAAATCATAAGTCATGAAATCAATGCACCTATTCTATTCCTCCTATTTGAAAACTAGATTCTAATGGCTAGAATGAGGTTAACTTAAGTTAGACTAGGGTCACACCATTGTCTACCAAGTCACCATAACTAGGGTTAGCTTCTAGGCTAGTCTACTAAGTCTCAATAAGTCAAAGTCAAAGTCAAAGATAGCAATCACTAATTCAATAAATTAAAATAAATTCAAATTTCACCAAATGACCAAAATACCCTCAAGCTAAAATGATAAATAAATATTTCGATCATATGGTTAGGCTCTAGGTCAGACAGTCTCTCGGGTTTCACTAGCAGCACATCAAAATCACAGGTCATAGTTTTTAAATAGTTTAAAAATGATTAAAAATCAACAAAAATTATAATATAATGTAAATACAAATAAATAATAATTATAATTACAAAAGTTCAAAATTACCCTCATTTGGAAAACTGGATGTTACAAATCTACCCCCCTTAGAAAATTTTTGTCCTCAAAATCAAGATGATCGCACCCCTTCTAGGTCAAACCCTCAACAATCAAGGTCAAGAGATAATTATGCAAACATAATCTTACTAGTCGTGATTCCACAATCTCGAACAGGGTAGCTACACTATCTAGCAAATCACAAGCAATATCCTGGCAGGTACTAATAGAAATCACACATAAAAGTGGAGAGGAAGAACAAGAAGGATAAACCTGCTAACCCATCACCTGCAGCGTCGGTCTCCTCGACCGCCATCGCAAAAGCTCCACCCCTCTGGTGCTGAGCTACAGGTGGCCTAGCTCCCTCAAAAGAAGGTGCAGCGGGATAATCTATCATCTTATGAGCACCAGACCCACAGAATAGACAAACCTTCAGCCTCCTCCTACAAGACTACCAAATATGCCCTGCTTTCCTGCAGTAGACACAAGTCGACACCTTACGGTCCTGTCCTCTAGGCTGATGCTGTGCCTGCTGAACCACCACTGGTGCCTGCGTCTGCTGAATCTGTACGTGAGGCCTCTTGGCCTGGCCTCTGCTACTACTGGCTCCCTGAAAGTCCCGACCTCTCTTCAGTTTCAACCCCAGGTCGTCCTCTGCCGCCATAGCTCCTGCCAAGATCTCCGTGAAGGTAGCATTCCGGTCACTCTTAGTCAGTGACCGAACCTCCCTGATCAAACCTCGACGGAACTTCCTAGCCTTCGTCTTCTCTGCCATATCATCTATAAACCTGGCCAACCGACAGAACTCTCTAGCGTACTCTGCAACTGTCTGGTTCCCCTGAACCAGACTCTCGAACTGCGCCTCAATGCCTCCTAGTGCTACATCTGGGAAGAACTGTTCCTTGAACAGCTCCTTGAACTGCTCCCATGTCTGACCCTCTGTTCCCACTCGGAGATCTGTCTGGTACCAGGTACGGGCTAAGTCCTACATCTGACTGCCCACCGCCTCGATATAAAGTCTGGCTGGTATCTCCGCCAGCCGAAAAATCTCCTCGATATGCTCAATCCAATCATCCGCATAGTGGATGCCTTCTGTACCAAGAAAGTCTCTAGGGTGTATCTTCTAGAAGTCCATAATATCCTTCTCCTTCCGGTAAGGCTGCTGTTGCGACCCCTGAGTAGCCACCATCTCCACAGTCGTACGGACCAGCTGGTGGGCCTCGTCTATCCCATGACAGAAGTCGGCAGTCTGACGCTGCTGCTGCTGGTGAGACGCCAGAATCCTCTCCATAAAGGAAAATAGGTGGACAGCATCAACCAATCCTGCAGGTGGCTGCGGGTGCTACTGCTGGTAAAATATCTCAGGAATGACTGGGGTCGTCCTCTGAACAGGTGGAGGCACACCCCCAAAGGCTACAGTCGTTCATGTCTGATCAGGAATAGAAGGTGCTACATCCCAGCATGCTGCTGCACTGGACGAGAGGTGGCAGACCCATCTCCAGCAGCTGTCGTACCAGAGCGATATGATCGTGTCTCCACCATCCTAAAGACAGATCGAAAAAGAAAGTCAATACTGAGTATGAATCGATAAAATCAAAGGAGGACAGTTTATTTCAAAGAAGACAAATCAATAAGATGTGTAGATGGCATGAATTGAAGCAGAATTTTCCTAACTGTGATTGAGTACCTCCCCGTTAAAGCCTATCTCTCAATCCTATCGTAAGCTGTAGTAATACTCTAGTTTGAATACCACTATATAAACTCGACCTGCATGGGCCACCACTAAAAATGTGTCAAGACCCGCACCCAGTGTAGGGGCACGAAAAGTGGGTACGTCCAGCCTTTGCCGCAGTATCGTCGGTAGAACGTTGTCCTAGGTTACTATCTAACCAACAACTCACGCAATTATATAATGTACTTGTCAAATCTCATCTCCGAGCGGAGGACAAGTATAGATATAATAAAATCTCAATCACAGTCTAATCACGATATGATAACACAGAAGTTATAACTAAGATTAAATAACAACAACCAACTACTAAATAATAATAATCTCAAAATAATAATATCTCAATTTATCACAATTGAAGTTCTAAAACATGAAATCTAAACCAAGTCAACTAGCTAATCTCCCGATCACTCCTGAGTGTCGGGGCCAAAGGTAGCTAAGCCATCTCCTGGTCCATAGTAAGTAGGGCAAGTATCCTCGGGACAAGCATCTGTAATATTTTCAACAGGTCCAGTCAGGACAGGAATGAGTACAACTCATCAAGAAATTCCAAATAAATGACAGAGAACTATAAACAGTTATAGACAGTTGTATTGATGAACATGGCAGGTTATATGAGTAATGATGTAGAGAAACAATTATGGTACAAGGAAAGTAAGGTAACTAAACAAGAAGAGAAACATGGCAATGAAGACTATAAAATATAATCTAGCTGAACTAGAGTAACATGATATAAGTCCAGACAGTATAATATGAGTCAAGTGTAATCCCAATGTGAGCCCAGATAATATAAATCTAATACCAGATGATTCCAGTACAAGACGAGTCCAGTATAAGGTGAGTCCAGTCAGTGATCAAAGATTCCAGGGTGAGTCCAGACTATACTCTAACAGTGTGTTTTAAAATATCGGGATCGACATGTGAACGGCTGTAGGTAATACGGCACACCGTATACTCGGCCAAGTATGGGATGGCTATCATTCCAGTATAATTCCAAGGGAGTGGTTCCAGTATTTGGGAATGTTCACATGTCTTCTCTAATATTTCCCTGCCTAACAAGTACAAGTGAATCCATAACCCGACACGAAAATAAGTACAAGTCCAGCCAGAACATGAATGATTCCAGTAAATGATTCCAGGGTGACTCCAGTAGGTGATTTCAGAAATAGAGGCCAGACATAAAATAATAAGTATCGCATGAAATGGATCCAATAATATCAAATCGTGTTTGTAATAGAGAATCAAATAGAACTAACTACAACTGAAGTAATCGATAAGTAAATGGAAGAACTATCAGAGAATGTACTTGTAACACCCAGTTTTCCAAATGAGGATAATTTTGAAATTTTGTAATTATAATTATTATTTATTGATATTTATTTCATATTATGATTTTTGGTGATTTTTAATTATTTTTAAACTATTTAAAATTATGACTTGTGATTTTAACATTTTACTATTGTTTGGCTTTAATTTCGAGGAATTTGTCACCCCCAGTTTTCAAGAACAGGGGTATTTTTGTTATTTTGTATTTTTGAAATATTTTTGAAATTTATTTTATTATTTATGATATTGTTTTGGGGTTATTTGAGTCGGGTTCGAATTTCAGCTCAATCCGACTTGAAACGGGGACCTGGGGTAGTTTTAACTCTAGTAGGCCCACATACTAGTTAGCCATGGCCCACATGACATTTATTTTAGTTAGTGACTAGGCTAATTTATTTGGATATGATTAGTGTGATTAGTATTTTAGGAATGACCAAACTAGTCCCGACTTAGAACCCCTTTCCATGTATTAACTAATAGATTAGAGAGGGGGCTTTTTGGGCATTCCCTAATAGGACAAAAAGACCTCTATGGCCGGCCACCATGTGTGGATAGGGCTCCATCACTCATCATTATCTCTTCTTCCATTCTCTCTCTTGTTCTTCCCCAAATTAGTTAGAGAGCAATTCCTAGAAATTTCTCCACCAAATCCTTCCATATTCTCACCCAATCTTCTTCCTTCCTTCTCCATTCAAGCCAAGGAGGGAGCTACCCAAGTTTGAGAGAATTCGGAGCTTGTCCGTGTCTGTTTGGAATCTCTACGTGTCGGTGTCGCATCGGGAAGGTTTTTCTTCGATTCGATCTACCGGGAGGTATAAATCCCTTCTTCTTTTTATTTTCTCATGCATATAGGTCTATTTTGAACCCATAGGAATAACCCCCATGGTTGTGTCTCCATTTGTGTCTGTTTCGTGTCCTTTTGGAGGTCTTAGGAGTGTCCTTATGTGTAGGATCGTGTCCTAATGGAAAACCCCTATTTGGACACATATGGAATTATTTATATATTGATTTAATATTGTTCTAACATTTATTCCAGATTTTCTATGTGTTTAGAGTTGTGTTTTTCTAGGTATCATATTGTATCATAATATCTAATATCTAATCTATATATATGGTGGTATATATATTATTCTCTTTATATATATATATATATATATATATATATATATATATATATATATATATATATATATATATATATATATATAAAATATATATATATATATATATATATATATATATATATATATATATATATATATATTTATTATGGCTCATATATATATGTATATACTATGGTATATAATATGGTGTGATATTTTGTGTTGGTGGTGGGTATGAGGATTTCGGCCAAGTGGGAAGAATGGTTTGTGTGTGTATGTGTATGAGTAGTGTTTGAGTGAATGTTAGAGAGGGTTTGAGTGTGGAGGAATAGAGAGTGGTTTGGTTTGTGTGCATGTGTGTTTGCATAGAAAGAATTAGAGAGAAAGGCATGGAGTGATAGATATGGAGATAAAGAGTGTTAGAGTGTGGGGAGCTGAGGATGCTAGAAGGGGATGCACTGCTTGCTGATTTCACAGCAGCAACATCATGAATCAGTCCCCACAAGGGGACTGATTTCAGTCATTGAACAGCCCCATAGCTGCTGATTTTTAGCAGGGCAGTAGCAGCTATGTGCTCTCCCAGTTCAGCCCCAACTTACCCTCCATTGCTGCCCATTAGGCCCCATATTCAGTCCCTATAGCCTCCCCTTTCCTGTTATTTACCAGTCCTATATGGCTGTCCCTAAACAGTCCAAAAATCAGCCCACACTTAGCCCCAAAGCAGTCCCTAAACAGTCCTATTTACCAGCCCTTGTTAGCCCATAAACCTGTCATCAACAGCCCCTTGTTCACCCAATGTTCAGCCCCAAATAAGCCTATTAGTAGCCCCCTTTGGATAGTCCAATATCAGCCACCTTAACCCCCAAATTGTTGACAAACCAGTCCCCAAATCAACCCACAATTCAGCCATACATCAGTCCTGAATTCAGGCACACTTAGCCTCCAAATGAGTCCCACACCAGCTCCATAACCTGTCCCTTACAACCTAAAATTCAGTCTACACAAGCCTATATGACAGCCCATAGTTCAGTCCATGTTGGACCCTTGTTGGCTGTCCATTTAGCCAACATATGGCTGTCAAAAACCAGTCCAATATCATGCCCATTTTAGCCTATATAGCAGTCCCAAATTTCAGTACTAAGTAGCCCCAAATCAGTTATCAAACCACCACTATAAATCAGTCCTAAACCTGTCCATACATTTCCAACTTCATGTCCAATATCAGTCCACTTTAGTGAGTTAGTGTGTGTGTGTGTTTATGAGTTTGTGTGTGTGTGAGAGAGCCTAGTGTGTGTAGCTAGTAGCCTATAGGTTAGCCTATGTGTAAACCTATAGGAAAGCTTAGATGAGTGTGGTATCATGAGTGTTGTGTGTGAGTGAGTTGTGTGGGTGAGTGCTAGAAGGATGTGAGAGTGATATGTGATATGTGGTAAGGTAAGGGGTATGGTAAACCAACCTATGCTCTAAGATAGGCTAGATACCTAGGATACCCATATTTCTTGGTAGGTAAACCTTAGATAGGATAGTATCTAGCTACCCTAAGGAGCCTAGGCTAGTTACTTGAGTATTAGCGGGGTTTTCCATGTATTGGGCAAGGTATCAGGATTTACCTTGGTAAGGTAATGTAAGTTTTACCTAGAACTAGGGTATTTGAGTCTAGAGTCTAAGATATGGTTAGAACTTAGTTCTCTTGGTTGGTAATGATCAAATATAGTGCTCCTAGACTAGTTTTGACTTCGGTTGACCATTTTGACCAAAAGTGTCACGCCCCAGAACCAGAATACTGGAGAGCGGGGGCGTACATAGCCAGCTACGTATATTGAAATAGAATACATCTCAACTATACGGTCACGGCTGTCTAGATATGAGGGTTTACTACAAGCCAACGGTCTCTTATGGTCAAGCCTATTGTCTCAATCTCAAGCAAGTAATATAAGTACAAGATGTTTGACCACCAAATATACAATAAAAGGCGTCCCAAATATTACATATCAGCTGATCATGAAGCTAGTCGTACAAAATACTGGGACTAGCAAGAGTTAAGTCATACATGATCAACCCTAGGATTTGTTAATCATGTTTACAGCCCGTAGGCAGACAGTAAGTAAAGTGCATCGAGCTAACAGGTGCTCGTCGGCTAAACGCCTCAAAAGAATAATTTTACAATAGAGTGAGCGAAACAAAATAAAAAACCCACTCGTAGCCCGGGTTTCTTCTAGTCGCCACCATCGGGCTGGAGGTTCGGTAGATCCTCGGTTGCTGCTCCAAAATCTGGCCACACAAAACCAGCTGGGTCAAACCCCAGAAAGAGCAAGTGCCACAAAGGAGGCCACGAAATAAGAACAAAACCAGCATATCAGAACATAAGAAAATAGAAGAAAAGTACAAGTAATAAAAGTACAGCAGGACAATAAACGACTAGGGACATGGAACCATTCCGGGAGCCAGATTATAACCCGTAAACCAAACAAGGACCGGGGTTGTAACCCTTCGCCTGAATAGCTTCTGTCTCTACCCATTTATTGTTAAGATAAGTAAAACAATCATGTTCAGGAGGACCAGGTACTGGGACTAAACAAGACTTAGACAGGGCTAGACAACATCCATTCACAAGCGGCCAAGCAATTACTACGGCTTACTACTTTAACTAACTAGGGTTATCACAAGCCTAATTACTAACAAGATGCAAGTGAGAAATTTCCAGTCCCAAGCCCTGCAGACCATCCAGTTATCCTTCCGCGGGTTGAGAGTATGGTTGGGTACATCGCCCCGGAGACGATATACCCTTAGGTGACTTAGAGGGTGCAACACATGACAGTGCGCTGGAAATGTGTTCTACTCGTCGGCAAGCTACAAGTCCAATTAAGAGCGCCCAGATAACGAGATTGCCTGTGACTGAAAATTCTCCATGAACTATAGTTTGATCTAGTCATTAGCCTAATCCATATTCAGTATGAATCCCTGACCGTGGGAACCAGGGAGTCACGTCCTAGACATGATGCAAGACAAGACAAGTGGATTGCACAAGCAAGCAAGCAGGAACACCCACGGTGTCAAGTTGATTATACGAGTCAAGTAAGCCGTCGCAACAGTATCAAGATAAATCATGTCAGGGTACTTGTCAGGAGTGCGCCACGACGGGCCACTATCATGTCAAGTTGGTCATGTCAGGAGTGCACCACTACGGGTCACTGTCGTGTTATGCTAGTTCCTTGTCATACCATGCCATGTACAATAGTCACTTCAAACATATTAAGTAAAATCAAGTTCATGACAAAAGGCGTAAGGATATAAAATGGGCATAAAATATTTAATAAAATATCAATATACAGGGCTATAGAAGAGCCAAGCTTAAGGAAAAAAAAAAACCAAATCTCCATGATTGGACAGATTACGCAAGGGTCCCTGGGGTCGGGTTGCGCAGGAGTCAAGTGCGCCAGGGGGCCAACTGCGCAGGAGTGAGCTGCGCAAAAGTCGGCTTGTGCTGAGCTGGTTGGCGCAGGGGTCAGATTGCGCAGGGGTGGATGGCGCAGGAATGGTTGGCGCAGGAGATAGATGGCGTAGGAAATAGATGGCGCAGGGTTGAACTGCGCAGGGGTGAAGTGCGCAGGGTTAGATTGTGCAGGGAGCCAACAGCGCTGGGGTGAACTGCGCAGGGGTGGATGGCGCATGGGGCTGAGTGCAGTTCGCCAAGGGGCAAGCAGCGCGGTCGGCGCTGCGCTAAAGAGCGCAGGCCGAGAGGGGATGCGCAGTCCAGCACTGCGCTAAAGAGCGCAGGCTACAGTCTGCTACTCCAGGCCGAGAAGAACACCAAGAACACCAAGAATTTAAATTTTCATATCTTTGTCAAATCAAAGCCAAATCTAGATTTTCAAGGTTCTAACTTGAGTAAAATTGAATTCTCTTCCACATGGAAGCATCAAAACCGACAAAAATCCAACCAAAATAGATCAAATCCATGTAAATCCAAAAATAGTTAAAACCTAGATCTAGAACAATGGAGACTCCAAATCATAAAATGTCAAGCACTAATGTTGATCACCATGGCCTAATCTAGCTAATAAACAAATAAAATGTGGTTCTCATGTGGTGGCAAGGTGCACTTGCCTATGGGTGTTGGTGAGTTGTGTAGAGGAAGGAAGAAGAAGAAGAAATTAATAGAGGGAAGTAATAAGGAGAGAGAGAGTGTTAGGTGGGGATAATAAAGAGGGTGGGTTGTGGTGGAATGAGGGTGGAGCATAGGCTAAGGTGTTCCATGCATATTAAACCAAACCAAACCAATTCTTCTCCACAAAATAAATCAAGCCAGGTAAAACCCAATTACGAGAACCAAAATCTGCAAGTCAAGCCAATTACAAGTACATGCCAAAATCCGAGAAAATAAATACAGGTCTGAAATACATGCAAGCTTGACAAAATACGTATTCAGAATATGGGTGTTACAACTCTACCCATCTTAAAAGAATTCCGTCCTCGAAATTTAATTAAGAGGCTAGAGAGACAAGGACAAGCTATATTAATCACAGGCAAGCTATAACCAGGCAAGCAATCAGACAATCATACATGCAAGCAAGGGATGGAAAACATAAGGCATAAGGAAGACATTATACCTTACGAGTCAAACAGGTAGGGATATCGTGATCGGATGTCATCCTCACGCTCTCACGTTGACTCACCTAGAGAGTGATGACCCCAAGCAATACGGACTAAACTAATAGTCTTGTTCTTGAGTATCTTCTCTCTCCGGTCCAATATAGACACGGGCCTCTCCTCATACGAAAGGTTGGTACCAATAACCAGTTCCGAATGGTCTAGGATGTGGCTCGGGTCCGGGACGTACCGTCGCAATTGGGACACATGGAATACATCATGCACCTCACTTAGCGACGACGGAAGAGCAAGACGATAGGATACATCTCCTACTCGCTCCAGGATATCGAACGGCCCTATATACCTAGGACTAAGCTTTTCCCGCACGCCAAAGCGAATGACGCTGCGGTTAGGTGAGATCCTAAGGAATACATGGTCGCCGATAGCAAACTCCAAGGGACGTCGATGAGCATCGGCCCAATGCCGCTGGCGATCTTGGGCAACTCGAAGACGATCTCTGATCCTTCTGACCACTTCAACTGTCTGGGCAATCATCTCTGGACCAAGCATCTGCCTCTCTCCGACATCATCCCATGCTAGCGGAGATCTGCACTTCCTACCATACAGAGCCTCGAACGGAGCCATCTTGATACTGGCCTGGAAACTATTATTGTACGAGAATTCTACAAGATGCAGGTGATCTTCCCACGAACCACCGAAGTCAAGTGTACAAGATCTCAACATGTCTTCAAGGGTCTGGATTGTGCGCTCTGACTGGCCATCTGTCTGCGGATGATATGCCGAACTGAACTGGAGACGAGTTCCCAAACTCTCTTGCAAGCTACGCCAAAAGTGCGATGTAAACCTTGAATCTCGGTCCTAGGTGATACTGACGGGCATACCGTAAAGCCTGACAATCTGCCTGAGGTACATCTCTGCCAACTGAGCCGTTGACTGCCCAACTCTAAATAGAAAAAATGAGCCACCTTCGTGAGCCGGTCAACTATAACCCAAATAGCATCTCGACCAGCTGGGGATCTAGGCAATCCAGTCACAAAATCCATGGTCACATGCTCCTACTTCCATTCTGGAATCGGCAAGGGCTGAAGAAGTCCAGCGGGCCTCTGATGTTCAGCTTTAACCTGCTGGCAAACCAAACACCGAGAGACAAACCGGGCTATCTCCCTCTTCATGCCATTCCACCAGAAGTGCTGACGGATATCACGGTACATCTTCGTGCCACCGGGATGAATAGAATACTGTGAACTGTGAGCTTCTGCCATGACTTCCTGTCTGATATCTCCACTGGGTACACAAAGACGAGAGCCGTGTCGAAGTGTACCATCTTCATGAATGCATAACTCTGACCTTCTTTCTGCCTCATACTCTGTTCTGAGCCGCTGAAGCTTAAAATCTGTAGACTGCGCCACTCGGATCCTCTCAACTATGCTGGACTGAACCTGTAGACTGGCCATCAATGCCACGTTGGAAGAAAGAACCACTTCAATTCCCATATTCTGAAAATCTGCCCATAACTCTGGTTGCGCCGTTAGGAAATAAACTCCGGCTCTCCGGCTCAACGCATCTGCTACAACGTTGACCTTCCCTGGGTGATACTACAAATCCACATCGTAGTCCACCAATAGCTCAAGCCATCTTCTCTGCCGCATATTAAGGTCCTTCTGGGTGAAAACATACTTCAGGCTCTTGTGATCAGTAAATATCTCCACTCTATCTCTGTACAAGTAATGCCTCCACAACTTAAGTACAAACACTACTGCTGCTAGCTCCAAGTCATGGGTCGGGTAACTCTTCTCATGGTCACGAATGAATCCCTTGGTCCTCAGTTCTTCAATCATCTTGTACAAAATCTCCAACTCTGAAGGCGCCATTCTGTAGACTCGCTCTGATACTGGTGCTGTTCCGAGGATCAAGTCTATAGTGAACTCAATCTCTCGCTCTGGCGGCATCCCTGGAAGTTCTTCTAGGAAGACATCTGGAAACTCTTTAACTATCCTGGGTAACTGCACTGCTGCTACTGCCATCCGTAACACTGGGGAAGATGGTTCCACTGCGCCTCTGGAAAATAAAAACTCTGGCTCGCCTGGAATACTAAAGATAACCCTGCCAACATGGCAGTCTATCCTAGCATACTGGTTCCTCAACCAATCCATGCCTAAGACTACATCATAGTCTACCATAGGGAATTCTATAAATCTAGCGGGAACTCTCTACCGCTAACTACGATCCGACACGAGAAAAACACTCGATCTACTCCCACAAGACCATTACCAGTAAGTATATTGAGCCTCACTGATAATGACTCGGGCTCCAATCCTATCCGTGTCGCAAATCGTGCAGACATGAATGAATGCGATGCACCAGAATCAAATAATACTGAAGCTGAAAAGGAGTTGACAAGAATAGTACCTGCCACTACCTCACCTGGTGCAACTTCTTCTTCCATAGCCATCATCATGGCCTGACCTCTAGCTGCGGGTCCCCTCTGCTGGAAACCTCTCTGCCTGCTCTGCACTGGAGCCTGGGCACACTGCTGCTGGAATGCCTGGGCCTGAGGCAACAATGGCCTTGGGTACTGCTGTTGCTGCATGGGTGCTGGTCCCCTAACCGATGGACTGGTTAGGTTGGAAGAGGAAAAACTACCCCTATTCGGGCAGGCTCCTATCTTGTGATCTGTCGCTCCACAAGCTAGGCACAATCCTTGTGCCCTACGACAATCTGCCACTACATGGCCTGGCTTCCCGCAATGTGAACATCCTATTGCGGAAGTCTGCTTCTGCGGGTACGTCGGGGTTGAATACTGAACCGACGTTACTGAGGCCGCCCGCCTCGGAGTTCCAATGGTCAAACTTCTAGCTGCTGGGGCTGGAGCTGATGATTGGTGCATCTGACTGTGGGGCCGCTTCCTGCCTCCGGTCCTATCCATGATCCGCTGGGAGGGGTACTCATGCCTCCTAGCTGCCCTTAATACTGCATCGAACGTCTGGTGCTCGAACTGCTCGACTGCCAACAAGATCTCCAAATACAGTCCCTGCTGGAACCGCTGGGCCCTATCAAACTCGGTCGCCACCAAGGTGGGGGCAAACCTACTGAGCCTAGAAAACTCAGATGCATAACTGTCGACTGTTCTGCCTCCTTGCTTCAAGTTGGTAAATCTGGTCTGCAGGTCGTACCGAGCCACAGCATCAAAATACTTCGTCTGGAATCTCTCTCTAAACACTGCCCAAACAATGGGTGCCACTAATCCCATGGCTTGCGCTGCCCACCAACTGCGAGCTAAGTCCAACAACTGCAGGCGTACCACCGCCACCTTCTCATTCTCAGGTGTCCTAGCTGCTTCCAGAATCACCTCGGTATCCTGAAGCCAAGCGTCCGCGGCAATCGCATCTTCGCTGCCGTTGAAGAATGGAGGGTTCAAGCGCTTGAAGCTGTTGGCCGCGCTGTTCCCTGGATGACCGCCTCTGGTCAAAGCATCTACCACTGCCTGGTGCAAGGCGTCTCCTCTGCAATCTTGAGAAGTTATCAAGGCTCTGATGAGACCTACCAAGGTGCCATCATCCGGCTCGGCAGGCTGAACAGGCTGAACTGGGGGCTCTCCTCCAGTAGGTATAACTCGAGAAGCAACTCCGGAATGCTAGGCTTGATCTCCAGGTTGCTGGTCCACGGGAGGTGCTCCACCTTGCTGATCGGCAGGGTCAGGTACAGTACTGCTGAAGAAGACGACACAGGGAAAACAATAAAGAAGGACCAGGACAGATCAACGATACAAGCATGTGATCAGGTCAAGATTCTCAGGGATTCAGAGGATATGGACGAAGATCAAGGACGAGTACTGATTGAGACATCTATTCGGTAAACCCTCATATTTCTTGATTGACAAGACCTGCATGGGCCACCACTTAAACTATGTCACGCCCCAGAACCAGAATACTGGAGAGCGGGGGCGTACATAGCCAGCTACGTATATTGAAATAGAATACATCTTAACTATACGGTCACGGCTGTCTAGATATGAGGGTTTACTACAAGCCAACGGTCTCTTATGGTCAAGCCTATTGTCTCAATCTCAAGCAAGTAATATAAGTACAAGATGTTTGACCACCAAATATACAATAAAAGGCATCCCAAATATTACATATCAGCTGATCATGAAGCTAGTCGTACAAAATACTGGGACTAGCAAGAGTTAAGTCATACATGATCAATCCTAGGATTTGTTAATCATGTTTACAGCCCGTAGGCAGACAGTAAGTAAAGTGCATCGAGCTAAAAGGTGCTCGTCGGCTAAACGCCTCAAAAGAATAATTTTACAATAGAGTGAACAAAACAAAATAGAAAACCCACTCGTAGCCCGGATTTCTTCTAGTCGCCACCATCGGGCTGGAGGTTCGGTAGATCCTCGGTTGCTGCTTCGAAATCTGGCCACACAAAACCAGCTGGGTCAAACCCCAGAAAGAGCAAGTGCCACAAAGGAGGCCACGAAATAAGAACAAAACCAGCATATCAGAACATAAGAAAATGGAAGAAAAGTACAAGTAATAAAAGTACAGCAGGACAATAAACGACTAGGGACATAAAACCATTCCGGGAGCCAGATTATAACCCGTAAACCAAACAAGGACCGGGGTTGTAACCCTTCGCCTGAATAGCTTCTGTCTCTACCCATTTATTGTTAAGATAAGTAAAACAATCATGTTCTGGAGGACCAGGTACTGGGACTAAACAAGACTTAGACAGGGCTAGACAACATCCATTCACAAGCGGCC
The DNA here is from genome assembly GCA_029216955.1 of Iris pallida. NCBI lineage: Eukaryota > Viridiplantae > Streptophyta > Magnoliopsida > Asparagales > Iridaceae > Iris > Iris pallida. The sequence goes on from JANAVB010043646.1 coordinate 25,815, forward strand.
AAGCAATTACTACGGCTTACTACTTTAACTAACTAGGGTTATCACAAGCCTAATTACTAACAAGATGCAAGTGAGAAATTTCCAGTCCCAAGCCCTACAAACCATCCAGTTATCCTTCCGCGGGTTGAGAGTATGGTTGGGTACATCGCCCCGGAGACGATATACCCTTAGGTGACTTAGAGGGTGCAACACATGACAGTGCGCTGGAAATGTGCTCTACTCGTCGGCAAGCTACAAGTCCAATTAAGAGCGCCCAGATAACGAGATTGCCTGTGACTGGAAATTCTTTATGAACTATAGTTTAATCTAGTTATTAGCCTAATCCATATTCAGTATGAATCCCTGACCGTGGGAACCAGGGAGTCACGTCCTAGACATGATGCAAGACAAGACAAGTGGATTGCACAAGCAAGCAAGCAGGAACACCCACGATGTCAAGTTGATTATACGAGTCAAGTAAGCCGTCGCAACAGTATCAAGATAAATCATGTCTGGGTACTTGTCAGGAGTGCGCCACGACGGGCCACTATCATGTCAGGTTGGTCATGTCAGGAGTGCACCACTACGGGTCACTGTCGTGTTATGCTAGTTCCTTGTCATACCATGCCATGTACAATAGTCATTTCAAACATATTAAGTAAAATCAAATTCATGACAAAAGGCGTAAGGATATAAAATGGGCATAAAATATTTAATAAAATACCAATATATATACAGGGCTATAGAAGAGCCAAGCTTAAGGAAAAAAAAATAAAACCAAATCTCCATGATTGGACAGATTGTGCAAGGGTCCCTGGGGTCGGGTTGCGCAGGAGTCAAGTGCGCCAGGGGGCCAACTGCGCAGGAGTGAGCTGCGCAAAAGTCGGCTTGCGCTGAGCTGGTTGGCGCAGGGGTCAGATTGCGCAGGGGTGGATGGCACAGGAATAGGTTGGCGCAGGAGATAGATGGCATAGGAAATAGATGGCGCAGGGTTGAACTGCGCAGGGGTGAAGTGCGCAGGGTTAGATTTTGCAGGGAGCCAACTGCGCAGGGGTGAACTGCGCAGGGGTGGATGGCGCATGGGGCTGAGCGCAGTTCGCCAAGGGGCAAGCAGCGCGGTCGGCGCTGCGCTAAAGAGCGCAGGCCGAGAGGGGATGCGCAGTCCAGCACTGCGCTAAAGAGCGCAGGCTGCAGTCTGCTACTCCAGGCCGAGAAGAACACCAAGAACACCAAGAATTCAAATTTTCATATCTTTGTCAAATCAAAGTCAAATCTAGATTTTCAAGGTTCTAACTTGAGTAAAATTGAATTCTCTTCCACATGGAAGCATCAAAACCCACAAAAATCCAACCAAAATAGATCAAAACTATGTAAATTCGAAAATAGTTAAAACCTGGATCTAGAACAATGGAGACTCCAAATCACAAAATGTCAAGCACTAATGTTGATCACCATGGCCTAATCTAGCTAATGAACAAATAAAATATGGTTCTCATATGGTGGCAAGGTGCACTTGCCTATGGGTGTTGGTGAGTTGTGTAGAGGAAGGAAGAAGAAGAAGAAATTAATGGAGGGAAGTAATGAGGAGAGAGAGTGTTAGGTGGGGATAATAAAGAGGGTGGGTTGTGGTGGAATGAGGGTGGAGCATAGGCTAAGGTGTTCCATGCATATTAAACCAAACCAAACCAATTCTTCTCCACAAAATAAACTAAGCCAGGTAAAACCCAATTACGAGAACCAAAATCTGCAAGTCAAGCCAATTACAAGTACATGCCAAAATCCGAGAAAATAAATACAGGTCTGAAATACATGCAAGCTTGACAAAATACATATTCAGAATATGGGTGTTACAAAAAGTCAACAAAAGTCAACCGAGAGTCAAACTTAGCCTTTAAGCGACTAGATTTGACCGAAACTAAACCAGAGTTGACCAGTTGACTAAAAGTCAACAGTTGGTTATTATTAGACTAGTTTGACCCAGGGTTGACTCAGTGTTGACCAGAGTTGACTTTTTGACCAAAAGTCAACTGTAAGTCAACCCTTGACCCAAATTGACCTAGTTTGACTTGGATTAATTTTCTGTGACCTTGTTTGACCTTGGTTGTCCTAGTGTGACCCAGTTTGGCTCAGTACGACCTAGTATGAACCAGTATGACCTAGTATGACTCAGTTTGACCTAGATTGATCTAGATTCATATAGAATGCATTGAATTACATCTTATTATCATTTTGGACTCATAGTGACTTGTACTGTTCTATAGGAGACAGACACCACTCCTCGGACAGTATATTCTCTTCAGACACTCAGGATATCAGGCGAGTAAATTCTCTGATCATTTCATACTTGTCTGGATTTACATTCTTGCTCTAGATTACTGTACTTGATGCTGACACGATTGTTATCATGGATTGGTACTATATGGATCTTCTTTTGAGATGTTATCCCCTTGTATTCACTAAATACATATTGTGATGTGCGTTTCACTTATATATTGTATTTATTAAATACCCATATCCTTGTATACTCATTGTGCATATTATACTCTCATTATCACCTGAGTCCCAGGGATAGACCATTGTACAACTATTGTATAACATTGTACATCTATTGTATAACATTGTACACTATTATATAAGATAACGTAACTGGAGTGGATCCTTGTGTATTGATTGGGAAGGGAGAGTAGAATTGGTTATGTACTCAAATCCTATTGTACAATATTGTATAACTATTGTATATGTCTATTGTACACTCACGTACAATGGAGTTACCATTGCATTATCCTAAACCATTTATATAACCATATTGTACTCTAAATCACATGTTGCTTACAGTTCTTACTTATCATATATAGATATTTCCCGTTATCAAATCTCTACTGTTTTTCATATGCATTCTTCTTTCAGCGTTTTCTGTACTTTACTCTATTGCATGCTTTATATTTCCTAACTTGATATGAACTGCGTGAGATGTTTTATGCTCGCTCCCGTCCTGACTGGACCTATTGAAAATATTACAGAGGATGAGGATGAGGCCTGCGTAGACACCTACTATGGGACAGCTGTAGATGACTCTTGTGACCCAGATTTCCAGTCGGATCCACTAGCTAAAGAGACTGAGGCTCCCTAGTCTAGGTTTTACTATTTCTGTCATTTGAGATCTGGATTATATATATTCTTTCATATTCAGTAGTTAAGACTTGTATTTCTGGATGTTGCTGAGATGTTATCTTAGACACTTAGACTCTCTGGTTGTATTAATGTATATTCTTTCATTTCAGTATTTATCTATCTATCTTTCTATCTTATCATTCTGCCTTAGATGTGATTGAGACTGTATATTCCTATGTCACCTCCATTCGGAGTGTATATACTGTACAGGTACATTTATATTGTTAGATGATTGACCTAGGACAGCGTTCTACCGCCGACACTGCGGCGTAGGCTGGGCGTTGTTACGTTCTCGTACCCTCACAGTGGGTGCGGATCGTGACAGTACTCGTCCGGTATCTTGAATATCCGAAGAGAATATACTGTCTGAGGAGTGGTGTCTGTCTCCTATAGAACAGTACAAGTTATTACAAGTCTAAAATAGTAAAACAGACTGCTACAATACATCTACATGATGTTCGAAGTCAATCTAGGCTAAAGTCAACCCTTGGTCAACTTTAGTCAACTATATTAGTCAAACTAGGTCAACTAGGTCAAGCCTAACCCAAACAAGTCTCACTAAGCCTAACTAGCCTATTCTAGCAAGCACACATCAAAACTAGACTATACAAGCCAATAACATACATTCATTGGGCATTCATGCCATACACATAGGCTATGTACCATATATATGGCCTATAGGCCATATGGGATATATCACATATTCCCACACATTATATATACACTAATTTAATATAATTTATCATACACATATATATGTATATATACCACATTATTGTATCTAGCATATAGAAATATATATTCATATAGTGAGATAGAGAGGGGGATACATGGCATGTGTGTATGTGTGTTACAACTAACATGTGCGTGTGATTCTTATATAGGAAATAGTGTGTGTATGTGTGTGTCCTGTGTACATATAAATAGGTATCAAGGTGATAGGATTGTGAATTCAATGAAGGGTGTGTATGTAAATGGTACATGTGAGTTCAATGTGACAGTGTCAATGTATTAGGAACTCAGCAAACAGTGAAATGGGATGTTGTTCTCAGGAATTTGCAATTGTGTGTGTGTGTGTGTTAATATGTCATTATCAGAAAATCATGTTAACACAAAGTCACAATCAACCAAATATTGATAACATTGACTAAATAATACTTGTAATAATTCAATACGACACACGACGACTACATCCAGCTCAAGTCAGACGACAGCTCAGTTTTGCAATTTTTGAGTCTGTATTTTATAAATTTATTGAGTCTAGACTGATGTAAGCTGAGTTGTGCTGAGCTCTTGAGACTTAACCTATAACCTACCCAAAATCCATAAGCTCCACACATCCAAATAAGTCCATTGGACCATAAGACCTATTCTGTGCTCTGGAGACAGAGTTCGGGCCGAACTCTGCCTCCACACAGAGTTCGGGCCGAACTCTGTCCCCTAAAAATTAGCACCCTAATTTTTAGGGTTGGCTGGTTGCTAGTTGTCCAACGGCCAAATTTTTGAAAATTCCTACCAGAATTCTGGCCGAATTCTGCCTACTGGTATCCTATAAATAGGCCATGAATTCTCTTATTTTCATTCATCCAATCTTCTCTTCTCTTCTCTATAAAGCTCAATATAAGCCATACCCTTCTTCATCTACTAGCCACAAGCCTCCTAAGCCTCAAGTGCTCAGCATTATTCAGCTAGGAGTTTTGTGCAAGAGTTCAAGAAGTCGCTTGGAAAATTCCAAGCATCGCCACTGCGATCCTTTGTAAGAAGTTGACGTGCTCTTCTGAAGAAAAGGCACGGGGTGTAACTACTATTTCACAAATAGTGGATTTAATCCTGAGCTAGAGTTCTCAAGCCTGGACTAGTCCTCCACGAGGGAAACCAGGTTAAAATTGGCTGTGTTTGCGTATGCTTTCTTGCTCCTTATTTATTTCCGTATTTACTCTGATTATTTTTAGCTTGTGAAAGAGTTTAATTTTTAATTGGCTATTATCGCTATAAACTCTATTCACCCCTCTCTAGAGTTGCCATCTGTTCTTCAATTGGTATCAGAGCTCTGTTCTCTCAACAAGGACTAACATCCTAGAGCTGATCCATGGCAACCACACAATCCTTGATTTCCAATCACGGTGAAGGGCAGTCCACTCATAGGCCTCCCCTATTTGATGGAACTAACTACACGTATTGGAAAACAAGGATGAGCTTTTATCTCAAGTCGCTAGACTTCGACCTGTGGACTATCGTCATCGATGTTTACAAAAAGCCCGCCAGGATAGTTGTCAATGGTGATCTCGTTGAGAAAACCCATGACAAATATTCTGACGAGGAGAAGAAACAGGCAAGTCTAAACGCGAGAGCTATTAATGCTTTATTTTGTGCTATAGACAGGAATGAGTTCAACAGGGTCTCAACATGTACCATCGCTCATAAAGTATGGAGACTTCTAGAAGTGACACATGAAGGAACCACCCAAGTCAAGGAATCGAAGATAAGCCGTCTCACTCAAGAATACGAGGCTTTCAAGATGAAGCCAAATAAGACGATCACACAAATGATTACAAGATTCTTCGACATCATCAACCCCTTATCTTCTCTCGGCAAACAATACTCAAATCATGAGAAGATTCGCAAGATAGTTAGGGGGCTACCAAAGATTTGGAACCCCAAGGTGACAGCCATCATAGAAGAAAATGATCTCACAACTATGTCCATGAAGACTTTGATGGGAAAGCTGATGACTCATGAGCTTGACCTCAAAGACTTCGAAGAGCCTGCTCCTAAGGCTAAGGAGATCGCACTCAAAGCTCACCGACGAAGGGCTGACTCCGAAGAGACGGATGACGACAACTCGGAAGATGATAATCAAGCTCTCATGGTCCGCAACTTCAAGAAATTCCTTCACTTCAATCGAAGAAAGAAGGAACCACAAGAAGATGGCGAAGAAGAGCCAACCTGCTACGGTTGTAAGAAGACTGGACATGTCCAAAAAGACTGTCCATTCTTAAAGAAGGGCAACCGCTATGAGAAACTGTACAAGAAGGCCTCCTCAAAGAAATATGCCAACACAAGCATTTGGCATGAAAGCGAAGCTAGTGACTCCGAGGAAGAAAAGGACTCTCCTCAAGATACTGCAAATGTGTGCCTAATGGCAACGTTCGACAAGGTATCAAACGAAACTCTTGACGACTTCACTTTTGATGAACTTGGCGATGCTTTTACCGATTTACTCGATGATCACAAAAAGATCATTGGTAAATACAAACATGCCAAGGAAAAGATCAAAAGTCATGAAGTCGAAATTCAAAGACTTTCCTTATTGCTTGATAACATTAGAGACATGTCACCCACGGAAGTCACAGATGAGGTATCTAAGCTTAAACTAAGCCTTCATGATGCCGAAGAACGTATTGAACAACAAACACAAGAAATTACTGCACTCAACACGATGCTTGCTGAAGAAAAGAGTAGACACAAGATTTCTATGACTAAGATATATGGTTTGAATGCTAAGGTTACTGAACTGCAGGCTATCTCTAAGAGATTAGAGACTAAATTGGGAAAACAGGTTGCTCAACCTCAAACCCAATCATATGAGACACACACAAAGCATAACACTACTCATACTAGTCAACCACGTCATCCACCTGCAGCACGTAACCATGCTTACATATACACACACTTTCATAAAGCACACAAACCACATACACGTAGAAATAATCCTCATATGTCACAGAATTATTATGCTGCAGATAGATACAATCATCACTATGCTGCACAAAAATAAAATCACCATCACTCTACATATAGACATCATCACCATACTATTCCATATAGACATTATCACCATGCTACTCCATATCACTCTGATGTTCCATATAGACAATATCACCATGCCACTCCACATCACTCTATGCATAGTCATCATCACCATGCTAACTCTACATATCACCATGCTACTCCTCATCACTCTACTTATAGATATCATCAGCATGCTCCTAACATAAATAGGAATGTTATATGTATTTATTGTGGTTTATATGGACACATTTCACTACAATGTAGAATTAGAAGATTAGTAGATAGAAAGATATATGCATGGTTTCCGAAAACTAACTTTTCAGGACCCTCAAGAACTTGGGTACCAAAGGTCACATCTACTCTTGATGTAGGTGGACCTTCCCTCCTCAACCCTCCTCAACTAAGAGTAAGTGGATTCTCGATAGTGGATGCTCGCGGCATATGACGTGAGACGCAAATCTTTTTGCATCACTATCGATGAAGAGAGAAGAATATGTATCCTTCGGCAACAACCTAAAAGGGTATATCATAGGTAATGGTATTATTGGTTATCCTCCCTCTCCCGTAATAAAGGATGTCTGCCTAGTGACCGAGTTAAAGCATAACCTGCTCAGCATTAGTCATCTTGCTGACCGTGGATATGACATTAACTTTGGATAAAATAAATGCTTTATTTATGATAGGTCAACAGGAGACATCGCTTTTGAAGGGATAAGAGAGGATAATATTTATATTTTTTATTTGTCTAGAGATACTAACAATATAGGTAGATGCCTATATGCTCATAAGGTGAAAGATTACTTTGGCACCAGCGTCTTGGTCATGCCAATATGCATACTATATCCAGGCTATCGACTAAGAAGCTAGTTAGAGGCCTGCCCGATATCACATTCAAAAAGGATACGATATGTGCCGAATGTGAATTGAATAAGGCAACCAAGTCCTCATTTCATTCCATAAACTCTGTAAGTACTACTAGACCCTTGCAACTACTTCATATGGATTTATTTGGCCCTAGTAGAGTAGCCAGTCTTGGTGGAAAACTCTACGCCCTTGTCATTGTTGATGATTTTTCTAGATTTATATGGGTTTTCTTTCTTACAAATAAAAGTGATGCTATTTCGGTTTTCAAGATTTTTGTTAAGAAAGTTCAAAACAAAAAAGGCTACATGATTACTCGAATCCGAAGTGATCATGGAGGCGAATTCGAAAATTCTGATTTTGAAAAGTTTTGTGATTCTAATGGTTTTAATCATGAGTTTTCTTGTCCAAGAACTCCTCAACAAAATGGTGTTGTGGAGCGGAAGAATTGGACTCTTAGCGATATGGCTAGAGTCATGTTGAACAAGTTTTCACTTCCGAAATACTTTTAGGCTGAAGCTGTCAGTACAGCATGCCACATTTTAAATAGGGTGCTTGTTCGTCCCATTACGAAGAAAACATCCTATGAGCTTTGGTTTGGGAGAACCCCAAATGTTTCTTATTTTAGAGTTTTTGGTTGTAGATGTTTTATCCTCAACACCAAAGACAACTTAGGCAAATTCGATGCCAAAGCTGACGATGGTATTTTCCTTGGCTATGCTGCCAAGAGCAAGGGATATAGAGTTTTTAACAAACGCTCATTAATTGTGGAAGAGTCTACAAATATGACTTTTGATGAAGATAACAGTGCAGCAGCTACTCTTGATGATGATGTTGAGCCATCAACTTCTACTCCAATGAATACCACAACCAAGACCAATTCTCTGGAGGGCTTGCCAAAAAAATTCTCTTTCAAGCCTTCACATCCAAAAAATTTGGTAATAGGTGAGGTTTCACGTGGAGTAACTACTAGATCATCATTAAGAGACTCTATTGCTAGCACTGCCTTCATTTCACAAATTGAGCCGAAAAAAATTTTAGAAGCTTTCAATGATGAATTTTGGATTTCTGCTATGCAAGAGGAACTCATCCAATTCGAGAGGAGCCAAGTATGGGAACTCGTTCCTAGACCGGCTAATCACTCGATTATTGGTACTAAATGGATTTTTAGAAACAAAATGAATGAAGATGGTTCAGTCATACGCAACAAAGCTCGTCTAGTAGCTCAAGGATACAACCAAGAGGAAGGTATCGACTACGATGAGACGTATGCTCCGGTTGCTAGATTGGAATCCATTCGGATGCTTGTGCATTTGCAAATTTTCAAATTTTCAAATTATTTCAAATGGATGTTAAAAGTGCTTTCTTGAATGGATTTATTAAGGAGGAAGTTTATGTAAAACAACCCCCTGGTTTTGAAAATCATAAATTTCCCGACCATGTGTTCAAGTTAAAGAAAGCGCTGTATGGCCTCAAACAAGCCCCTAGAGCTTGGTATGAATGGCTAAGCAATTTCTTGCTTGAGAAAGGTTTTTCAAAAGGGAAAATTGATACCACACTTTTCATAAAATCTTTCAAAGACACTATTCTTTTAGTTCAAATATACGTAGATGATGTTATATTTGGTTCTACTAATGAAACCCTCTGTCAAGATTTTGCCAAGTGTATGCAGACCGAGTTTGAGGTGAGCATGATGGGGGAGCTCAACTACTTTTTTGGACTGCAAGTCAAACAAATGTCAAATGGAACCTTCATCTGTCAGTCGAAGTATACAAAGGACATGCTGAAGAAATTAGACCTTGACAACGTCAAACCAATCAGCACTCCAATGGCTACTTCAACCAAACTTGAACCAGATGATAGCGGCAAACCCGAAGATCAATGTAAGTATCGAGGTATGATAGGCAGTCTACTCTATCTTACTGCTAGTCGCCCTGATATTATGTTTAGCGTTTACATGTGTGTCAGATATCAAGCAAATCCTAAGGAATCACACATGACCGCTGTTAAGCGTATCTTTCGATACCTTAAGGGTACAGTTACAGTGGGCATATGGTATCCCAAGTCAACATCATTTGACCTCATTGGTTACTCTGATGCTGATTTCGCCGGATGCAAGGTCGACCGTAAAAGTACGAGCGGCACGTGTCATTTATTAGGAAAGGCTTTAGTCTCTTAGTTTAGCAAGAAGCAGAAATCTGACGCACTATCCACAACAGAAGCTGAATACATCGCAGCTGGGCATTGTTGTGCACAAATTCTGTGGATGAAGCAAACCCTTGAAGACTACAACTTATCTTTCATGCACATTCCAAAATTTTGTGACAATACTAGTGCTATAAATCTCACTAAGAACCCAATATGTCACTCACGCACGAAGCACATTGAAATACGTCACCACTTTTTGCATGATCATCAGCAAAATGGCACTATTAACTTAGAATTTATTGACACTGATCATCAGTTAGCAGATTTCTTTACAAAACCATTATCCGAAGAGCGCTTCAATTTTCTTTGTCGTGAACTTAGAATTTTAGATGAGGCTGTTATAAATTAAAATCAACCTGCGTAAATATCGAGTATATCATGATTCTCTTATGATGAACTTGCTATGGGTACAAGCCGAAAGGGTCCTTCTGACAACAAGGCGTAAAAGCCTAAGCGACACGGTGCACTAGTCCTCAGGACTACCGCTAGCTGGGATCCGGCCCCTGCAGCTAACCCATGGTAGCTTCAAAATATTGAATTATGATATAATTCCTTGTTTATTACACGGTTCATTTTTTATTTATCACTTGCTGAAATACTATTTTTTCAACTTCACCTTGCTACTTCGTGTTCACTTTCTGTCATTCTTTGTTTATCACTTGGTTCTTTTGTTATATTTTTACTCTCGTTCAACTTTGGTCCTTAACCATTTTTTTTCTTCATTTTAGCCTGATTCCTGTTCTGTGACCAGAATCCGGAATTCGGGCCGAACTCTGCCCTTACCAGAGTTTGGGCAGAATTCGGCTTAACTGTTCCAGAACCGGGAACAGTCTCAGCCGCTGATCTTATTCTTGATCCAATGGCCATTATTTGCTCCGACCAATTGGAACCCTACACTTATATTCGGGATCTCCTTCTTCCTCACCTCTATTGCCACCTTTTCCACTTCTCCAAACTCTTTTTCTCAAAACCCTAACCCTAATTTCTCCCTTCTAGAGCTCATTTCTTCCCCAAACTCAAGGAGAAGGCTTCTTTTTCAATTCTCCTTCATTGTTCATCACTACTTTGAGGTATAATTCCATACTTTTCTATATCTCAATTTCCTTCATTATCCTTCTTGTGTTATGGCTCCACGATTGTTCAATCGCGGAAAGAGACTTCGGACCGAGGGAGCGTCCTCGTCGAATGCTCCTCCTCGCGTTGAACCGCCCATTGTACCACCCGTTGCACCGGCCATTGAACAACAACCACCTATCCATCCGTTGTTCAATCCTCCACGTCCACTTGACCCAAACACTTTTGACGACCGAATATTTGTATCACTCGACGCATCAAATGATTGGTTTAGTGATTTTCGGATACGTCTGGTGTTTGCGGGACACCCTATCAACTTTACTATATTTTCACAACATGACTCACTTTTTCATGATCTTTGTCTTGACGAACTTGTCACCTCAAATTCGGTCATTTATCGTAGTGCTATTCAAATGTTTTACTGCAACTTAACCCATGATGAGACACATATTTTCTCCCGGCTTGCGGGTATTGACATCTCGTTTGATGATTTCGATTTGGCCGAACACCTTTAACTCCAAGAGCCAAATTCATGGGAAAAGCTTGTTGAAGCTCGATCATTTCAATTTCCCGAAGGGATTTTACTTGAAAGCTTCAAGGACGACTTGTGTAGCCCTAACACACGTCCTCGTAAGCTTTTGGCCAAATATCTTAATCCCTATTTTTATGAACTTCATCGGATTATCTTTAACACTATTCTACCCAAAGCGGGATCTACCGATGAATCACCTATTTTGAAATCTCGGCCTTATATCATCTCCACTTTAATGTTCCCTTTAATCTTCCACGTACCATGATGGACTGGATGATTAATTGTAGGAAGAAACCAAGATCTTTGGTTTATGCATTATACCTTCCTATGATCTTTCGTGCGTTTCATGTACCCCTTGATGAGTGTCCATTCTTACCTGCCCCTGCCTTCCTCTCTAAGGCAAGGAGGCTTCAGGCGGCCGTTGGCTCACCGGTCGTGTCTGAGCATTCTGATGATGAGCCAGATGCCCCTACTCTTGGACAGGATCCTCCTCCTACTCCTGCCACTCTCGAGTCTCTTCAGACTATGCTCCGAGATCGCTTCACCTTAGAGGACGATCGTTGGACTCAGCTGGATTACCGGACCACCTTGCAGATGAGTCCATCAGCAACTCGCTGCACGTTATTCGGTATTCCATGTCTCGCCATCCTTCCATGCCCATTCCTATGGAGCGAGACCCTGGTCGTGAGGGATATCGTATCGATGACCCTTGGGTCGTTCGCTACTTAGATCCGGATACGGCCTTTGTGGACCCACGTCGTTCCTTTACTGATCCATCCGACGATGCTGGGCCTTCACGAGCTCGATGATGGATATGGACTGCTCCTTGCTGCTGCTACTGAGGATCATAGCTTATAGTTTATGCATTTTGCTTTTAGTTGCTTAGTTGCTTTTATGTACTTGGTTTGTATTAGACTTATTATGAGTTGTGACTCTTGAGACTTTGGTAGTTCTATCAGTTTATATGCCATTTCTTCTATTATGACTCTTGAGACATTTGGTCGTTATATTAGTTTATATGCAGTTTCTTCTCTTATCTTTTGGTGTGTTTGCCAGTTATTAATTGTTTATCTTAAATTGCTAAATGCCAAAAGGGGAAGATATGTATATTCTATATTCTTTTTGTATATATGTGCTTTTGGAAGAATGTTCTTATCAGGCCAACAGGATTCAAAGTATTGTTTACGGGGGAGCTATTTTTTAAGGTCGGCACTGATTATGGGGGAGCTATGCTTTTTGTCTTTAAATGTGTCCAGGTATGAATATTGAATATACAATTATTATTTTGTCAATTATCAATATGGGGGAGATTGTTGACACAAAGTCACAGTCAACCAAATATTGATAACATTGACTAAATAATACTTGTAATAATTCAATACGACACACGACGACTACATCCAGCTCAAGTCAGACGACAGCTCAGTTTTGCAATACAAGTCATTTTTGAGTCTGTATTTTATAAATTTATTGAGTCTAGACTGATGTAAGCTGAGGTGTGCTGAGCTCTTGAGACTTAACCTATAACCTACCCAAAATCCATAAGCTCCACACATCCAAATAAGCCCATTGGACCATAAGACCTATTATGTGCTGTGAAACCCGTAACTTTTAGGTAATTATTTGAATAATTTAATTAGCTAATTATTAAATCATTATTAATTGTTAATTTAGGAAAATGCATTTTTAGAAAATTAATATTCTAGAAATTTTGTCAAAACCCGTAATTTTCTAAATTAATTAATTAATATTGTGTTTTAGTTAGATTAAAAAAATTATTGTTTTTCAAGAATATAAATATTGGATTTTTGGTTGTCTGGCCCTGTCCCGAACCCATTTCCGAGCACAAATTTATTTTTGAATTACTCTAGTATTTATAAAGAAAAAAAAAATTCTTAGCAACAAAACCTATATGTTAGGGCCCAACAGTCCATAAATCTATAAAAACCCATTATAAATGATTTATATTTTTCTTAAACTTTGTTTTGAGGCCCAAACTCATTCCAGCACATTTAGAAAGAACAACTTTTTCATTTCATTATCAATTTTTTCATTTACTCACCCGACCCCTCACTTCCCTTCCCGAACGCCCGCCGCCACCGGCGACCGTCAGCCTCCCCGAACGGCCGCCCTCTCATTTTTTGTAACCTCCAAACACTCTCCACCCTATAAAACTCCCATCCCTCCATTTTCCATCACCACACTTCATTCTTTACCACAAGCCCTAACCCCCAACTTTTTCGGCGAACCCGACCACCGTCGACGCTTCCAGGCCGACCCCAGGCCGGATCCGTCGTCTCCTCTGCCTGGCGCCACCTTCCCGAGGCTGCGCCCATTACCCGCCGAGTTCAGCGCACCCTCTCGGCTGATTCGAGCCCTGCGCACTGCTCTTGGCCGCCCGCCACTGGCCGGACCTCCCTGCGCGCGTCTCTCCGGCCCGACCCCCTGTCCGCGTCCGCCCTGACGCTGTCGACCCCCTGCCGTTTTCGATTCGCTGATTCGGTTTTTGTGGATCGCTTCCCCCTCAGTTTTAGCGCTGTTCGTTGTTTTTGTAGCGCTCTGTGACGCTTTTCGGAGACTTTAGAGTCTGTGACGGCGTGTTTTCGAGTCCGAGGCTACCCTTCGGATTCCGTCACCAAGATTTTGGATAATCTCTGTTGTCACGACCCGCACCCACTGTGAGGGTACGAGAGCGTAACAACGCCCAGCCTACGCCGCAGTGTCGGCGGTAGAACGCTGTTCTAGGTCATGAACTATAACTAACATAATATGAATGCTCTCCACAAGGAGGCCAACACAGAGGTACAACTCAATCACAATCTAGAGATAGAATATGGCACGATAAAATAGATAAGAGAATCCTCAACCGAGGTACAACAGAAATGAAATACATGTCTCAACATCTCTACAATATACAAACTCTGAATCAAGAACAACAACTAAACATAAAAGGAAAACAGTCTAAACTATCTATACTAAGCAAGGTATCATCCTCAGCAGCTGCCTGAACCTCCCCTGGGTCCAGGTCGCGAGTGTCAACTAGGCAAACTCCAAGTAAGGGTACAGGGTGCCTCATCATCCTCTGTAAAATTTTCAACAGGTCCAGTCAGGACGGGAGCGAGCACAAAACTCTCACGCAGTTCATATCATGTTAGGAAATATAAAGCATGCAATAGAGTAAGGTACATGAAACGCTGAAAGTAAGAAGTATATGAAAAACAGTAGAGATTTGATAATAGGAAATATCTAAATATGATAAATAAGAACTGTAAGCCTACTGTGATTTAGAGTACAATATGGTTATGTAAACGGTCTAGAAAATGCAATGGTAACTCCATTGTACGTGGGTGTACAATAGACATATACAATAGTTATACAATGTTGTACAATAGGATTTGATTACATAACCAATTCTACTCCCCCTCCCCAAATCAATACACAAGGATCTACTCCGGTTACGTTATCTTGCACAATAGTGTACAATGTTATACAATAGATGTACAATATTATACAATAGATGTACAATGTTATACAATGGAATACAATGTTATACAATGGATGTACAATATTATACAATAGATGTACAATGTTATACAATAGTTGTACAATGGTCTATCCCTGGGACTCATGTGATACTGAGAGTACAATATGCACAAGGAGTATACAAGGATATGGGTATTCAATAAATACAATATGTAAGTAAAACGCACATCACAATATGTATTTAGTGAATACAAGGAGATAACATCTCAGAAGAAGATCCGTATAGTACCAATCCGTGATAATGATCGTGTCAGCATTAAGTACAGTAATCTAGAGCAAGAATATAAATCCAGACAAGTATGAAACGGTCAGAGAATGTACTCGCCTCGTATCTGAATGTCTGAAATAAATGTACTGTCCGAGATGAGGTACCTGACTCCTAGTTAGAGCAACACAAGTCAAGATGTACACAGGGAATGATAAATATAATCTACAATGCATCTGCATGCTGTCTAGGTCAAACTAGACTAAAGTCAACACTTGGTCAACTCCAGTCAACTAGACTAGTCTAACTAGGTCAACTAGGTCAAATCCTAGTCCAACAAGTCTAATAAGTCTCACTTGGCCTAACCAAGCCTAGTCTAGCATCACACACCAATCACAAGGCTATACAAGCCAAACACAAGCCATCACATTCAATATCATACATAAGAGAAAGGAAGCTAACATGTAAAGCTATGTGTGTGTGAACATGGAGGTGTACATGAAAAAGAATTCAACACTAGGCCCTATATCACATATATGTATATATAACTATAGGAAACTCTATTTACCACATTAACACATTTCCATGTATAGTATATATATATATATAGAGAGAGAGAGAGAAGAGCATGTGTATGTGTTCATGGGGTGTGTGTGTGTCATGAAAGTGCACAAGAACATGTGTGTTATCATGGAATGAGTGTTAGGCAATGTGCGAGAGAGAGTGTCAATGAGTAAGGGTGTGAGGGTTATATAGTGTAGTGTGCAGTGTGTGGATGATAGTGAGGCATGACAGTTGTGTAGCAAAGTGTCAATAGGAAGTTAACATTCACATATATGAGTTCTCATGTATCTCTTATTTAGTGAAACAAAACTAAATTCTAGTTTTATTCCTAACAAGGCTACATATATTACATCTATTATTACATTACATTCATGCTTGCATTCATTCATCATTCATTTATTCTCTTATACCACTATATGCACCATACATTACATACTATGGAACCTACATATTCATTACAAGCCATACTTATACATGCTTAGATAGGATACTTACACCTCATACATCATTTATTTAAATATTTACTCATGCTTGCATTATCTATTTAATTACATAATGTATATACATTAACATGGGTTAAAATCAAATAGAATATTATATTACACATAAGGGTGCACAAAATGCATATGCCAAATAGTAACTCCTACTAATAATCAATACTGTACTATCTCAGCAAGAATTAAAATCTAGGATTAAAGTATGTTATAGATCTATGTGTTAGCTTTCTGAAACTTCAAACGGATCGCGTTTTCGTTTCCGGAAACTCCCGGAATCGCGAAAACACCGAGAACGCGTTTGTCTTTCGTATAGCTGACACTCAAATAATTCTCCAGAAAGTTACAGAAAGAATTAGGCCTATTAATACATGTTTTGGAAAGCTAACTTCAATACGCTTCTTTTAAAAAAAATGGAAGATTAAACCGAGCTTTGAGCTAGAAGTTATGACATTTCTAAGTTATGGCTGAAATTAAAACGTGGATAAAAATCATGACGGATTTGGGTAGTTTGAGACAAAAGAACACAAGTATACATAATATATCAAGAACTCACTCTCTACACTAATATATATATGAGACACTATAGAACACATCTCCAATACAAAAATATGAGATTAAACATGTAATAATTCATTCATACATAACAACACATAGTGTGTCCAAATTTGGGATTTTCCCACATGGACACAACCACAACACAAAGAACACTCCTATGACCTCCAAATAGAAACAAAATGGACACAAATAGAGATACAACCATGGGGTCATTCCTATGGGTTCAAAATAGACCTATATGCATGAGAAAATGAAAAGGAAAAAGGATTTATACCTCCCGGTAGATCGAATCGAAGAAAAGCCTTCCCGGAGCGACACCGACACGTAGAGATTCTAAAAGGACACGAACGAGCTCCGAACCCTCCCAAACTTGGGTAGCTTCCTCCTTGGCTAGAATGGAGAAGGAAAGAAGAAGATTTGGTGGCAAAATGGAAGGATTTGGTGGAGAAATTGCTAGGGATTGCTCTCTAGAAATTTGGGGAAGAACAAGAGAGAGAGTGTGGATGAGAATAATGAATGAACTTGAGCCTATCCTCTCCCAAGTGGCTGGCCATATGGGGCTATTTGTCCTATTATGGTAAGGTCCAAAATGCCCCCACTAACCTATTCTATGAGTATTAGGAAAGGGCTAATTGGTTGGGGCTAAATTAGTCATTCTAAAGTCTCTAATCACACTAACCTTATCCATAATAATTAGTCTAACCTCTAACTAAAACATTTCTATCATGTGAACTAAATTTAATATCATGTGGGCTATGCCTAACTAGTGTGTGGGTCCCACTAGAGTCAAACTACTCTCGGGTCCCCGTTTCAAGTCGGATGGAGTTGAAATTCGAACTCGACTCAAATAACCCCAAAACAATATCATAAATAAAAATGATCAAAATAATTTAAAGAGGTCAAATGCAAAAATATCCTTAGGCCAAAAATGGCATTAAAATATCATAATCACATGGTTAGGCTCTAGGTCAAACAGTCTCTAGGGTTTCACTAGCAAAACGTCAAAACCCAAGTCATGAATTTAAATAGTTTAAAATAATTTAAAAATCACTCAAAATATAATATAAAATAATATTATTAAATAATAATTATAATTATACAATTTCAAAATTACCCTCATCTGGAAAACTGGGTGTTACATCTGTTAATCTCAGTAGTTGTCCCTTGGGTTTATACAGTCAATGATGAGTATTGGCCCCCGATTCCTTCCCGGGAATTCGGTCTTTGGTTTACGTCTTGGTTTTTGGATTTCCCGAAACCATTTTGGTTCTGTGGTTTCATCGAATTCTCGGAATTTCCGAGATTTGATTCGAGAAAGTTTCTGTATTTCGAAAATTTGTTCTGATGGGTTAATTTTGGAATTTCCGAGTTTGTCTCGAAAAAGTTCCTGGGATTTTTGGATTAGTTTTTAATTCAGATTTTTCCGAATGATAGTTTATAGCAGTGATTCCGATCCTATTTCGGGTTTTTCGAATATTTTCGGGAATGTTAGCATTCTTCCAGTTTTGGGTTATCCCGAAAATAGAGGGAATACTGTCGAAATTTTTATGAAATTTATAAATAGATTTCAAATCAGTTTTCGAAAATATTTATAAATTGGATTTTTGGGCGACGACCGTACCGGTCAATGGGCCCTTAGCGAAATGCAAACGAAACCGGTATTACCGGACGTTGAGGCATTAACTATGTTGATTATTGGGCCAAAGTCTGAGACTCGAAATTTAATTTAATTAAATTTATTTTAATTATTAATTTTATTTTGTAATTAAATTGTGGGATTTTTAGAGACTAACAAATGTCTTCTTCTTATTTAAATTTATTTAATAAGGTCTGTAAAAGGGCATAAGCCCGTTTGTTTATTCCTGCTGTGAGAAAGTGTAATAGCTTAGGTTTTATTTTGTTTTTTTTTTATTCTCTGGTTGATTTTCTGTCATGAGAACGTAGTATAAAATAATAATTATTTATTTTGTTTTAAAAAAAGAAAAATAATAAATATTTTATCACTTAGAAGTTAAGTTGTAAAACTTTTAAATAGAAATTCATGTATTTCTCATTAAAAAGGAAAATCTTAGTTTATAATTATAGAATACTAAGTTTTTCCAAATAAATCAATAAATACAATTTTTCTAGAAATTAAATATAAATTGATGTTTCATAATTATAACGCACCGATAATCGCGTTTTGTTTGTGTTAGCTAAATAAAGAATTAAAATTGACTAGGACAAATTAGAGATTGAAACTAGCACATCTAGTATGGCAATTTTGGAATCTAAGGCAGACTTCTCGATTGTAGGAATTCGAGGACAAGTCTGAACTCAATCTCGGAGTCATTACCCTCATTCCAGTCAAACCAAGGCAAGTACAGTTTGTGGTAGTTTACAATTATTTAGTAATAGTTTTACTGCAAATTTAAACCACGAGGCAACACGGAACTCTCTCTGAGAGCATTGACTGTTTAACTGTTGGGTACTGGGGGAATAGTGTAATGAGTATGACCACATCCAAAATAGTATAATGACTGTGTTAGCTTACCCCACACACACACGGGGATAAGCCATATCGTATCAATAGGATACAACTGTACAACCCAATCCGGTCATATTCATTGCCTATTCACATCACACTGTTTTAACTGTTGGAAAACCATTTACTGTAAACTGTTTAAAAATGCATAATTCCATTATTATTTCAATTGTTAAAATATCATAAATTGTACTTTGCTCCCTCCTGACTGGAGACTGTATTTTTAGGTCCTATTGATGATGCAGAGCTACTGATTAGTAGCTATTATGATCCTGAGTTGTATCCAGTTGTGCTACCAGATGAGGCTGGACTTGGAGATGACGAGTCTACTTTTTAGTTGTTGTCATTTACTATTTTCCAGTTGTTGTTATTAAAAGACTATTTATTTTATCAGTTGTAATTTTTGTTGGACAAAATTTTATTATCGAAATATTAAAGTTGTGGCAAATAGAATTTGTGTTGTTGATTACCTGCATGAGTGATACAGCTTACTGCCGCCATCTTAACAACGGTGCAGGCTGGGCATGATCCGATTCGACCCAAGAAATTAGGACCGGGTCGTGACATGTTTTTAGTGGTGGCCCATGCAGGTCAGATCAACAACTTAGGAAAACATCTAGAAATATTTAGAACACTAGAACATTAATTTGTCACAACATAGGACCGTTATATTATAAATATTTTTGTTTGTTGACGGGTAGGCTACCTTGCTTATGTTTATATCCTAAACCTTCCAGAGAATGGCCACTGACAGGACCAATTCTGCTGGCGATGGGGTATCTTCACCCTATCATACCCCACCTCTCCAACCAAGTCCGGATACTACACCTCGGCAGCTGGCCGAACACCCCTAATACAACGGTGGATCCATCATCTTCCCAGACGAAGATGCAGCCCCCTGTGGCATTGTCCACTCCAGCTGCCCCACCGGTGTCCGTGGACCCCACCGACCTCATAGGTCTGCTACGAGGAGTGCTAGAAGCCCAGAGAACTCAAGCTGAAGCTCATCGCGAGCAGACGGCAATTATGAGAGAAGGCATGGAGAATGCCCATAGTGTGGCAATGGCTGCACTGGAGAGAGAGAAACAGCTCAACATGAACCAAGGCCTGCCAAGGTGGGCGATATTGAGAGTTTCAAGAAGCAGAACCCTCGACCCTTCAAAGGAACCGAGGGAATCGTCTATGCCGATGAATGGCTCGATAGCATGGAGCGTCTCCTAAGCATCGCTCGACTTCTAGAAGACCTTAAGGCTGAAGCAGTAGGACTCCAACTGCAAAGTGTAGCAAGCACCTAGTATCGGAATGAACCCCGACTCCAGGACAGGCAGCTTGACTGGGACACCTTCAAGAGGTTGTTCAAGAGGAAGTTCTTCCCAACATCAGAGTTGCGGAAGATGGAGAGGCAATTTCAGAACCTGAAGCAAAGAAATATGACTATTGGAGAATATACGGCAGAATTTGCCCAACTCATCCGTTTTGCCAAGAACTTGGTAGCTGATCCAGATGATCGTACTGAAAGGTTCAGACATGGGCTGAGAGAGGAGATCCGCACCCATGTGATCTCAGGCGGTGCTAAGACCTATGAAAGGATCCTGGAGCGAGCTCTAGATATAGAGAAGAGCCAACCCGCTCGCTCAAAGAGGAATTATCATGGAACTAACAAGTTCCAGGGTAATCAGAAGAAGCCCAACAACAACAACAACAACCAACCGGCCTCCCCACCACCACCAGCAGAACCAACAGGCGAGGAACAATGATAGAGCACCTCAGAGGCAGATCCCTGTCTGTGATTTTTACAAGAGGCCAGGGCATCAGTCAAACATCTACAGGAAGAGGCTAGGACACTGCCTAGTCTGTGGGTCTGCCACCCATCAAGTAAAGGACTGCCCCTCGTCGATGCACCGGACTGGAGCTACTCAGCAGAAAGGTCCTCTGCCCACTCAGCAACAACAATTTGGGCAGCATCAACAGAAGACTGGGCAAGCTTTTGCCCTAGCAGCAGAGGAACAAGAGCCAGAGCAGGAACCTACAGCTGATGTCATCGCAGGTTTCATTTATGTGCATTCCTATTATGCCTTAGCTTTATTTGATTCGGGTGCATCACATAGTTTCATATCCACAAAATTTATCTCTGCACACCACATAGTTACGGGCTTTAGCAAGAAGATATATAGAGTCATGACCGGTGGAGGACCCCTACCCATCACTAAGACCTGTAACTGCCCTATCACCATATCAGGCCACCAATTCATAGCACCTTTGCTTGTGATGCCCTTACCCAACTATGATGTAGTCCTAGGGATGGACTGGTTGAGTAAGCAGCATGCGCTGATAGACTATCACAGAGGATGTGTAGTCTTCAGCCCACCTGGAGAGCCGGAGTTTGAAGTCTCTCGAACTCCGGAGGATATGGAGTGTGTTACCTACACCTCTATCACAGAAGAACCCGGACCTCCCCATCCTATCATAGCAGAATTTATGGATGTCTTCCCTGATAGTCTTCCCGGGTTACCCCCAGACCGAGACATAGAGTTCACCATTGACCTAGTCCCCGGCTCTTCCCCTATTTCTAAAGGATGCTACAGAGTCAACCCGAAGGAGGCCAAGGAGATGAAGGATCAGATCAATGAACTGAAGGCTTTGGGATTTATCCGAGACAGAGCTTCACCCTGGGGAGCACCTGTCTTGTTTGTTCCCAAGAAGGACGGAACTGTAAGAATATGCATCGACTACCGGGCGCTAAACAATATCCCATCAAGAACAAGTACCCTCTGTCCCGGATCGATGACCTATTTGACCAACTCAATGGAGCCAAGGTGTTCTCGAAGATAGACCTCAGATCCGGCTACCATCAGATCAAGGTCAGGAAGGAGGACATTCCTAAGACGACGTTCAACACCAAGTATGGGCAGTTTGAATTCTTGGTCATACCGTTTGGACTGACGAATGTTCCTGTTATGTTCATGAACCTTATGAATAAGGTTTTCCATGAATACCTAGATCAGTTTGTCGTTGTCTTCATCGATGACATCCTGATCTACTCGAAGACAGAAGAGGAGCATGAAGAGCACCTCAGAAAAGTTATGGGAACTTTGAGGAAAGAAAAGTTATATGGTAAGCTATCCAAGTGTGAATTCTTTCTAGACAAAGTGGATTTTCTTGGCCATGTTGTCACAGGAGAAGGAATTTTGGTGGACCCTAAGAAGATAGCTGTTGTTGAGAAGTGGTCTACCCCAAGCTCAGTTGCTAAAATCAGAAGTTTCTTGGGCTTGGCTGGCTACTACCGGAAGTTTGTGAAGGATTTTGCCAAGATTGTTGAACCGATGACGAATCTCACTCGAAGAATGAAGAGTTCATCTGGACGGAAGCTTGCCAGGCATCATTTGAGGAACTGAAGAAGAGACTTACAACAGCACTGATACTTGCGCTACCCGCAGGTACCGGTGGTTTCTCAATCTACAGTGATGCCTCTGGAAAAGGACTGGGTTGCATTCTTCAACAAAATGGGAAAGTGATTGCTTATGCATCTACGCAATTACGGACTCATGAGAAGAACTATCCCACACATGATCTGGAGCTTGCTGCAGTCATCTTTGCTTTGAAGCTATGGAAGCACTATCTCTATGGAGAGAGAGTGGAAATATATACAGACCACAAAAGTCTG
Organism: Iris pallida; assembly: GCA_029216955.1. NCBI lineage: Eukaryota > Viridiplantae > Streptophyta > Magnoliopsida > Asparagales > Iridaceae > Iris > Iris pallida. Next base: position 48,984 of record JANAVB010043646.1, read on the forward strand.
AAATATGTTTTCACTCAGAAGGAGCTGAATATGAGACAAAGAAGATGGCTGGAACTGATGAAGGATTTTGACATCGACTTACAGTACCATCCGGGTAAGGCTAATGTGGTTGCAGATGCACTTAGTCGATACCCAGTGGCGATGTTCTTGACCAAGGAGCGGCACTTGTTGGAGGACATAGAGAAGCTTGGTCTGGAGATTGTACTGCCTGAGGAAAAGATGAAGGAACTGGGGCGAGAAGCTATTGTACCTGGAGCTGACTCAACCATGATGCGGTTGTAATTACGTTCAAGTCTGATGGACAAAGTCAAGGAGACACAATTCCAAGATGAGACGCTTTGCAAACTCAGAGATGAAGTGCTGGTAGGAACACTTGAAGGGTTCTCTATCGCCAGTGACAGAGCATTGAAGAATGGTACGAGGCTGTGTGTACCATCTGGCGAACTGAGGAATGAGCTGATGCAAGAAGCACACCAGTCACAATATTTCATACATCCTGGAGCTAATAAGATGTATCGGGATATACGTACCATCGTTTGGTGGTATGGAATAAAGAAGGATGTATCCAGATTTGTGGCTAGATGCTTGATTTGCCAACAAGTGAAGGCTAGCAGACAGAGACCCGTAGGACTTCTACAGCCGCTGGACATTCCGGAGTGGAAGTGGGAGCATATAACAATAGACTTTGTATCAGGATTGCCTCGATCCCAAGGAGAGAAGGACGCCATTTGGGTTATTATGGACCGACTGACTAAGTCAGCTCACTTTATCCCTTCAAGGTTGGTTTATCCACTGAGAAGTTGGCGGTACTGTACATGCGGCACATCTACCGGATTCATGGAGTACCGGTAAGTATTGTATCTGACCGAGATACTAGATTTACCTCACATTTTTGGAAGAGTTTGCATGATAGCTTGGGAACAAAACTGAAGTTCAGCACAGCCTATCATCCCCAAACTGACGGACAATCGGAGAGAACCATCCAGACACTAGAGGACATGCTGAGATCTTGCGTCTTAGAATTTGGAGGGTCTTGGGAGGACCACTTGTATTTAGTAGAATTCTCCTACAACAACAGTTACCAAGCTAGCATTGGTATGACACCATTTGAAGCTCTTTATGGACGTCGTTGCCGCACTCCACTTGCACGAAACGACGTAGGAGAAAGACTGTTGGGGCCAGAAATGGTGACTGACGCAGCAGAGAAGGTGAAAGTGATTAGAGACAAGCTCAGGATCGCCCAAGACAGGCAGAAGCATTGGGCAGATAGCAGTCGTCGACCACTGGAGTTTGAAGAAGGAGATAGTATCTTTGTGAAGATTTCTCCTACCAGAGGAACTATCCGATTTGGCAGAGCTAGGAAGCTGAGTCCCAGATATATCGAACCATTTAAAGTTTTAAGCCGAATTGGTGAAGTAGCGTATCGGTTAGCTCTACCAGCTAATCTTGAGGGCGTGCACAACGTCTTCCACGTTTCGCAGCTCAGACGCTACATCCCAGATCTGAGTCACATTCTGGACCATTCGGAGCTGGAGATTGGACCGAGCCTCACAGTACCAGAGAAGCCTGTGGCGATTTTGGACAGAGGCGAGAAGAGGACCAGGACTTCGGTGACTCCCATAGTCAGAGTTATGTGGAGGCACAATTCCCCAGGCGAGTCTACCTGAGAGCGAGAAGATGAGATGCGGGAGCAGTAACCGTACTTGTTTGAGACCTGAGGTAATTTCTAACCCTATCCTTTAATTTCGAGGACAAAATTTCTTAAGGAGGGAAGGTTGTGAAACCCGTAACTTTTAGGTAATTATTTGAATTTTAATTAGCTAATTATTAAATCATTATTAATTGTTAATTTAGGAAAATGCATTTTTAGAAAATTAATATTCTGGAAATTTTGTCAAAACCCATAATTTTCTAAATTAATTAATTAATATTGTGTTTTAGTTAGATTAAAAAAATTATTGTTTTTCAAGAATATAAATATTGGATTTTTGGTTGTCTGGCCCTGTCCCGAACCCATTTTCGAGCACAAATTTATTTTTGAATTACTCTAGTATTTATAAAGAAAAGAAATTTTTCTTAGCAACAAAACCTATATGTTAGGGCCCAACAGTCCATAAATCTATAAACCCATTATAAATGATTTATACTTTTCTTAAACTTTGTTTTGAGGCCCAAACTCATTCCAGCACATTTAGGAAGAACAACTTTTTTATTTCATTATCAATTTCTTCATTTACTCACCCGACCCCTCACTTCCCTTCCCGAACGCCCGCCGCCCACAGCGACCGTCGGCCTCCCCGAACGGTCGCCCTCTCATTTTTCGTAACCTCCAAACACTCTCTACCCTATAAAACCCCCATCCCTCTATTTCCCCCACACACTTCATTCTTTACCACAAACCCTAACCCCCAACTTTTTTCGGCGAACTCGACCACCATCGACGCTTCCAGGCCGACCCCAGGCCGGATCCGTCGTCTCCTCTGCCTGGCGCCACCTTTCCGAGGCTGCGCCCGTTACCCGCCGAGTTCAGCGCACCCTCCCGGCTGATCCGAGCCCTGCGTGCCAATCTTGGCCGCCCGCCACTGGCCGGACCTCCCTGCCGTCTCTCCGGCCCGACCCCCTGTCCGCGTCCGCCCTGACGCTGTCGACCCCCTGTCGTTTCCGATTCACTGATTCGGTTTCCGTGGATTGCTTCCCGTCTCAGTTTTAGCGTTGTTCGTTGTTTTCGTAGCGCTCTGTGACGTTGTCCGGAGACTTCAGAGTCTGTGACGGCGTGTTTCCGAGTCCGAGGCTACCCTTCGGATTCCGTCACCAAGCTTTTGGGTAATCTCTGTTAATCTCAGTAGTTGTCCCTTGGGTTTATACAGTCAATGATGAGTATTGGCCCTCGATTCCTCCCCGGGAATTCGGTCTTTGGTTTACGTCTTGGTTTTCGGATTTTCCGAAACCATTTTGGTTCTGTGGTTTCATCGAATTCTCGGAATTTTCGAGATTTGATTCGAGAAAGTTTCTGTATTTCGGAAATTTGTTCTGATGGGTTAATTTCGGAATTTTCGAGTTTGTCTCGGAAAAGTTCCTGGAATTTTTGGATTAGTTTTTAATTCGAATTTTTTCGAATGATAGTTTATAGCAGTGATTCCGATCCTATTTTGGGTTTTTCGAATATTTTCGGGAATGTTATGTGGATTACGTTTTATATAGTTTCTGGAATTATTGATGGGTTTTTCCCGGGTTTGGGACTAGTTGATTGGTTGTTTCTGGCATTCTCCCAGTTTTGGGTTATCCCGAAAATAGAGAGAATGCTGCCGAAATTTTATGAAATTTATAAATGGATTTCAAATCAGTTTTCGAAAATATTTATAAATTGGATTTTTGGGCGACGACCGTACCGGTCAATGGGCCCTTAGCGAAATGCAAACGAAACCGGTATTACCGGACGTTGAGGCATTAACTATGTTGATTATTGGGCCAAAGTCTGAGACTCAAAATTTAATTTAATTAAATTTATTTCAATTATTAGTTTTATTTTGTAATTAAATTGTGGGATTTTTAGAGACTAACAAATGTCTTCTTCTTATTTAAATTTATGTAATAAGGTCTGTAAAAGGGCATAAGCCCATTTATTTATTCCTGCTGTGAGAAAGTGTAATAGCTTAGGTTTTATTTTGTTTTCTTTTATTCTCTGGTTGATTTTCTGTCATGAGAACGTAGTATAAAATAATAATTATTTATTTTTTTTAAAAAAAAGAAAAATAATAAATGTTTTATCACTTAGAAGTTAAGTTGTAAAACTTTTAAATAGAAATTCATATATTTCTCATTAAAAAGGAAAATCTTAGTTTTATAATTATAGAATACTATGTTTTTCCAAATAAATCAATAAATACAATTTTTCTAGAAATTAAATATAAATTGATGTTTTATAATTATAACGCATCGATAATCGCGTTTTGTTTGTGTTAGCTAAATAAAAAATTAAAATTGACTAGGACAAATTAGAGATTGAAACTAGCACATCTAGTATGGCAATTTTGGAATCTAAGGCAGACTTCTCGATTGTAGGAATTCGAGGACAAGTCTGAACTCAATCTCGGAGTCATTACCCTCATTCCAGTCAAACCAAGGCAAGTACAGTTTGTGGTAGTTTATAATTATTTAGTAATAGTTTTACTGCAATTTAAACCACGAGGCAACACGGAACTCTCTCTGAGAGCATTGACTGTTTAACTGTTGGGTACTGGGAGAATAGTGTAATGAGTATGACCACATCCAAAATAGTATAATGACTGTGTTAGCTTACCCCTCATACACACGGGGATAAGCCATATCGTATCAATAGGATACAACTGTACAACCCAATCCGGTCATATTCATTGCCTATTCACATCACACTGTTTTAACTGTTGGAAAACCATTTACTGCAAACTGTTTAAAATGCATAATTCCATTATTATTTCAATTGTTAAAATATCATGAATTGTACTTTGCTTCCTCCTGACTGGACTATATTTTTAGGTCCTATTGATGATGCAGAGCTACTGATTAGTAGCTATTATGATCCTGAGTTGTATCCAGTTGTGCTACCAGATGAGGCTGGACTTGGAGATGACGAGTCTACTTTTTAGTTGTTGTCATTTACTATTTTCCAGTTGTTGTTATTAAAAGACTATTTATTTTATCAGTTGTAATTTTTGTTGGACAAAATTTTTATCGAAATATTAAAGTTGTGGCAAATAGAATTTGTGTTGTTGATTACCTGCATGAGTGATACAGCTTACTGCCGCCGTCTCAACAACGGTGCAGGCTGGACATGATCCGATTCGACCCAAGAAATTGGGACTGGGTCGTGACATGTGCTCTGGAGGCAGAGTTCGGGCCGAACTCTGCCTCCACACAGAGTTCGGGCCGAACTCTGTCCCCTAAAAATCAGCACCCTAATTTTTAGGGTTGGCTGGTTGCTAGTTGTCCAACGGCCAAATTTTTGAAAATTTCTACCAGAATTCTGGCCGAATTCTGCCTACTGGTATTCTATAAATAGGCCATGAATTCTCTCATTTTCATTCATCCAATCTTCTCTTCTCTTCTCTCTAAAGCTCAATATAAGCCATACCCTTCTTCATCTACTAGCTACAAGCCTTCTAAGCCTCAAGTGCTCAGCATTATTCAGCTAGGAGTTTTGTGCAAGAGTTCAAGAAGTCGCTTGGAAAATTCCAAGCATCGCCACTGCGATCCTTTGTAAGAAGTTGATGTGCTCTTCTGAAGAAAAGGCACGGGGTGTAACTACTATTTCACAAATAGTGGATTTAATCCTGAGTTAGAGTTCTCAGACCTGGACTAGTCCTCCACGAGGGAAACCAGGTTAAAATCGGCTGTGTTTGCGTATGCTTTCTTGCTCCTTATTTATTTCTGCATTTACTCTGATTATTTTTAGCTTGTGAAAGAGTTTAATTTTTAATTGGCTATTATCGCTATAAACTCTATTCACCCCCCTCTAGAGTTGTCATTTGTTCCTCAAATCATTGGTGTAGGAATGTGTGTATTAAAGAATAGTTTCTCAGGAAATAGTGGTAAAATGCCAATGTGTGTGTGTGTGTGTTATGTAGAAAACAATATGTAACATGATGTGGTGTGTCAAGTGACAGGAAACAGTGATGTAGATAATATAATGTGTAAATAGGAAGACAGTAGAGTGTGGTTAATTCTCAGGTTTAGCTAATAGTGGTGTACAAGAATAAATGTGAGGGTGCACGTGAATAAGTGTCAAATAGGTTAGTGTATGACAGGGCAATGTGACAGTTAGCTAACTGAAGGTTTGGTTTAACAGTGTAATAGGAACAGTAGAGTGTCAATGTGTGTTCAGGAGCAGTAGATAGGTTAGTGAAGAGTGTAGCTCAGGTTTTAGAGTATCAATATGACAGTTAGTGTAATAGAGAACAGAGAATAACTCAGGAATTGTTCTCAGGAAATTCAAGTAATGACAGTTTCATTTCAGCCTAACAGTTAACACACTAGTCCCAAACACCAATTCGAAACCCAAATTCCTAACACCAATCACAACCAAACATTTAAACAAAACTAAACATGTATAAATGAACTAACAAGGTAATTAAATCAGGGAAAAGATTTGAAATACATTTTAATTTTCAG
>JANAVB010043647.1:0-63761 GCA_029216955.1 Iris pallida
ATTCGACCCATTAATTTAGTTCCGAAACAGATAAAATAAAATTAATAAATTTGTAAAAATTTCAAAAATTAGTTAAAATCATATTTATATGTTAAACTTTGCACAACATAAAGTTTAATATGGATTCATGAAGTTTGACACTTTGGACACAAGTTAGCAGAATTTTTCGGAGTTCGGTGACACAACAAATGTCATAAATTTTAAAAAGCAAACAGATACGAACCTAAACTTTAGATATGCATCGGAAAGGTCTTGACATCTAGATTCTGAATAAAAATATAAGAAGGTTACAAACTGAAATTAGATAGGTAAAAATATCTCGCAACAGAATTTGTCATTTCTGGACACCCTGTCGTAGAATCTAAGACACGGACAAACTGCTTGGTACTGGAAGATTCGACGACTAGGGATTGGAGTAGACATACAAAGGTAACTCTCAAATTTGGTTTAAGGAGAAACGAATGAGAAAATGGATGAAACATCATCTACAAGTCGAATAACCTGCTGTGACGTTTCAGACTTTGATTCGACGGAGTTTCGGCCCAAGTAGCGCATAGTGCACCTCTCTAACGGCTGCAATGTTGCTCCTATGGTTGCTAGGGTGGAAGAGAAGTCGAGGGGGTCACAAGAGTGGTGGTGGTTGGCACAAAAATTGAGAAAAAAAATCATATTTATGAAGAAAGGATGGTCGGCTAGGGTTTCGGGTTGGAAGGTTGTGGTCGCATGCAAGTAGTGGCTATGTAGGGTGTTGGTGGTTATGAAAAGAGAGAAAAGGTTAGGGTTGGGTTTTTATTATATTATTAGGGCATAGGCTTTGGTTTGGTCTAATTTGTATAAGATTTGGTTCTCCAAATTATATTATTAGTAATAGGCTTCCTAATTTGGATAGTAGTTTGACCAAGTCAAAGATATAAGGGAATATTGCATATGGCTTAATTTAATCCTTAAATTCCCTTAAATATGTATACTTGGTTTTGGTACTCCTAGTTAGGCTCTAACTAGTAGAGTTGACTAGGTTAGGGTCCGAGTAGCACTACTAGTCAAATTGGATCCAAAAATCAATTTAATGAGTCTCTTGTGCCATTTGCAAATAAGTAGCACATGAACTCGATTGGATGGTACATTCTAGATATGTGCATTGTAGACTCAAAATTGATCAAAACCATTTATTAGGTCATACGTTTTGATCTATTTCAAGTCCCGAAATCAATTTAGAAGTTGGGCCTACAATTACGATAAATGATCAAATAGCCTAAGTTAACCCGAAATTGTGCGAAACCAAAAAATGTTGAGAAACAAACTTGGATGTGACATGATATATCAAACTAAAGGTGGACGATTCTAGAATTCCAATAAGGAATTTGATTTGAGAAAACAATATTTTGTTGTGCTTCAAAAGTCAAAGCTACGATAAACTACTATCATATCATTATTGACTTTAATATTTAAAATATCCATAAAATAATTAAAATTAATCAAAAATAAAATCCAAAAATTAGGGGGCTTACAAAGCTTTAGGCCCTACTTTTTTTTAGTTCTCTCTCGAAAAGTTATGAGATGTTGGTGGTGTTGGTAAGCAACTTCGCATCGGATGTAGTTGTCACTATAGAGACAGTCAAAAGTAGCTTGTTAATTTGAGATCCGGCACAAGCAAGTTGAATCGTCGAAGGTGTTCGTTCTAATGGCTTCCTACAAAAAGAAAAGACTCAAGTCACAAGCGAGACAAGAAGAGTTCTCGGGAACTTATGAATGTGGACCATAAGGAAGACTGCTATCACTATGACAAAAGGGGTCATATCAAGATAAATTGCATGAAGCTCAAAATTGAGAAGGAAAAAGTCAAGGTTGCATAGGATAATCTCACAGCAGTGAGAGATATCATCATTATAGAGACTGACACAGAGGAACCTTGTGGAATGTATCGTAACTGCGACCGAGTCATGGATACAGGGGTGTCATATTACACTTCTTCGCAGAAAAGAATCTTTACGTCATACCGCAACGACAAGTATGGACATGTGAAGATGGGCGACAAAATGACCACTTCAGTTATAGGCATCAGTGATGTGCACTTGATGACTGAGTTTGGTGAGAAGCTCATCCTCATGAGTGTGCGACATGTACCGAGTTTGTGCTACAACTTGGTTTCGGTAGGGATGCTGGTAGATGATTGTTGTCATAGTTTGTTTGGGAACAAAGATTGTATGCTTGCGAAGGGTTTCCAATAGCTGGCTCGAGGATATTGTGTCATGGCATGTACAGGATCAAGTTGTTGAGTTGTACATGCATGTCACATATACCGGATGAAGGCTCGAGGGGTTTTCGACAAGAGTTGGATCATCAGAAACTTTATGAGGAAGGTCTTTGAGATGTTTAAAGGTATACAGAGGATTAGGTTCGTCGAGATAAAGTGATGAATAATGATGAGTCAAAGATTGAGGGTCAGTCTATCGGTCTCATGACAACTGGTCGATCTCCAAGTAGGGGTTGCTCTACGGATCCAGATTTTGTGACGGATAGTTTGTCAAGCTTCATGGAGAAACATCGGTTTCAGCAATTCGAAGCCAAGGAGGAGATCAAAGTTTGCAGCAAATTTAATCTTAGACAGGTGCATCTCCATTCACATAGTTCCTAAGGAGTTGTGGGTCATTGACGGTATACGTAGCGCATGATTCTGCTCAAGAATGCATGTGTACATGAGAGCTTCAGTGTCAGACACGAAGGTGGACAGGTTCAGGAGTTCGAATCTCGGAAGAACCACATCGTCTTTTTCGATGGGCCAACCAAGGGTGAAGAATCTTGACGGAACGGTAGCATATTCCGCTGAAAGACAAAAATCAGGGATAAGAAGCCAAAACTTGCGATAATGCTGATTGTTAAGAACTTCGGTCTTAGTCGTGTTATTGATATCAGCAGGATCACAGTGGTACAGGAGGTGCTACGCATGATGGCTAGCTACGACATGATGGTCGAGGAGTTGGAGACGAAGGATGATGCAAAGCTGCTCGGGGGATCAGAGGTCAATGTGGCATAGGGGTGCATGAACTCTGTCGCAAGGCGACATGCATAGAGTCCACTTGAGGAGCCATAGGGTAAACACCCTCTCATCAGACTGGAGGAGAAAATTGTTGGAGTCCAATTTGAATTTGGTAACAACATATTTGTGGAATTTAAATCTGGTTAAATATTTGATTGATTTGGATGTCCATAATCGGTGCTGGACTATTTTAGATATAATATGATTCTTATTTTAGGGTTCCTGTTTACAAAATTCTATTATGATCTAAAATAGGTTGTTAATATATTTTATGTATAATAGAATTTCTATTTATTCCTTTAGAAAATTTTATTATGACCTAAAATAAGATTTTCTCATCATATATATATAATATATAATATATATCTAATATATATAATATATATAATATTATATAATATTATATATATAAGAACAAAAAGTTGAACCTATTAGACAAAAAGTTCAACATTATTTTTTTATCAATCTTGTAATTTCATCTGAGTTGTATAAATTGAGATTTGTTCAGGTGATGTAGTCACCGTCATATACTTATTTTTATCTATGCTTTGTATTCGTTAGGCAGGGTTGGTCATTTCAAGTGAGTTGGACTAAGTTTTCGCTGCGGCAATATCTCGGACAACGTATCGAAGCGCTGGTAGAACGTGTTCCTCTACCAACAAGATAAAACCATATGTAAAAACCAAAAGCTAGAAAATATCAACTCCAGCAAACTGCATGTGCTTGTTCTTTCCACTCCATCACTGTATAAATCAACACAACCTCAAATTTAAGAAGACAACATGTTCTATAGCAAAAAGAAAAAAAAAGAAAAAAAAAAAAACTGGTCATAAAAGCACAATTAATCCTCACTCAAAATAGTCTATTCTCAGTGGTTTGAACTCCGCAACTAACTTTGTTTGCTCTCATCTTCCTAAGGAACCAAATGAGGGCTCCTGCACCGGCCAGTCCTGCAGCAGAAACCACTGTCGTCGTCCCTGCAGCATGAACAAAACAATCACAATGATGTGATATATATTATTGGACATCCACTAATTAAGCACGTACGTATTTATATACACATAATGAAATGGTTTGAACTGTTCTCTCACCAGCTATGACTCCGATAGATGCGCTACCGTGCTTCATCGAGCCATCTGCTCAGAGAACAATGATTTTATCAGTATAGCACATGCAATCGTACTATTGACATATTTCTGCAACATTTACAAGGCAACTGTATTTTCAAACGCTTTTGAATAAATTTCTGCATTGTATAGTCCAAAATACTTTAGGACAATACCAAAATACTATAGAGCAAATTTTGTACAGCCACCTATCACTTTTTGAATCCTAGCTGAGCATGGTATTGATATTTTTTTTTACGTTAAACCCCTCCCTCCACTCAGTGGCCAAAAATTTTATCCAGGGGCCGGACTCGAGTAAGACCCTTCGAGTGAGACCCTTGTGGTTACCACTGAGAGGAATAAGATCTTGACTGGATGACAGAAGGTCAGTAGAATGAGCCTTGGAGCTTACTATTCTTTACATTTATAAAAAATGGTAGGAGTTGGGACAGTGGACCAGAAAGACATGCAATGCAGTACGCATAAAGTCTCGTACGTAACAAAGGATATCTCAAAAAATAAAATAAATAAACACGAAAAAACATGATGATCCGGTTCACAATCTCAGAATTGGAGAACCTTACGTTATAGGACAAGTTCGTCGTTGCGCATCCAATGACATGTTGGTGCTTTCTTTACATGGAGAGAGCTTGCTCTCAACATGCCTTGTAAATTTTAGTCCCACATCGAAAATGCACCATGAGTTATCTCAACATATATACTTGGGTGTGTTGTTGAGATATGCACATGGGATGGTGACCCTAAGGAGGGAACCATGTGGGTGATTTTACTAGGAGGTAAGAATAAGGCTCCAAGGATTAAGCATTAATGCTTTTGTCATTCTCTTGGATTAATTCCATTTGGAGCTAAGCCCCAAAGGGACTTAGCGACTCGGACTCGGACTCGGGCTCATGGGCTCATGAGGCGTAATGTGGCGTTTTGTTGGCGCACAGATCCTATCTTTGTGGGATTTTGAATTAATTTCGTTCTATCTTTGTGAGATTTGAATTAATCTCGTTGCTATCTTTTTGGGATTTGATTCAATCTTTCCATAACTGAAGAGGCGGCTAGGGTTTCCACCCTCTCTCTATAAATACTCTCTTCTGGCCTCCTTTGTAGTTACTACGAAAATACAAGTCAGAAAAGGAGAAGAGAGAGAGAGAGTTGCTGCCGCCATTGCAAGTCCATCCGAGGAGTCAGAACAGAGGTGACTTCGAACGTTCCACAAGTTCTTCAAACTTGCTGGTTCCTGAAAGCAGATCGTGTGGAACGAATCTTGCTTTGAGCAACGGTGTTTTGACACCCCAGCATTGTTCTTCTTCTCATCTCTCTCTAGATTATTGTAACTCGTTCTATCCCAATTGCAACACGTTTGCAAGGAAGAACGAGAGATCTTCTCTTCTTTATTTTTCTCTTCCATATTGTAATCGGGTTATTTGGTATTTGTATCATCGTAGATCTTTGTTGCATCTGTTTTACCATCTTTGATCAAGCCCCGGGACTAACAATCTCAAAGCAAGATCCGTGTAGATGGAAAACATTAATGTTTCGCTCCTCCAATCGGACTTCTGCAAGTTGGAAAAGTTCGATGGAGAGCCCTATCAAGTCTGGAAGAGAAAGGTTTACCTAACTCTTCAACTAAAAGACGTTGATCATGTTTTGTTTGAGGAAGAACCCTCTGTTCCAGACACTGGATCTACTGCCGCTATCAACGCGGCTACCAAACTCCAGGCCAAGTGGAGAAGGGAAAATAGCATCTGCAGGCTTCTCATCCTGAATGCTATGGAGGATTCCCTGGCAGAATCCTACTCAAAGAAGGAACTTGCCAGAGACATATGGGAGTCTGTGGAAAGTATGTATGAAGAAGATAGGAACAGGAGCAAGATGTTTGTGGTTGAAAAATATCACAAATTGCTTTTTGAGGACGAAAAGTCCATGTTGCCACAGGTGAAGGAATTTCTGAAGCTGCATCAGAAACTGGAAGACGAAGAGATGCCCCTTCCCGACAAGTTTATCGTCGGAGGGATCATCTCAAAACTTCCTGCTGGATGGAGTACCTTCTATGCAAGGATGCACAGAAAAAAGATAGACATTAGCTTGGGAGATCTACTTCAAGAGATCCATGTTGAGGACGAGATGCGTTCCCAACAGAAGGTGGACACTCTGTCCAAACAGTTGGCTAAAGCCAATCTTGTGCAGAGAGATCCCAAGGGGAAGCAGGCGGCTTCTCATCCCAAGAAGAAGGACTTCACTAATCTGAAAGTGAAGGGTCCTTCATTCAAGCAACAGAAGACTAAGTCCCACGTGACTTGTTACAATTATGGCAAGAAAGGCCACTACAAGAGTGAATGCAGATCTATGTCTAAACAATCAGAGAAAGGTGAGCCTAATAAGGTTTCATTGGTTTCTAATATTGTTGCTATCATCGGACAGGTCACAACTGTGGGGGTTGACTCTGACTGGTGGATAGACACTGGTGCGACTTGCCATGTCTGTTCTGGCAAGGAATGGTTCGTCACGTACTAGCCGATATCTGAGAAGGTTGTCATGGCGAACCAGGCCCAAGCTGAAGTTCTGGGGATCGGGACCGTGGAACTGAAACTCACTTCTGGAAACACTCTGACGCTTCAAGGTGTAAAGCATGTTCCGGCGATTACCAAGAACCTGATCTCTGGGAGCCTGCTCTGTAACGCAGGCTTGAGGATGGACATCAATGCTGGTCAGATGGTGATGTCCAAGAAAGGAACATACTTCGGGAAGGCTTATCAAACCGAAGGAATGTTTAAAATTCAACTTGTTGACTAGTTTGATGACATTAATGCAGTTGTATTTTCTGATTATTCTCTTGAGTTGTGGCATAATAGACTAGGACATGTTCATTGTAAAAGAATTAACAAAATGTCTAGTCTAGGACTTATCTCCAAATGTGGGGGTAAGGTGGAGAAGTGTGAAGTGTGTGCTCAGACGAAGATCACAAGGAAACCCTTTCATCGGGTCAATCGAAGCACAGATCTTCTGGAGTTAGTGTACTCCGATATCTGTGACTTCAAACATTTCTCCACAAAGGCCGGGATGAAGTATTTCATAATCTTCATCGACGACTTCTCAAAATACGCGTTTGTCTACTTGCTCAAGTCTAAAGACGAAGCCTTCGAGAAGTTCAGAGAGTTCAGGGCCGAAGTTGAACGGCAGACTGGACAACAACTCAAGAGGTTAAGAAGTGATCGAGGTGGGGAGTACATGTCTAATGAATTTGCATCGTTCTGCAAAGAACATGGAATCATATACGAGACTACTGCTCCATATTCTCCTCAATCCAATGGAGTAGCGGAGAGGAAAACAGAACGTTGACAGAAATGATGAACTCAATGCTGCTAACTGCGGGTCTTCCTAAATGCTACTGGGAAGACTGCATTGACGGCCACTTTTATTCTAAATAGAGTACCATATGCAACTTCGGACGTAACTCCTCATGAACTCTGGTTCAAAGTCAGACCAAACTTGAATGTCATTCGAGTGTGGGCGTGTCTGGCGTATGTCAAGCTCCCAGATCTGAAGATTCAGAAGCTAGGGACAAGGACTACGAAGGCGATCTTCTTGGGGTATGTCGAGAAGAGTGATGCTAGAAGATTTCTTGATATTGAGTCAAATCATATCATCGAATCTCGCGATGCTGAATACTTTGAAGACAAGTTTGCAAAAGACAAAAACATTGTTCTTTCGGATATTCCGAAAAATAATGTAGGTGCAAATGAGACTGAAATCTCATATGGGCCAGTAGTCCAAGAAGAAGTTGTTGTTGATGAAACAACTCTTGTACCAGAACTCGCAGAGCCGTCAGCTAAGCGAGCGAGGAGACCGAAAGACTTCGGAGATGAATTTGTCACCTATCATGTGGAAGCAGATCCGTTTACCTATGATGAGACGATGAAGACCAGAGATGCTATCTTCTGGAAGGAGACAGTGAATGACGAGTTTGACTCTATCACCTCCAATAACACATAGGTGTTGGTAGATCTACCTGAAGGAGAAAAGTCCATCGAATGTAAATGGATCTTCAAGAAGAAGATGAAGGCAGATGGAACTATTGACAAGTTCAAGGCCAGGCTGGTAGCCAAGGGATTTTTTCAGAAACAGGGGATAGACTACTTTGACACGTACGCTCCAGTAGCTCGGATGACCACCATCAGGATGTTAATCGCTCTAGCAGCTATACATAAGTTGGTGATACATCAGATGGATGTAAAGACCGCATTCCTGAATGGGGAGCTGACCGAAGAGATTTACATGCAACAACCAGATGGATTTGTCGTCAAAGGTCTTGAAGACAAAGTCTGCAAGTTGGTGAAATTATTGTATGGTTTGAAGCAAGCTCCCAAGATGTGGCATGAAAAGTTTGATAAAGTTATTAGGTCAAACGGCTACAGAGTCAGCGAGACGGACAAATATATTTACACAAAGTTCGCTGATGGAAGAGGAGTCATCGTTTGTTTATACGTGGACGACATGCTAATCCTAGGTACGGATATAGGCTGTGTCACAGAGACAAAGAAGTTTCTCTCAACCAAGTTCAGTATGAAGGACTTGGGGGATGCAGATGTCATCTTGGGAATAAAGATCATCCGGACAGACACTGGAGTAGCGCTGTCACAATCTCACTACATTGAGAAGATGCTCACACGCTATGGATATAAGGATCTTCCAGGGATCAATACACCATACAGGTGTGATCAGAAGCTGAAGCCAAACTCAAGAGAAAGCGTCAGGCAGCTGGAGTATTCTAGCGTTATCAGAAGTTTGATGTATGAAACCACTGCCACAAGGCCTGACATAGCTTTCGCCGTGGGAATGCTGAGTCGGTTCACAAGCAACCCAGGGGTTGAGCACTGGAAAGCTGTAAAACGGGTGATGAGATATCTCAAGAAGACTCAGACATGTACTGCACTACAACGGGTATCCGATAGTAGTGGAAGGCTTCAGTGATGCTAGCTGGTGTTCAGAGGTGGAAAGCGAGAGATCCATAGGTGGATATGTCTTTTCCTTGGGTGGAGCTGCTATATCGTAGAAGACGAAGAAGCAGACTATACTCTCTCGTTCCTCCATGGAATCTGAATTCTATGCACTTGAAACTGCAGCAGATGAAGAAGAATGGCTTCGGAAGCTCATGTATGATCTTCCAGTGGTTGGGGCTCAGATACCGGCAATACCGATATACTGTGACAACCAGACGACTGCGGCGGTGGCATCAAATGACCTCTTCAACGGGAAGAAGAGGACTGTGCGGTTGAAGCACAGGGCAGTACACGATCTTATCAAAAGAGGTGCAATTGCAGTGGTTGATGTTCGGAGTCAGGAGAACCTGACAGATCCGTTCACAAAGGGCCTCAAGCGCCAGTTGGTCGATGACACAGCTTATAAAATGGGCTTGAAGGCATTCTGATAGTGTGTCTTTGTAATCCTACCATAAAGTTTTATGCTATTAGTTCAAAGTAAAATCTACTAGGCATCTAACTTTTGGTTCAAAAGAGGATCACTGACTGGGAAACTATCAGGTAACAGTGGATACTTTCTCTGTAATATGGAAGGAATACGGACCCATAACCACTGTTGTCTACTATATATTTTCTGCAGAAAAAAACAGATCCTTTGGAAGGTGGCTTAAACGCCTTAATGAGTTCTCAGGCAGAGTGAATGCTTGGTGTGCTTTACAGGAAGCACGGTAGAGCAGCACTACAAGGAGTGAAACTCCATGATACAGTGGGGTGACTCTACCATGAGGTTCCCAGGTAGGGTAATGCTTCGGCCTTGCAAGCCAAGTCATAGCGGCGTAGCACCGCAAATAGGCAGGTAGCCTAATGCTGTATGACGTAATTAAAGAGTTATAGACAGCACTACAAAGGGGAGGATGGCCCCATGTTACAGTGGCACGACACCACGATGAGGTACCCAGGTAAGGGTAAAGCTTCGGCATTGCAAGCCATGTCGTTGCGGCGTAACACCGCAAGGAAGCCTTAGGCTTCATGCTGAGTAGATCGGCACTTCAAAGAGGCTGAGACCTCATGCTATAATAGTATGGCACTACGATAGGGTTTCCAGGTAGGGGTAATGCCTCGGCTTCAGGCCATGTCATAGAGACGTAGCACCGCAAGGAAGCGCAAGGCTTCATGCCATATCTCTTTAATAAAGAACTCACCTATAGTGTATGGAAAGAGATATCAGGCCGTCTCTTGAGGGTAAATTTGTAGACGTCCAAAATTATACACTGAAACCAGGCTGGCACAGGACCTTTAATGTGCAGCCAGAAGCACACGTACTACACTTTGTGAGTGAAAAGAATTACAATTGTGATGCGCAATTCAAGGCGTATCTTTCTTGGATCACATTATTATTTAACCCATGCGGAAGATTCAAGTCGTCAGCGACATCTATCCTAATGCAAATGGACAGTTACTGTGGGGAACGCTCAACCTTGGACACATATATATGTGTGATATGTGGCGGATTGTTGGTGCTTTCTTTACATTGGAGAGAGCTTGCTCTCAACATGCCTTGTAAATTTTAGTCCCACATCGAAATGCACCATGGTTATCTCAACATATATCTTGGGTGTTGTTGAGAGATGCACATGGGTGGTGCCCTAAGGAGGAACTATTGGGATGATTTACTAGGAGGTAAGAAAATGCTCCAAGGATTAAGCATTAATGCTTTTGTCATTCTCTTGGATTAATTCTATTTGGAGCTAAGCCCCAAAGGGCTTTGCGACTCAGACTCGGACTCGGCTCATGGGCTCATGAGGCATAATGCGGCGTATTGTTGGCGTACTTTGCACGCACGTCAGCATCATGCGGTCTTTATGCGGCTCATATGCGGCCATGCGGTCTTATGCGGCATGCGGCTCAATGCCTCATGCGGCTCATGCGGCCATGCGGCCCATGCGGCTCATGCACACATGCGGCCATGCGGCTCATACGGCACATGCGGTCCATGCGATCCATGCTGCTCATGCGGTCGGCCATGCGTCCATCGGTCCATGCGGTCCATGCGGCTATGCGGTTCATGCGCTCATGTGGTCCATGCGGCCATGAGGCTCATGCGGCCAGACTGCTGCTGCTGCCACATGGAGGGATCCGCTGACTGTGCAGATTATAAGTCAGTTATGGAAAAGTTGAATCAATGCGATTAATTCAGATCCTATCTTGTGGAATTTAAATTAATTTTGTTTCTATCTTTGTGGGATTTGAATTAATCTCGTTTCTATCTTTTTGGAATTTGATTCAATCTTTCCATAACTGAAGAGGCGGCTAGAGTTTCCACCCTCTCTCTATAAATACTCTCTTCTGACCTCCTTTGTAGTTACTACGAAAATACAAGTCAGAAAAGGAGAAAGAGAGAGAGTTGCTGCCGCCATTGCAAGTCCATCCGAGGAGTCAGAACAGAGGTGACTTCGAGCGTTCCACAAGTTCTTCAAACTTGCTGGTTCCTGGAAGCAGATCGTGTGGGACAAATCTTGCTTTGAGCAACGGTGTTTTGACCCCCCAGCATTGTTCTTCTTCTCATCTCTCTCTAGATTATTGTAACTCGTTCTGTCCCAATTGCAACACGTTTGCAAGAAAGAACGAGAGATCTTCTCTTCTTTATTTCCTCCTCCATATGTAATCGGGTTATTGGTATTTGTATCATCGTAGATCTTTGTTGCATCTGTTTTACCATCTTTGATCAAGCCCCGGGACTAACATGACATAAGTCTCGTCGCGATCTAAAGAGCACACGAAGAATAATTGCACTTTTTTCTAAAAATATTGATATAATAAAATTCGACGGATATGGACTAAATTTGTCGGCCAGAGAGGTCGAATTCGAGCTTTATCAAATTTTACACGGCAACTATGATCGTATGCTCTCCTTTCAATAAAATAGTTTCATGTCGGGGTCGCTCAGATCAACGAGATGATATCAATCCACAATTTTTAATTATAACATAAATGTTTCAAATATCCACAATTTTTAATTATAATATAAATGTTTCAAATAGTTCACTTTGAACCTCAGGACTACTGATCAAATGATGGATAGTAGCAAAAGCAACACTACCAAAGGTTTTTATTTTCTTAGTTGAATGAACATACATGAATGCTATAGTAGTTATATTATAGAGAGATAGAGAGAGTGTGTACAACACTTAGGGTCCACTTTTTTAAAAAGGGTATATTAGAGGTTATTATTTAGTTTATTAAAAAATAATTATGAAATGAAATAAATTGAAATGAAGGAAGAAAGGAGGTGGTTGTAAAAAAAGAAGAAGAAGATGTTCTTGTCAACAGATGGACTATAGAATTAAAAAAAAAAAGTTACCAGGAAAAAAAAGGTTAGAGAATGCCAAAGTAGAAAAAGGAAAGTTCACATATTTCTGAGAGGCATATCAAGCATGCGTAACATTCACACTACTTCGGAAAATTGTACACTTCAGTATTACTTCAAGTATCGAAAGATTCCAAACGTGACGCTTTCGAAGACAGCTTAAGCTAATAATATAATAAAACAAGAGAGCTTCCTAAGAAATAAAGTCCATTGTTTCAAAGTTTCATGATGGCAGCCATTATAACCAAACTTTATTTTTTCATTTCCATACCTTGCCTTCGATGCTTAAGAGCATCTCCAACCCTATTGTCTTGTTAAGTATTGTGAGTCTTAGGTGACTCCTATATGGCATGAACCACAAGATAATATTTTGTTTATGTGGCAAAATTATATCTCAAAGACAATGAGGTAGAAAAACTCTCTCCAATGCAAAAGTACTGAGGAGACAATAAAAATTATTTTTTTCAACTTCCAAGACAACTTTTAAGACAACTACTCATCTTCTTTTTTTTTCTAATATTTTTATTCATAATTGATGACATGGAAGAGAAGACATTGTCAAGTGCATTGTCTAGAACAAGACAATCAACTTCGCAGTGTCTTCTTTAATTTTTGCCACATAAGCTTCACAATTGACTTGATAATTGCATTGGAGAAGAACTTTTGAATAAAATTTTGTCATTCCTATGTGGCAACAACTTTTTTCCAAAGTCACAATAGGTTGGAGATGCTCTAATAATTATTCTTTCCTTTGGCAGGGTGAGTTAAAAAGAAATGTTTTAAAAATTGAATCTGACATCAATCCGGTCACGACACTAGGTTGGGTGATCCAACCAGTAGGTAAATTTGGACTAAACCAGAAAGTTTTGCATAATATTTACCGTAGAATTAGTTAAAAAGCAAACATATTAACTTTGATAGCATATAAAGTCTAAAATAAAATTAAAAATTAAGATAAAACAAGTTCAAAGAGTCCATTTTTGTTCACTCATCAAAACTAGGATGTTTGTTCACCCTCCAATAAAAGTTTGACACGTGTTAAGTGCTTTCAACATAAATCACTTTGGAAGTGTTTTTGTAAACATTTAAATTAATTTTGACTAAAAGATTTGACACGTGTCAATATTTGATTGGAGGGTGAACAAACACTTTAGTTTTGGAGGGTGAACAAAAATGGACTCCAAATTCAAAATCCAACTGGATTAGACGGTTTGGTTGTATGATTGATTGGGTCGGCCGATTTTTTTAAAAAAAAAAAGTTAGATCCATATTAAACCAGCCCAAAAGGCTATTAGTTGATTAGTTGGCTGGTTCAACCGAAAAGGCTACCAGTTGATTAGTTGGCCGGTTCAACCGGCCCATAGTTGTCATGTTCGATTTTTTAAATATAATACATAGTGGACTAAAAAACTTTAAAAAATGGACAAACTTATTGGTGAAGTTTTTAGACTCCATTAATGTCTTATACTATGTTTGAAGATAGAGGGATACGCGATACTTTTTAGAAGCAGCAGATGATTATAAAATTCCAAATGAAATGTTCGAACTCTCTAGTCTAGTAGTGTTAGAGCGGACATCCAGAGAGGCATGCAAGTTTTGACTCTCCCAATTGTGTGTGTGTAGGATTCCAAAAAAAATCCAAATGATATAGATAGAATAATAATTCTAGAGACAATAAATAGAAGCATTGGGGAGTAGAAGAATATATGAAAGAGAGGCCAGAAACCCTAACCTCCACAATACCTGCAGTAACATTGCCTTGATCGCAAAGGCACAAGAAACCCCTGGTCCGGGTGTCGAAACCGCAGACCCCTCCCCCTTTCTCCCGGCACTGTCGGCACCTAGTCGTCACCGGAATGTCGAAATCGACCCGAACCCCGTACTCGGCACCTGATCGTACGCCACCGGCACGTTCTCCCCGACGGTCCTCCAGTACACGCTCGCGTACCCGCCGCAGTGCCGCAGCATCATCCTCACCGACTCGGGCCTTGGGGTAGTACGCAGCAGCTGGTGCCCGTGTCGGCCAGCATCTGCGGGCAGCCGGGCAGGTTGCGGCAGAGGTAGCCGGCGGAGTCGCACGCGGACTCGCAGCGGTCCGGAAAGCGGTCGCAGAAGGCGGGCCTCGGCTGCACGATGACAGCGTCGGGGCTGCAGTTGAAGAAGAGGAAGTCGTTCTTGGGGGAGAGGGAGAGGCGGGTGCTGGTGTCGAGGGAGAAGGGAGGAGGGGAAGGGACAGAGAGGGAGCGAAGGGCGTGGTGGGCGCAGGAGAGCATGGAAGGGTCGGAGAGGACGAGATGGGGATCGAAGTAGGAGAGTGAGCGGACCGGGTAGGCGCCGGAGGGGGTTCGGAGGAGGAGGAGATCATTAGAGGAGGAGGAGGAGTGGGGCTACTGCAGGAGAGGAGGTTGCGGTAGTAGGGGCTGCCGCAGCCGTCGTCCACGCCGAATGGGTACGAGATGGGCATGTCCCCGCACGTGGTGCGGCAGAGACTGGACTGTGCATTCGTGGTGGTGATGGTGGTGGTGACCAGGGAAAGGAGGAGGAAGCAGAAGAGAACCATGCTTGCTTCGTTGATAGCTATGTGGAGTTCGAAGTGTGTGTGTGGTGTGTGTGAGAGAGAGAGAGAGAGAGAGAGAGAGAGAGAGAGAGAGTTGTTTTGTTTAACGTTAGGGTTGGCTTTGGCTTTTGCTTTTTCTTTTTCTTTTACTTCGCTTCTTTTTGCTTTATTCTTGAGCTTCTTTTCTTTCTTGCTTTTATTTACTAGCTTTCCTATGCCTACAACCAAATGTATGCAATTTTCTTACAACCGTCACGTGTCGGATTTCAATTAAAGAAGGGGAGAAATAGTGAGGTCAGGTGGAGCCACGTAGCAGAGGGTGAGAGGGGGTGGGACCTATGTGTAAGGGTGGGAGAGATAGATTGTAAAAAGGTTGTGAGTATTTGGTTGTAAACTTAGCATTTTTCTTTATTTACACTAGTCATTTTTTTAAGGACACTGTTATTTCTCCTGCGGTTTGTAAGTGCAGACGTGATCGCAGCAGGGTCGGTCTTGGCCTAGGACAATCAGGACGACCGTCCACGTCCACATATTCGAAGGACCCAAAAAATAATTTTAAATATAAATTATAATTTATTTTGTCTAAAATAGACCTATTATGTTTTATGGGCCCCACTTAATGTATAACAAATATGGTGTAGTGGTTACTAAGTTAGGCTTGCATATAAGAGGTCTATAGTTCAATTCTAGGTTGATAATATTTTCGTTTTTAATTAACTTTTGTTCTAGCGTTTTTTTTTTTTACATTATCTATGGGGTTCTATTTTGAAAGTTTGTCTCCGGCTCCCACGAGCTCAGGTCGGCCCTGGATTGCAGGCCATGTGGTGGCATCACATTGGCCTCCTGATTTGAATTTTAAGGGGGGGGCTCTGTGAAAGAGTAGGGGTTGATTGGCATCACGTAGGCTTGTGATCATGCCCGCGGTCGCAAACCGCATGCCAATTATTTTTATTTTTTATTTTTTATTAACACGTCCGTTCATTAGGAGACTTGGAGCCAAGTGTAATGTCCTAAGTGTTGCGCCCCGTCCGAGGTTAAGTTGCATAACCTTTCCACGGACTAAGGTTATGCGAGAAGCTTCCAGAACATTCTAGAAGATGGTAAAACTTTCCAGAAGGCCCCAGAATCTTCTAGAGGACCGAAAATCTTACAGAAGACCCCAGATCCTTCTTGATGTGTCATGATCTTTATGGATATACTAGAAGTTTCCTTTGTTCTTATCTCTTAGAGAATAATCCATGGAATATGCCGATTCTAGAAGTTTTTTCAGATTTTCATGTAAGCCCTATGGACACTATAAATAAGAGGAGGCCTCATTTGTTCCTCACCACCAAAAACTTATAAGTATTCTACAAGTAATAGAAGAAGTTCTTACGAATCTCATTTGCTCCATTCTTCTTTATTTTCTTAGCATTCTAGCTAAGCGGGTTGGGAAGGCTTGCATGAGTCTTCGAGAAGAAAGATAGTGCACCGTACGGGACGAAGTGCTACCAAAAATACTAAGTCCGTGACAAGTGGTATCAGAGCAAAGGTCGATCGTCTCCATGTCGTCCTCCGAGATCATCCACAACGAGGAGCAACCCGCATAACCTAAGGAGAAGGCGAAGCCCGCAATGAAGGGCAAGAGCAAGGAGCCGTCGATGGAACGTACGCTTGACGAGTTGGCGTCCTGTATGGAGATGCTGGAGAAAGGCATAACGGATATTAAGCTTCAAGTGGAGCAAAACTAGACGGCTCACGAGGAGTTCGCCCATGGGTTGGAGACTAACGTCCCATGCTACGGCACAGTTTCGGGAGAAAATCCATGAGATGTAAGCCAAGATCGATGAGGAACGAAAGGCTACCAAGGCAGATATTGCCGAACTACGCGAGTAGCTAAAAACCAAGGTGGCGATCCTCAAGAAGGCCATTACTGGTGGTGCATCTCCGAGGAGGGAGACGGCCCAAAAAGTGAAGTATCTAGAACCTAAATCCTTCAACGGTGTGCGAGACACAAAGGAGGTGGATAACTTCATTTGAAACATTGGGTACCTGAAGATGGTTCTCATCGAAGATAAGACCGATAAGGTAAAACGGTGTCCCTCTATTTTTCTGATGATGATATGCTGTGGTGGCGACATAGGTGCATCAAAAAATAGAAGGTACTCTCTCGATCGAGACTTAGGAGGATCTCAAGAAGGATATCAAGTCTCAGTTCTATCCGAAGAACGTGGAGTATGTTACGAGGCGGCGCTTGCGACAACTCAAGCACACCAGGTCTGTCAAGGAGTATGTGGCAGAGTTCACCCGCATGATGCTTGCCATTTCTAGTACGGGCGAAGAAGATCGCATGTTCTTCTTTCTAGACGGTCTACAACCATGGGCACAAGAGTTGCAGAGGCAACGCGTCACATTTCTGAACACGGTCGTTGCAGCGGCCGAGAAGCTGATGGAGTATCGGCGGAGCGATACCCCCAAGCCCAAGGCAAAGACCACTGTAACTACCAGTTTTCCAAATATAGGTAAATTTATCATTTTATATTGTGAATATTAATTAGGAATATTGTATGTATCTTATTAAATTATTTGGGATTAGTTGGTTGGGTTAGAGACTAGCTTGATTTTAGACTTGTGTTAGTGGTCCAGTTAGCCTAGACACTAACTAGAGCCCAATAATTAGCAAGACATGGCCCATAAACTAACTCACTAGGTTAGTACCATTAGACTAACTATTCATGACCAATTAGTTTATTAAGAGAGTAGGTTTTTGTCCAAAATGACCCCAACCCTTTATATTGTAATTAGCCAAATGACAATTTAGAGGGCATGTTAGACACTTTGGTTTGGTCCTAACCTAATAGTCTTGGCTGGCCACTATAACCCCTCTCTCTTCATTCATTCCATTTAGTTCAAGCTTCCATTTTCCTATTCTAGAGTTCTTTCCAAAGGAAGAGCCTTCCCACCATTGATTTCTCTCTCTCTCTCCTCTCAATCTCACTCTTTCCTCCACCATTCCTCATATTCTCTCAGAAGAAGGTGCCTACAAGGAGTGTGGAGCTAGGAGAAGGAGGAGAGTCCTTTTACTAAGGAATTTCGTGTCGAGTTCGTTTCCTTTGTATTATTCATTGGAAAACCACTCCCAATAGGTATATCACTCTCTAACCTTGTCATTTTGATTAAAATTTTGGTATTGGACACATATGAACTCAGCCATGTATAAGGACAACCTTTAGGAATAGTTTTGAGGCTCTATTAAGTCCTCATTGGAAAGTTTGAATATGTTTTGTCACTTTGGAAGAAATTCGAGGGTGACACACCAAGTGTTTGTTGAAATATCTCATAGGCTAAAATAGACGTGTGCGTAGTGTTTAAGGCTAGTTTTGTGTCCACTATGGGATACCAATAGGTTGTGTCTTGATGTTTTAGGACACGGGACCAATTTGGAGATTTTTAAGGCCCCAACACATATGTGCACTCACCCCACTTCTCATAATCCTTTGACATTTAGCCTAGTGGCTCACAATTTGTGTGTCCATATATACACTGTTTTCACATGTGAATGGGTATTGGGGTCATGTATATTGTATATGGATTAGCCTATGATCCCCTATATATCAAATAATATATATATATATATATATATATAATGTGTATAGGTGTATAGCTATATATATAGTCCTATATAGGTGTCTGTACAGTAGACTAGTGTATGTATATGTATCTTACATATATTGTATAGATAGTATGGAGTTTGCAGGGAGCTAGAAAGGAGACAAGCAGTGAGGAGAATTGGGTTTTGGGTGGACTGTAGTGAGAGTATAGTGGAAAGATCAATCTCTCGACCAATGAAAGGCATGTGCGATTGCACAGTGTCAATGTATGGTTGACTGATTCAATGGGGTAGGGGAAAATAGGTTTGGATCACTGAACCTAGTTAGACAAGCACTACCAAAATACAGTAAATTAGCGACGAAAATTTTTAGTCGGCGTTAGCGACGGCTTCGTGGAAGCTCGCCGACGGATTACCGACCACACTCCTTTACATTTTTTATTTCAATTTTAGGGGGAGAAAAGGTCGCATATCCGTCGCTAGGTAGTCGGTGATATAGTGACGGAACAGTAGTCGTCGCTACCCAGTCGATTATTTGGCGTGAATTGTGTAAAGAATTGGCGGGATATTTCTTCGACCACGTAGCGACGGATATTCAGTTGGCAAGTATTAAACAGGGCGACGACTGGGCGACGGAAATCTTTTCATCGCTAGTTCGTCGCTAAATATACATACCAAACTTTAAATGAAATGGCGGGAGGAACTTTTCGCATCCCCCAATTCACTCTCTCTCCTCTCTCTCTCTCTCTTCTCTCTGGTCGGTGTCGTCGGCTTCGGTGTCGGCTCGATCGGCGTCGGCATTGGCGTCCTCTTCTTCTCTCTCTACTGAAGGTAACACCCTCTCTCTTTTTCTCTCTCTCTTGCAGTATCGTATAGGGGCAGCGGGGGCGGCGGGCTTGGGGCGGGGCATCGGAGGCTGGCGGCGGGCTTGAGGCGGGGGCTGGGCTGGGCTTGGAGTAGGGCCGTCGGGGGCTGGACGCGGCTTGGGTCGGGGTCTGGGCGGTGGGCTTGGGCGGGGGCGTCGGGGCTGGGCGGCGGGCTTGGGGCTGGGGCGTCGGGGGCTGGGCGGCTGGCTTGGGTCGGGGGCTGGGCGGTGGGCTTGGGCGACGGCGTCGGGGGCTGGGCGGCTGGCTTGGGGCATCGGGGTCTGGGAGGCGGGCTTGGGCTGGGGCGTCGGGGCTGGCGGCTGGCTTGGGTTGGGGGCTGGGCGGTAGGCTTGGGGCGGCGGCGTCGGGGGCTGGGCGGCTGACTTGGGGCGGGGGCGTCGGGGGCTGGGCGGCTGGCTTTGGTCGGAGGCTGGCGGTTGGCTTGGGGCGGGGGCGTCGGGGAGGCGGGCATGGGGCTGGGGCATCGGAGGCTGGGCGGCTGGCTTGGATCAGGAGCTGGGCGGTGGGCTTTGGGTGGGGGCATTGGGGTTTGGGAGGCGGGCTTGGGGCTGGGACGTCGGGGGCTGGGCGGCTGGCTTGCGTCGGGGGCTGGGCAGTAGGCTTGGGGCGGGGGCGTCGGGGTCTGGGAGGCGGGCTTGGGGCTGGGGCATCGGGGCTGGGCGGTGGGCTTGGGGCGGCGGGTGGCTTTGCTTCTCAAATTCATCTGAGTTATATTGGCTAAATAATGTGTTATCCATATTGGGTGTTATCCATTAGTTTAGTGGTGTTTGGATTAGTAAATATGAATATAGGATTTGGATTCATGTGTATATGTTCATTGTCTCAAGGACAGTGCGAGTTCTATCAGTTATGTGCTTCTATATAGATGTATATATCTATACATCTAGCTGTGATATACATATGTGTATGTGACAATCTCAGTTAGCGACGGACTAGTTACCGGTTAGCGACGGATATTTCCAGTTCCATTTGCATTAATCTACGTTACGACATGGTGATCAGGACATAGTCCCTACAGCCATTCGACTGGCGAGGCAAAAACTATGTAGCCGTAGATAAAGTTGACTTTCCTTCGACCCTCATCCCTCGGCAATGATGATACGACAACCTATCACTATATCTTATATAGTAGTAGATGATGTCTTAGTATTACATTATGTGAGTTCATCTTGATTCTGTTATATCTTTCAGATACTAGATACGATAAGAACATATACTACACCATATGTATACAAGATATAGATGATTCACACTAATGTATGCTAGAATAATTCTTGGGTTGTGTTCTGAGTCATCCGTTCTCACACATAAAACACATAGGAATTAGTAGTGTGAGAGCGCCGGAGAGAGTGAGAGCGCCGGAGAGGGAGGGAGGAGAGAGAGAGAGAGAGTAAAATGGTACGATATGGTGAAGTAGTACTGTATTTTGGCTCCAGTTCCAGCTCTATTTGCATTAATCTACGGTACGACATGGTGATCAGGACATAGTCCCTGCAGCCATTCGACTGGCGAGGCAGAAACTATGTAGCCGTAGATAAGTTGACTATCCTCCGACCCTCATCCCTCGGCAATGATGATACGACAACCTATTACTATATCTTATATAGTAGTAGATGATGTCTTAGTATTACATTATGTGAGTTCATCTTGATTCTGTTACATTCTTCAGATACTAGATACGATAAGAACATATACTACACCATATGTACAGAACATAGATGATTCACACTAATGTATGTTAGAATGAATTTTGGGTTGTGTTCTGAGCCATCCGTTCTCACACTTGGCAAAAAATCAAATTTTTATACTTTATCGGCTTTCGAAAATATACTCAAATTGCATGATGGTTCCTTTAGTTAGCTTGCTTATGTTACAAATTATTATATGACTATCGATGTTACCAGATGGCACCCATGATCCGAGGAGCGGTACGTCGTTTGAGAAAAACAGTGAATGCTGAGGTGGCTCCCCTACAGTTAAGGAGGAAGTGGCACCGGTTGCTAGTGAGACCGGGAGTTCTATTCATCCAGCACCGGTAGCTAGTGAGACATGGAGTTCTATTCATGCAACACTTGCAAGGGACGACATCTCTCCTCACGCCAAAAATCTTGCTTTTTCGAGGTGGTTGCGTGATCGTATCACTGAGCGTTTGCGTGAGCTGCGTGGTTCTCATTAGCTATTAGTACTTATTTGTATTGGACTATTTGTATTGGGTTGTTTTTATATTAGACTATTTGTATTGGACTACATATATGAATTAGTACTGTGTCAATCTCTGGATTGTATTGGACTACGACATGGTGATCAGGACATAGTCCCTGCAGCCATTCGACTGGCGAGGCAGAAACTATGTATCCGTAGATAAAGTTGACTGTCCTCCGACCCTCATCCCTCGGCAATGATGATACGACAACCTATCACTATATCTTATATAGTAGTAGATGATGTCTTAGTATTACATTATGTGAGTTCATCTTGATTCGGTTACATTCTTCAGATACTAGATATAAGAACATATACTACACCATATGTACAGAACATGGATGATTCACACTAATGTATGCTAGAATGATCTTGGGTTGTGTTCTGAGCCATCCGTTCTCACACTTGAAGATAAATCTAATTATAACGACGGATATTAGGTTACTCTTCAGGATAATTGATGTCTATTTTATATTAATTTGGTTTGGTCTATATGATTCTTGGATAATTGGTGTGCATTAAATTTGTATGTGCATATTTGGTCTATGTGATTGTTGGATAATTGGTGTGTATTATATTGGTTTGGTTTATGCATATTGTGAACAGGGAAAGTGCTGCAATTTTTTTCAAAAAAATTTTCAGTTACCGACGGACTAGTGACCGGTTAGCGACGGATATTTCGAGCTCCATTTGCATTAGTCTACGGTACGACATGGTGATCAGGACATATAGTCCCTGCAGCCATTCGACTGGCGAGGCAGAAACTATGTAGCCATAGATAAAGTTGACTGTCCTCCGACCCTCATCCCTCGGCAATGATGATACGACAACCTATCACTATATCTTATATAGTAGTAGATGATGTCTTAGTATTACATTAGTGAGTTCATCTTGATTATGTTACGTTCTTCAGATACTAGATACGATAAGAACATATACTACACCATATGTACAGAACATAGATGATTTACACTAATGTATGCTAGAATGAATCTTGGCTTGTGTTCTGAGCCATCCGTTCTGATCAAGCAACTTCTTTCTCATCTCCTCCACCATGGCTCTGAACCCATCTGCTCGTCCCTACTTCTCTTCTTTTTATTTGACTCTCTCAGCCACATATGATATCCAGCTCAAGTGTAGAGTCGGGGGAGAAGAAGTGGGTAGGAAGAGGAAGGAGAAGCAGCACAGCCGACGGCATGACCTGGAGGAAGTACAGAGTTTTTCTTCAACAGCCGTAGGAGAACTATAAGGATATTTCTTTTCACAACATGTCATCTTGTCAAAGACCCTTCATGTGAATATCATGTTACCGCGGTCGAAAGACTAACATGTCATAAGTTTTTAAGCCGTGTGTTTTGGCATAATCTTTCCAACTCTTTCCTCCTACGTAGTAATCTTGCATTATTACATAGCATGAAAGAGTTTGGAGGATTATGTCAAAACACACGGCTTAGAAAATTATGACATGTTAGTCTTCCAACACCGCGGTAACATGGTTGTCACATAAAGGGTCTTTGACAAGGTGATATGTTGTGAAAAGATATATCCTTATAGTTCTCCTACGTATGTTGAAAAAAACCTCTGTACTTCCTCCGGGTCATGCCGCCGGCTGTGCTGCTTCCCCCTCCTCTTCCTGCCCACTTCTTCTCCCCCGACTCTACACTTGAGCTGGATATCATATGTGGCTGAGAGAGTCAAATAAAAAGAAGGGAAGTAGGAAGGAGCAGATGGGTTCAGAGCCATGTGGAGGAGAGGAGAAGGGATACTTGATCAGAACGGATGGCTCAGAACATAAGCCAAGATTCATTCTAGCATACATTAGTGTGAATCATCTATGTTCTGTACATATGGTGTAGTATAGTTCTTATCGTATCTAGTATCTGAAGAACGTAACAGAATCAAGAAATCCAACACTAATGTATGCTAGAATGAATCTTGGGTTGTGTTCTGAGCCATTCGTTCCCATACTTGACAATTAAGCCATTCGACTGGCGAGACAGAAACTAAGTACATCCGGCCTATACCAGCGGATCCACGAATTACTGCACGATAGGCTCAATGACTCCAGTTACATCCGGTTATTGGTGAGTACATGATTACATAGTAATTCTGTTAGTCTTGTGATACTGATTTTTACTCTCTTATGCTACCAACTTCACAACTTTTCCAGTGCTGCTCCCTCTAATGATGATGAACGCAAAAAACCAACGTCACAACTTTTATAATTTGAGTAAATTTCTTTATCCTATATGAAAATTTCTGTTGTCAGAAAGATGGCTTCTAGGACTCGTCGAGGTGGTGCTGCTAGTCGAGGAAGGGGTCGAGGCAAGAAACCCTTGGAGGTCGACACGGAGGAAGTCTCCGTCGTCAAACAAGAGCCGGTGATTGTTAAGGAGAAGGTGCTACCAAAGGTCGAGGTCAAGGAAGAACCGATGACCATCAGGAAAGAGATTGCTCCCAAGCTTGAAGTTAAGGAGGAGCCACCGTCAGAGAGTAGTAGCATCGGGACCGACCCTCCTGTCCCTACAGAAGACCTCAACCAGATTGAGCCTTCGTATGCAAAGTGGCTGATAGAATGGTACATGCCTCAACGCAACTATGATCCCTGGCTGTGAGGATTCATCGTCTGACTTGTGGTCTTTGTTGAGGCCAAAGTCGATTTTCCTATGTATTTTGGAATATTTGTGGAAATTTTGAAATATTTGTGCTATGATCGGATTATAACGACGGATATTAGGTTACTCTTCCGGATAATTGATGTCTATTTTATATTAATTTGGTTTGGACTATATGATTCTTGGATAATTGGTGTGCATTAAATTCGTATGTGCATATTTGGTCTATATAATTCTTGGATAATTGGTGTGCATTATATATTTGGTCTATGTGATTGTTGGATAATTGGTGTGCATTATATATTTGTTTGGTTTATGCATATTTTTGTGAACAGGGACAGCGCTGTAATTTTTTTTCAAAATATTCTCAGTTAGCGACGGACTTGCGACGGCTAATCCGTCGCTATCTGGATATTACCAGTTTCCGACTACTTGTCGACGGCTAATCCGTCGCTATTTGGATATTTGAAAATATTTCCAGGTAGCGACGGGTGGTCGACGGAATATCCGTCGGCATAGCATATAGTTCGACGGAATAGCGACGACCTATCCGTCGCCCTTTTTCTGGATATACCAAGAATTTCCAGAACATGGTCGACGGATAATCCGTCCCTATTCCGTCGACAGATATCAACGGAATAGCGACGACTGTTCCGTCGCCATGCTGCTGGAAATGACAAGAATTTCTAGACCCTGACCGACGGATTTTCCGTCAGAAAACCGTCGCTAATCCGTCCTTTATTATCGAAGGCGTCGACGGATTAGCTACGGCATGATACACTATGATACGCTATTACGACGGGTTACCGACGGAACTTTACGTCGCTATTGTCTACACAGTTCAGTACTTAATACTTGAAATAGACGATTGTCCTTCGGAAAGTCGTCGCTATTGCTTCGTATTGTTAAGTCAACAAAACGTCGCTATTCCGTCGCATGACGACTACGTAGCGACGGACAGTTATTAGCGACGAACTGATTGTCGACGGATTTTTTTGGCCAAAACCCGTCAGTGATCGGTCGCTAATGGAAATTCCCGTCGGATTGGCGACGGATAGGGCCGTCGCTAAATCGATAAATTTTGGTAGTGAAGGTTTAGGATGAGTGTGGATATTGTATCGGTCACTTGACTGATGGTAAATCAGTTCAAAGACCGATATGGAAGCAGGGGTAACAGGGGATTAGTTTGGACTGATGGTAAATCAGTCCTTAACTGATGTAGGCCTTGGGGGCTGTCCTAAGTGGGGCATGTTCTTTACTGCAGGTATAGGAATTAGAAGTGTGGACAAATGATATGAAGAGAGTGGGGAAAGCTGATGCATTTGAAGGGTGAGTATTAGACCATAACTGATACCTTGTTTCGGTTGAATTATTCAACTGAACATGAAGTTTGGGATAATGTGTTCTACTGTAGTTTACAGGTAATATAAGGAATGACTTGGGGTTGATTCTAACTATTTGGAGATAACAAAGAAACAAGGGATTAGAAGAAATAGAGACATCAGTGAGGTAGTCCAGCTCACTTTGGACAGAACCTAAAGTGTATATGTATCCAACTGTTACTTATATCAGTTTGGATTAAATATGAAGATATTAGATGGGGGTTTGATCCTTGTGCCAGTTTGTAGATGGAAATATAGGTGTGTGTATGTGTCTATATATATATATATATATATATATATATATATATATATATATATATATATATATATATATTGTATCTTAATATTTGGTATAGTATCCTATATGTTATACTAATTGACAAGTAGAAGTGTGTATAGTAGAGTAATGGCAAGGTGTAACCCCACTTTTCACTTTCTGGGATCTAAAATCGTTTTCTAAATAAATAATTTTGGTTAAGCAAATATTTGAATAATAAATCTTATAACTTTTTGGTGGAAAATTCGAATTTATACTTTGGGAGGAATTTCTAGTTTGTTTCAAGGAATTAGAGTGGTCCCCATTTTTTTTAAATTCTCCTAACCATTTTCTAATTGATTTTCTATAACTATTGCAATTTTGAAAGGGGGTCCTTCCTGCATAATGACCCTTGAGTGGAGGGGGATTTTTGTAAATTGGTTTCACAAAACCCGAATAAATGAGAGAAAGTGAGAACACTCTGCTTATTTTTTTTCCTCTCTCGAATTTTTCCAGAGCTCTGAGCTCTCGTCCCCAAACTCCTCATTCCACTAACCCTAACCTTAACCCTAATTTTCTGGATCGATCCATGGCACCGCAGCGACGGCAAGTTACTTCCCGGCGGTGCACGAAGCCCCCTCACGACGACGAGCCGTACAACCACCCCGACGACTGAGTGCCACTCTTCCCAGCATCGGCGTAAGGGATCTTTTCCGCGGCGGCTTGATTCCTCTCCGGCCGGCAGCTAGGCGATTCTCCTCTGGCGACTTGGTCCCGATCTCCGCAGCGAACGGCGTGCGACACCTTCCTCCGACGACAGCGAGTTCACCGACGGCGTCAGTGAAGCATCTTTTACCCGACATCGACATTCGACTGAACCGAATATTCGTGATTAGCTGATATGCAGAGCTCGTGGAGATCGACCCAGATTTGGTGAGTTAAGTCGAGATTCTTTTAATCCTGAGTTGTTCTTCCAGTTTTGATAATTCGTATAGATGGATTGGTCTGAGTATAGTTCCTATATTCTTGCATTGGTATTGTTCGTCAGATTGCAGCAGTGGACCTCAATTATACTACTGGGACACGAGAAGACGTGTTTACTGTCTGGAATGTGTCCGACATTGTGAAAGTATCCTCAATTCTTTGGATTCATATTTCGGGTATTTACAATTTCCCTTCTGTTAGTTATCGAATCTTTTCCTTCTCTTCTTGAATATGGGTATTGGTTAGGAATCAGTCGAGTCTGTGGCATGGGTTGTGTCAGCTGTAGCAATATTCGTATAGGCATATGGGATTTGGCGTGTGTTTGCGTACATAATGATGTTCGTGTCTGAGTACGGGTGCGTGTCCGGTGTGCATATCCAAGTATGGCATAGAGAGGTTGGACCAGTGCTATGGTAGATGGCTTGGAATTAGTTCTTGCTCTTGCAATGCAGATGCTCGATCCTCTTGAATCTATCAATTGTTGGAATTTGAATGACTCTTTGCAAAGGTTTGTAACATGGTTATATATTATTATAATATGTATATTCATATTGAGTTATTCTGAAGTGATGCTTGAGTTGGTGAAATTCAATTAAGGCAGAGTTAGCATGAAATGTCGAATAGAGTATGATATCTAGTTTTTTTCTTTTCTGTTGGCTTTGAATAAAAGTTTTCTTGAGTTCAAATTGTATATTATTTTGTACTATAAATCAGTTTTTGGTTGGGCTATAGCAGGTTTTTGGAGTTGTGTATGTGCTGGGGAGACTTGTGCATAACCTTCCTATTCTTTTGATTTTGAGTACAACTAACTTTTGGTAGTGTTTGTGGTTTTCTACTTTATAGGTTGTGTTGGGCTGCCTGTAGTATGCCATAGGAGGAAATCAGTTGTAGTGATATAATGTTGGGATAGGCTAGTATTATGGACTGTAGGTTAATATGAATTATAAAGTATTTTAGTAAGAATGTTAAAATATTACTTCAACTTAATTTTGATAACTTAGTAGTAATATTTTTATAAACTATTGGGTGGTGGAGGTTACTAAACTTATTTCTTTATTACTTTACCAACATGTACCTATTATCAGTGTAACACCCCAGTCCCAAAATACGTAGGACTAGGAATGTAATTATGCCAGATGCATACATACGAAGTATACTCCAATATAGGGAACCATCGTATGTATACATAAGCTGTAAAGTGTAGAAAGCCGCGGCACTAATCTCATCCACAAATAAAGAAGAAAGAATTTATAATAACTTATGAATTATTGTTTACGCAAGTCGTTGGGCGGAGACAAATCTACTACCAACAAAGAGAGAAATACAAAATTAAGAAATTTTGTCGAGCGATGTGAAGACGATTCAAGTGCAATCATCCTCGAAGGAATAAAGCAAGTCATGGCCATGGCTAGAGCACCTGCGCAACATCACAAAAGCACACCTAGAGAAATCACCAGGTCCTCAGAAGGACGTAACAAGACACATAATATCATGCCATAACTGAATATAGTTAGCTCAACAAAAAATTGCATATGTCTAAACAGATAAAGGTCCTTAACCATTCTATATGAAAATGTACTTTGAAGATAACGTTCCACACAGGGGCCTTTCGTGACTAGAAACACGGCGCGTTAGCGTTTCAACCGAGGTACTAGTGGCATCTAAAAGAAAATAAATAAATGCACGACACACTAGTCTCTCGGGTGAGTCACTAACGACAGCTAGATGAAAGTAAATGCGTGAAAGCCCCTGCGCCTAATAACTGTCTTCCCTCTCCCCATGCACTACTAGTACTCGTGCTGAATCCACGCCACGATATTTCTAATAACCGCTAAGTCTTCTAGGCAATTATATTAGCAGTTATATCCTAACGCTCGTCCTGTATGCACCGATGTACGGTCGATTCGTAAGTCCAAATCTATATGAGACACGTGACATTGTGGCGCACATGTATCGGGCCAATAAATGCGGCACAAACAAAGGTAGTCCCTTAACTCTAGGCCAAATGCATAAAAAAAACTAAAGTATAGTAATTTGCAACTACATATGATTTTGAAAGAACAACTTATAAGAAATAAAATATGCATGATATTGAGCAAGAAATTAAACAGTAAAGACAAGGTGTCTTGCCTAGTATATCGCCTGGTGTTGTGTAGTGATCCAGCAAGTCCTGCTGTGTGCAATAGCAAAGGTCGAGGGTAAAGGTCCAATTGCCACGTTTAAGGTGTAGGGGTCTGAAGTCCCGAGGAAATAGGAGTGCATGATGATCAGTGACAATATTTGGAGAGAGTTGGGTGAAAGCTACGTATGCTGGTTTTATGAAGTATATATTATTACTTACTAGTTTTAGAAAATATATTATTATCATTTAAGGCTTAAAACTCTAAAAAATCTTCAAACCCTAAATTTAGAAAAATATTTACTTCGAATTATATAATTATTTATAACTCGTTGTAATATTTTATTACCCCATAATGTCTAAAAGAAATCCTTTTACGAAAAATCAAAGTTTTATAAAAATAGAATTTCCAGGTAGAAATAATTTAGATGGATATTTGAAATCGTACGAGAATTATTAACCAAAATTTATCAAAAACTATACCATTTTATACTAAAAACTTCTAAGCCAATTTGAATATATATAAGCCCAATACCATAACTATGATATATACTTTGGAATAATTATATATTTATATACAAAATATTTTCTAATTCAATAAAATAAGTACTAACAATATATTTATATTTCCTTCTAAACCTATAGCTGTAACATCTTTAGAAAATACTATTCTTTGGGGAAACAAAAGAAAATAATAATAATAATAAACTATTATTCCTCATTCTTCAATTCCTGAAACCACTAATGATAAATATTAACAATAATCATCATATCTAATATACATATGTATATAGTTGCTGTAATACAGTAATACAAATGGTAAG
Organism: Iris pallida; assembly: GCA_029216955.1. Classification (NCBI taxonomy): domain Eukaryota; kingdom Viridiplantae; phylum Streptophyta; class Magnoliopsida; order Asparagales; family Iridaceae; genus Iris; species Iris pallida. Next base: position 29,917 of record JANAVB010043647.1, read on the forward strand.
AATTACAAACATTAAACTTATTAAACTATGTTTCCAACGCTCCTTTTTTTATTTTAAGAAAGAGAGAGTTACAATTTCATCAAGGGAATAGGGAGAGGAGTGGGAAAAATGGGTTACCAGGGGGTTCACCGGAGCTCCTTGCTCGGCGGCAGACTAGGCTCGACTGGGCGGTCGGAGGCTCGGGGACGAACGGCGAGAGGAAAGGAGACGGGCGACGGCGGCAACTAGACGTCGGGGTTCTCGAATGCGCGGATGGCACGTTCGGCTTAGCGGAGGCAGCAGCGCGTTGGCCGAAGCAGGGTCGAGGCGGCCAGTTGGAGCTATTCACGAGGTTTCGGCACATTAATGGTGGTGCTACACCGAGCGCGGCGGATGGAGGCGTATCGCGACAGCGGTAGTCGGACCCGCCGCTCATCGGGGCTGGTGTAGCTTGGTTACAGTGTTGGCAGTGTAGCGGACTGTGGAAGGGCTACGGCGGAGAGGCGACGAAGGCTGCAGTTCTTCGCCTCATATCTGGTGGAGACCCGTCGGCCAGCGGGTGAGGAGTTCGAGCGGTGCGGAGACAAGGACCTGGTGGCGGCCATGGCTTCGACATTGGCGTCGAAGGGCTCAGGTGAGGGTGGTTTCTTTTGGTTTTTCTTGTTGGAGTGGGTGGGGTTCCCAACCTATGTGGAGAAGACCCCGGAGTGCGACGAGCGCCGTTCGTGTGTCGAAGAAGCTCGGGAAGTAGGCGACGTGGAGTCGCTGCTGCTGCTGCTGCTCCTGAAGGAGATTCTGGACTGGGTCTGCCGAGTTCGGCCTGAACTCGGTCCCAGGCCGAGTTCTGGCCGAACTCGGTCTGGCCGTTCCAGAATGTTGGCGTTAGGTGCTGTTTGCTCGACACAGAGTTCTGGCCGAACTCTGTGTCGTCGGGGCTGAAGCAGGATTTTGGATGAGTTTTCATCACTGGATCTAATCCAACGGTTCAGGTTTGCTGCAGGATTAGGGAGTTATATTGGATTTCCCAACCCTAATTCATTGTGCAACATATTACAAAGGCAACACAACTTGGAGAGAGAAGGAGGCAAGAGTGCCATTATAACTTCGGAGAAAAAGACGGAGGATTGAAGGTCGTTGTTCGAAGGAGATCGTGTTCGGGTAATCTCTACTCGTCGTTCTCGCTCTTCGTAGCCTTGTAATCATTGTTCTTATTTCTGAGTGTTGTGGGGATCCGATTTGGATCGGGAGGAGTTTGTAGAGGGTGTAATTCTTATTCCATTAGTGGAGGCTTCTCAGGGTTGGACTCCGATCGTCCCGTGGTTTTTTTCCGCAAGGGTTTTCCACGTCAAAAATTCTCTGTGTCTGCGTGGATTGTTTTGTGTGATTGTTTTTGGGTTCGTGCGTTGTATTGCTCGATCCTCTCGCAGGTACTCTCCGGTTTGGGGAAAGATTTCCGCGCTTCTTTCCCAACAGAGTGGTATTAGAGCTAGGTTCTGGAATTCAGAAGGAGTGTCAGTAGTTGACAGAGAAAACCAGAGAGGAGAGATGGACGCGAAGCCGGTGCGCATGGTGAACCTGAACGGCACCAATTATCACTATTGGCGGAGCAAGATGAAAGATTTGCTGTTCGTCAAGAAGCTGCATCTACCCGTGTTTGCATCCGAGAGGCCCAATGATAAATCCGAGGAGGACTGGACATTCGAGCATATACAGGTGTGTGGGTACATACGGCAGTTTGTTGATGAGAACGTGTACAACCACGTTACCAATATTGAGCACGCGAAGACGTTGTGGGATAAGCTGGAATCCTTGTATGCGAAGAAGACCGAGGTAAACAAGTTGTTCCTGATCCGAACGATGATGGGTCTGCGATACAAGGATGGGGCATCTATTTCGGATCACTTGAGTGAGTTCCAGGGCGTGGTTGACCAGCTATCTTCTATGGAAGTCAAGTTCGACGATGAAGTTCAGGGACTGTGGCTGCTGTGTACTTTGCCAGACTCGTGGGAGACCGTACGAGTATCTATGATCGCTTCTGCTCCAGAGGGCGTGGTCATTCTGGAGTTTGCCAAGAGCGGGGTGTTGAATGAAGAGATGCGGAGACGTTCTCAGGGCACTTCATCTACATCCTATCACTCAGAGGCATTGGTTTCAGAGAGCCGCGGAAGGGGCAAAAGCAGGGGTCCAGGTGGTGGCAGAGACAAGAGTAGGGGAAAGTCCAAGGGTCGGTACAAGGACTCAGAGTGTTACCATTGTGGTAAGAAGGGCCATATCAAGCGGAATTGTTTCGCTTGGAAGAGAGAGAAGAATGGCGACAAGGGGAAGCAAGAAGAGAACACTACAGCGGCGGCCTCGGTGCATGGAGGCGATGTGATCGTCGTAGGTGATGAGGTCATTACTAACCTCGCCTGCGATGACAATTCTTGGCTGGTGGACTCAGGGGCTTCAGCACATGTATCTCACAATAGGGCACTGTTTGCCACTTACACGACAGGCGACTGTGGCGTGTTGAAGATGGGCAACGGAGATGTGTCGAAGGCGGTTGCCGTTGGAGATGTGCATTTGAGAATAAAGATGGGTGCAGTTCTTGTTCTCAAGGATGTTCGTCATGTCCCTGATATCCGTTTCAACCTGGTGTCGGTTGGAAGGTTGGATGACGAGGGATTTTTCAGTCTCTTCGAAAACAGTCAGTGGAAGCTTTCCAGGGGTTCGTTGGTGATTGCCAGAGGAAGCAAGAAGTTCGATCTCTACTATATGGAGGAGAGCGCACAGGGGGCACAGGAGGTGAACGCAGTCAGTGATGCGTCTACCGATTTATGGCACAGGCGGCTCGGCCATATCAGCGAGAAGGGGATGAGCTACTTGGTGAACAGTGTAAGCCCCATGAATTTCAGGGTTTATTTTTGCTTTTCTTAATGAATTATTTTTGATAAATATTTTATTATTAAATTGTTTAGATCATTAATGTACCTTTCCATGACTTTGACTTCTGGAGCGTCAGGGATACCAATCTCTGTAAACTCTTCATGGGTTTTGAAGTAGACAAGACTATCTTCGTTTTGATATATCCTGTCCCACTTGAACTCGTTCCCTTGTGCTCTTTTGTATCGCGCAAGTTCGGGTCAACTTAGACCGATTAATCATTCAATAATTATTCCCACTTTTATCTTTGATCATCGTTTGTACGTTACCGTGGCTTTTAATCTAGGAGCACCAGACCAGTCGTTTTCTCAGAACCAACTTCTCATGAATGATCTACTCGAGAGCTCTCCACCCATGACCTTCGTGTCCCACTCAGACACTCCATTTTGTGCTCCATTTTCTTCGTACAACTTTCGGTTCAATTTAGGCCAATTTATTTTCTACCGTGAAACCTGATTTATTTTCCAATTTAATTTCGGGACCCGACATCGATCCAACCTGTCAACCCGAAGTATGGACGTGACCCATACGAAGCCTACTACCCACATGAAACTTGTGTCCCATTTATTGGAGTTCCCGCATGTTATTTATTTACCCATGATTATAAATACCCATTTTAATTTGATTATTGCACCCGGTTCGATTTTGACCCGATCCGGCTCGACCGAACCCGAACCCAAGCCCTGTTGTTCTCTCATGACTGCCCAAATACCCCACAAGATTTTCCTATTTTTCCTATTTCGAAAATATTTCTTTCTCTCTATTTATTAATATCTCAAATATCTCATGTATATATATACATATATCTACCTCTCTCTTCAATTATTTACAAACATACACACTCACCCCCTTCCCATCACCAGCCGAACACCCCCCCTCCCACTTCTCAGCCGACCTACTTCTCCCCCACCCCTCTCTTCAAATAATATCTCTCTCTCATTCTCTCTCTCTCCCTTTCTATTAATATAATACACACACACACCCATACATATATAACTCTCTCCCTCTCTCTCTCTTTACACCTACACCCCTCCATCCCCATCACCAGCAGGAACACACACCCCCCTTTACTTGGCCGACTACAATCTCTCCCTCTCTCTCCAAATATCTCCTCTCTCTCATTTTCACTCTCTTTCTATAATACCACACACACATACATATTTCTCTCTCTTTCTCTCAACACACAAACACACCACCACCTTCACCATAGCCGACAGCCCCCCCCCATGGCCGAACACCACCCTCTCCTTCTTCCTCCTCTTCTTCATCATCTTCACCATCATCTATCACCACCACTCCCATTAACCACCTTCATCACCATTACCATCATCATCATCCATCTCCACCACAACCACACCGCATCACCACCACACGTCGCCGGCCACCGCCACCGGCGACCGTGCCCATGCCGCGGCCGCCGCCGGCCACTGCCGTGTCGTGCCAGGCCAGCCCCGCCCCCACGCGCAGCGCTGCAAACAGCAACAGCGAGCAGCAGTGTGCAGTAGCCGCGCCACCCCGCGCGCTGCCGCGCGCCGCGGGCGCCACCGCGGCCGACCGCCACCGCCAGCGACCCCCCCTGGCCGTACGCGACCCCGGCGACCTCCCCCTTGCCATCGGCCACTTCCCCGACGCGCCGCATAGGCTATTCGTGTATTTCGCACGAAATCCCGTCGACGCGCACGCGGGTTGAATCCAGAAATGGAGTTTCGGGACAGCAAGTTCGTGCACATTTTTCGGGAGATCCGACCGTGGATCGGCGAACTTTTTGCTCCGTCGCAATCTCGGTATATCCATCTTCACTCCTGTCAATTTTCGCCCGTTAATTTCGTCGTTTGTACCTCAAAACTGGCCACCAAGTTGACGTTTTAAATTGAACTATTTTGGACAGTTTTGGGGGAGCCGACTTCGTCAGCTCATAACTTCGCCGTCGCAGCTCCGTTTGTGCACCGTCAGTTCCGATGCACAGCTGGTATAACCATCTTCCTGCCTCCTTTAGATTTCGTTTCATTTAAGCACGTTCGGTTGGTCGAATTCGACGCCAAAGTTGGCCGTCCGAATTCTTTAATTTGCACTTGTAAAATTCCATTTTTGAACCCGGGACTCCGGATTCAATTTCTGACACCACCAGTAGACTCGTGGCATCGTTCTGGCATGTTTCATATAAAGTTTGCTTGATTTGGAGAACGTGGGCCCTGGCACGCATTTCAGTGCAAAGCGGGTCCCACTTTTCGATTCAACGGGTCACTTTGAGATCGGCTCATCGGAATCCAATTCTGGATATACGTTGAGTTCGTATCGTCATTCTGGACTCGTTGACATATAATTTGCTGAGTTTTGAAAACATTTGCTCCGGCACGTTTTCCGTGCAAACCGGATACCAAGTGTCGCGTCAACGTATCATTTTGATATCGGCACATCGGAATTCCATTTTGGAATACCGTTGGGTTCGTATCATCATTCTGGATTCGTAGACATATAATTTGCTAAGTTTTGTAGACTTCTATTCCGACACACTTTTCGGTGCAAAGTGTGCCAACGGCGGACATCATTTTGACCCGAAATTACCGTTTTGCCCTGTGTCCAAATTGGACTTATGGGTAGGCTATCCTAGCTGATTTGACCGTTCTGGACACGTTGGTGATATTTATTTATCATCCGACAACATCTGTAGATTTTGATTATGTATTATCCTTAATTTATAATTAATTATTTTTCTAGATATTGTTACTTTCTGGTTTTGAATTTTTATATATTTTAATTACTGTAAAAATCTTGGAAAAATGGTATTTAAATATTATGTTAATTTAGCTAATTTATTATAATTTTTCTAGCATTTATTAAGTGCTTTTGGTATTTTATAAAAATGGGAAAACAGAACTCATTTTCAATATATTTAAGTTTGCTGATTTTTAATAAATATTTATGAGGGTTTATAAATCCCAGAAAAATTAGTATAAATTTCTATAATTAACAAGGATTATTTTGGTACTTTATTTTATATATTTAAGCTTTTGTCTATCTCTAAAATTATTAGAACTTAGTGTACAGTTTGATTTATTTATTTAAATAATTACGACTTGCAACTTTTATGTTGTTTTGTGTTTAGTCGTATTGGACCTCACCCCGCACTAGTGTAAAGACCCTAGAGAGTTAGTTTGTGTATAGTGGCACTTCACATTAGACTTTTATGCTAGGTCCCTACTTGGCTAGTATCCAGTTATGAGTCGTGTCACACCACTAGTATATTGTTGATCCTAGCTTAGAACTGAGTTGTATATCATTATTGACAGGACACCAGGCATCTATATCTTCACACTAGTATTGCTTTGCTCGAGGCAAGTACATCTACACACTCATTACTGTTTTAATGCTTAGAACATGTATTAACCCTGTTAAAATACTGCTTTCTGAATAACTGCAAGTTAAATCTTCACATGTTACATTAAAATGGTCCCTACCATGCTTAGGACAGTTATCATATCTTCACATGCTTCTTACTGGTTCTCAGCACATGTTTCACTATGCTTTATACGGCTCTGAGTATTCACATGTTTTGTACTGCTCCCAGTACCTGTCATGCTTATACCGCTCCCGGTATCTTTCACATGCTTTTACTGTTCTCGTATCTCTTACATGTTTAGAATATAGGTTATGGGGAAACTGATAGTTGAGTACGTGATCATAGCCCCACGCTACGACCTTGGCCGTGTAGGGTCGACATTATGCATGTAGGGCTTTGCCAGAGGCCAATATCCCGAGGCACTTGTACGTGTGTACATTTAGGCATGTACGGAAGTACATATTGTTCTTACTGGTGGCACTCCACCCTCAGCACCTCTGACCGATCACGTACCTGCTCCAGTTTTAAACATTATATATACATCTGTCTATATGACATATGTATCCTTGCCATGATAGATTATGAGTTATACCATGATTCCAGATATGCCATGTTCCCTATGTTACTATGATACTGTGATCCCAATTGTACCATGATGCCACGTTTCCAGTATTTCCTGTTTTATAGACTTATCACACCATGTTTCTTGTTGTACATCTCTTTCATTATATGTTCAGTACTTTAGTTGTAGAGGTTGTACTTGCTCCCGTCCTGACAGGATAACGTTGTAGGTATACTTTTCGAGGAGGAAATGCTATGTGTTACATATTATGGTACTGCTTTGAGGACCTGGCCTTAGCTCCAGAAGAGGCCCCAGCGGGGAACCTTGCTTAGTTATTTTCATATATTTTTGAGACTGAGACTTTGGTATATTTTTATATTGGATACTGGACTTTGTCTCCAGTTAGATACTTTGGTTATGTATTATTAAGTCTGTGCTTATGTTACCTTCGCTTATAGATGCTGTGTTGTGATGAACATTTAAATGTGATTTTAGAACTGTTAGTAGCTTAGATCCTTTATTGTCTATTCTTAGAACAGCTTACTACGCTTTAGCAAGCGTAGGCTGGACATGGCTCGGCCCGGCCCAACAATTTGGATAACGGGTCGTGACAAACAGGAAGGTGATTTCGGGGCTCAAGTCTACAAAGTTGGAGAAATGCACGCACTGTTTAGCTGGGAAGCAAAATAGGGTGTCTTTCCAAAGTCACCCAAGTTCAAGGAAGCCGGCGTTGCTCGAGTTGATTCACTCGGATGTCTGCGGTCCTATGAAGGTAAAATCTCTTGGTGGTACTTCTTACTTTGTAACCTTTATTGATGACTGTTCCAGGAAGGTTTGGGTCTATGCCTTAAAGACCAAGGATCAGGTGCTGCCTACTTTCAAGGAGTTTCAGGCCTCTGTTGAAAGGGAGACGGGCAAGAAGTTATTATGTGTTCGGTCCGACAATGGCGGCGAATACATTGGTCCCTTTGATGCGTATTGCAGAGAGCAAGGAATACGACACCAGAAGACTCCGCCAAAGACACCTCAGCTCAATGGTGTAGCGGAGCGCATGAACAGGACACTGATGGAGAGGGTGCGGTGTTTGCTGTCAGAAGCAAACTTGCCGGGCAGTTACTGGGGTGAGGCTCTTCTCACAGCTGCTTATATTATTAATTTATCTCCTAGTGCTCCTTTGCAGGGTGATGTACCTGACAAAGTATGGTACGGCAAAGAGCCGTCATACAATCACCTGCGGGCGTTTGGTTGTAAAGCCTTCGTGCATGTACCGAAGGACGAGAGGACCAAACTTGAGCCGAAGACGAGGTAATGCATCTTTGTCGGCTATGGTCGGGATGAGTTTGGCTATAGACTCTACGACCCAGTGGAAGGAAAGCTCTACAGAAGCAGGGACGTGGTGTTCGTCGAGGATCAGACCATGACCAACACTCAGGATTCCGAGATGCCTTCTGAGGCTGAGGAATTGCCTGAGTTAGAGTTATTTCGCTTCGAGCCATTTTCAGAGGACATCGAAGAGGATCCAGTTATGGGGGAGCCGGTACATGGAGTTGCTCCCAACCTTGATCATCAGCCTGCTGATGGTGGTCAGGGTGTCCCTCAGGAGGATGAGAGCGGGCGGAGGCAGTTCCTGAAGGAGAGGAGGCTGTTGGTATACAGCCAGCACCAGTGGTTCCTTTGAGGAGGAGGAGTGACAGGGATCGTCGACCATCTACGAGATACTCACCGGATGAGTATGTGCTATTGACTGACGGGGGAGAGCCCGAAAGTTTTGCAGAGGCTATGGAAGACGAACACAGGTAGGAGTGGATGGAGGCTATGCAGGAGGAAATGAGTTCCTTGCACACCAATTCCACTTATGATCTGGTACGGTTGCCAAAGGACAAGAAGGCTTTAAAGAATCGATGGGTGTTCAGAGTGAAGCAGACGGAAGACGCTACTCGCCCTCGATACAAAGCGAGGCTGGTAGTCAAAGGCTACGGTCAGCAGAAAGGCGTGGAGTATGATAAGATCTTTTCGCCTGTCGTCAAGCATTCGTCTATTCGGGTGGTGCTAGCATTAGAAGCCAGTCTCGACTTGGAGGTCGAGCAGATGGATGTGAAGACGGCATTCCTCCATGGTGATCTTGAGAAGGAGTTGTACATGGAGCAGCCAGAGGGATTCTGTGAGAAGGGCAAGTCACATTTGGTCTGCCGGTTGAGGAAGAGCTTGTATGGTCTGAAGCAGGCTCCGAGGCAGTGGTACAGGAAGTTCGAGTCGTTTATGGGGGAGCATGGTTATGCACGGACGACATCGGACCATTGTGCATTTGTGAGGTATTTTGTCGAGGATGATTTCATCATTTTGTTGCTCTATGTTGATGATATGCTATTAGTGGGTCGGAATGCCACTAGGATAGCGGAGCTGAAGCGCCAACTGGGCGCGGCCTTCTCTATGAAGGATTTGGGCACAGCGAAGACTATTCTTGGGATGGAGATCAGCCGAGAGAGAGTCCAAGCTGCTACACTTGTCCCAAACGAAGTACATTCACTAGGTACTTCAGCGTTTCGGGATGGACGGGTCGAAGAAAGTGAGTTTCCCTCTTGCGGCTCACTTTAAGCTCACTGAGGAGCAGTGTCCATCTACCGAGGTCGAAAAGGAAGATATGGAGCGGGTTCCATATGCCTCAGCTGTGGGAAGCCTTATGTATGCCATGGTGTGTACGAGGCCAGATATTGCTCATGCAGTTGGTACAGTTAGCAGGTATCTTTCAAATCCTGGAAGGGTACATTGGAGTGCGGTCAAGTAGATTCTACGATATCTTCAGGGCACTGCTGGTTGGAGACTTTCCTTTGGTGGTGACGAGCCAAAACTGGTTGGGTATACCGACGCTGATATGGCTGGAGATGTAGACATGAGGCGATCGACTTCGGGCTACGTGATGATGTTTGCGGAAGGAGCGGTGTCGTGGCAGTCGCGATTGCAGAAGTGTGTTGCCTTGTCGACGACAGAGGCAGAGTACATTGCGACGACGGAGGCTTGCAAGGAGCTGTTGTAGATGAAGAAGCTGTTACAGGAAATGGGACTGAAGCAAGAGCAGTATACTTTGCTTTGCGACAGTCAGAGCGCTATCCACCTTGTGAAGAATCAGACGTTTCATAGCAGGTCCAAGCACATCGAGACTCGGTATTATTGGATACGGGATGTGGTTGAGAAGAAGGACGCGGAGCTTGAGAAGGTTCATACAGATGACAACGGAGCTGATATGTTCACGAAGATTCTACCAAGGGGGAAGTTTGAGTACTGCAGGCAGGTCGTCGGGATGACGACATCCTCTCCATAGTTGTGAAGGGGGAGATTTGTTAGAGTGGGTGGGGTTCCCAACCTATGTGGAGAAGACCCCGGAGTGCGACGAGCGCCGTTCGTGTGTCGAAGAAGCTCGGGAAGTAGGCGACACGGAGTCGCTGCTGCTGCTGCTCCTGAAGGAAATTCTGGACTGGGTCTGCCGAGTTCGGCCCGAACTCGATCCCAGGCCGAGTTCTGGCCGAACTCGGTCTGGCCGTTCCAGAATATTGGCGTTAGGTGATGTTTGCTCGACACAGAGTTCTGGCCGAACTCTGTGTCGTCGGGGCTGAAGTGGGATTTTGGATGAGTTTTCATCACTGGATCTAATCCAACGGTTCAGGTTTGCTGCGGGATTAGGGAGTTATATTAGGATTTCCCAACCCTAATTCATTGTGCAACATATCGCAAAGGCAACACAACTTGGAGAGAGAAGGAGGCAAGAGTGCCATTACAACTTCGGAGAAGAAGACGGAGGATTGAAGGTCGTTGTTCGAAGGAGATCATGTTCGGGTAATCTCTACTCGTCGTTCTCGCTCTTCGTAGCCTTGTAATCATTGTTCTTATTTCTGAGTGTTGTGGGGATCCGATTTGGATCGGGAGGAGTTTGTAGAGGGTGTAATTCTTCTATTCCATTAGTGGAGGCTTCTCAGGGTTGGACTCCGATCGTCCCGTAGTTTTTTCCCGCAAGGGTTTTCCACGTCAAAAATTCTCTGTATCTGCGTGGATTGTTTTGTGTGATTGTTTTTGGGTTCGTGCGTTGTATTGCTCGGTCCTCTCGCAGGTACTCTCCGGTTTGGGGAAAGGTTTCCGCGCTTCTTTCCCAACAGTTCTCTTATGTGTTGAGGCGATTGGGTGGTTTGGAGGGGACGACGACTGTGATGGTGGTCCGGATGGTGTTTTGTCGGGAGTACGAGGACAGGGGGAAGGTGTTGAGAGGAATTTCTGGTGCTGGTGTTGGTGTTCGCTACGACGGGGTATCGGGGAGATGAGGATGATGATGGGGTATTGCGGGATTGGATTATTGGTGATCGTCGTGTCCGGGATGTCGGACACGACGCGGATAACTGTACAAGGCTGGAATAAGATTGTGGACACAGACACGATGCACGATCTTGGTTGTGGTTGAGTTTGCTTGTTTACGGACTCATAGAGAAAAGAGCAATATGCCTCTCCTTATATAGGAGGTGGGTTCTCCTAGTTGGATAAGGTTTTGTATTGTTTAAACTCCCCTATAGATAATTTTTCACATTTAATTTAAATAAATGAATTCGATCAGAACCACATCTAAGTTTAATTTAAATCCGAATAAATCCAAATCCAACTTAATATAGATAAATCTTTATCTAATATATATTTAGATAATTCTTATCTATAGTTTAAACTATTTAAAAAATAAAATCATGTATCAAATCTTAATTCAAATTGCCATAATAATTTAAACATAATTTTTGAAATATCTTTATAATAACTAATAATAAATAAATTTTGAAATATAAAAAAATATTTGAATAATTGAACACCTTTTGCAAATAATCAAATAACCACAATTAGCTTTCGAAAATAAAATATACACGAATCGTATTTCTCATTGCGATATAATATATTATTTAGAAAATATAATTTCCCAAATTATTAGCATTACTCTTATAATTAATAAGATATAATAAAGTTTTGACAATTGTGTCGCATTTTATAATTTAGTAGATGAAGATATTTACTTATACTATTTTTGAAACCAATATCTATTTTTCTATAATAAATGTTTTGTATAAAAAGTAAATTACTACGTATATACGTATTCCTACTTCACGTCCCATGTCAAAAAGAAAACCACTACGAAAATTTGATTACTTTACAAAAATATTAGTGAAAAATTTTAGGGGTTTTATATCCTACCCAACTTACAAGAATTTTATCCTCGAAATTATGAAACAACTAGGATAGGTGGGGTTGAGAAGAGAGGGGTTCCTTGATAAAAAGATCAAAGTAAGGAAACGACGTTTAACACAAACGTATACGTAGAAAGTCATGATTTTGATATCTACGAAAAATAAATCGTGGATATGGCACGGATTGTGGGTCACTAGTTAAGACAAATAAATCATGATAACATGAATTAGAGAATAGCAAGGAATCGAGAATAATTTAGGAACTTTGGAGATAAAGTTCCTTGATAGAATATAGTCGTCTAGTTTTAGGGTACGGTTAAGAAATGCTTCCAATCATTCTTAAGTTCCAAGAATGATTTGAAGGTCGTGATAATGAATCTAGGGTCGCAGAAAGGAAGAACAGTTTAAGACGAGGATATAGTCACAGATTGGTAATGGCTACTGTACGTGGTCATAGGTGATAGGGCAACTAAAGGGGATACCAAGCACGACCAATTTTGTCATTCTAAAATAGGGGAAAGGCGAAGGCAAATAAGGGTTCAAGAAGATACGAACGAATATAATTGCAATTTTCAAAGAAGATTGAATAGTTTCAAAAGGGATTGCCAAGGTATCCGCGGACAAGATTCTAGAGGCCAAGTTTAACTACATCTCTATCCACGTAGAACAATAAATAAAAAGCGAACCAAAGTGCACTAGGTTGATCAGACCATTATGCACCGGTTCTGATTAGACAATAGGTTAGTGAACGCTCAATAGCATATGTCATGAACAAGCTTGATAAAGAATTAAGCTTGCAAAAACTAGGCTACATTAGCATCATTAGTCTAGATAGTAAAACATAGGCACGTGAGATTAAGATTGAAAGAAAGCAGAATTAGTTTAAACTCCTTACGATTCTAAGTCGTATCCTGTGTTGGTCTCTATACAGTCGTCCTAAAGTCTTCTTATCCAAGTCCTTGGTTGGCTAGATGGGTTAGGGTCCCCTAAATTCTAGAACCTAAGTGAACTAGCTAATATAGGTCACAAGGACAAAGGAATTGCTAGGTCATAAGGCATTCTACCCAACTTACAAGAGGTTCACTTATGGTATTTTAGGATAATTGAAACATGTCTATCTAGTAGGGATCACCCGTCTAACCTCAAGCAAGCACGAAGGAAAGATAGGAATAATGATAGAAGTAATCAAGCAAGATATAATCAATGAGTTCAAGTGGTAGTTCGCAAATAGAATCGGAAAAGAGGTCAAGTATGTGGATGAGATCCTAGACTCTAATCCTATACGCAGGCTTGCTTGGTACAGTAAAGTAACCAAACAATTTATTTAGACCTGCATGGGCCACCACAAAATATGTAACGCCCCAGTCCCAAAATACGTAGGACTAGGAACGTAATCATGCCAGCTGCATACATACGAAGTATACTCCAATATAGGGAACCATCGTATGTATACATAAGCTGTAAAGTGTAGAAAGCCACGGCACTAATCTCATCCACAAATAAAGAAGAAAGAATTTATAATAACTTATGAATTATTGTTTACACAAGTCGTTGGAAGAAGACAAATCCACTACCAACAAAGAGAGAAATACAAAATTAAGAAATTTGTCGAGCGATGCAAAGACGATTTAAGTACAATCATCCTCGAAGGAATAGAGCAAGTCATGGCCTTGGCTAGAGCACCTGCGCAACATCACAAAAACACACCTGGAGAAATCACCAGGTCCTCAGAGGGACGTAACAAGATACATAATATCATGCCATAACTGAATATAGTTAGCTCAACAAAAATTTACATATGTCTAAACAGATAAAGGTCCTTAACAATTCTATGTAAAAATGTACTTCGAAGACAACGTTCCACACAGGGGCCTTCCGAGACTAGAAATATGGCGCGTTAGCATTTCAACCGAGGTACTAGTGGCATCTAGAGGAAAAAATAAATGCACGACACATTAGTCTCTCGGGTGAGTCACTAACGATAGCTAGAGGAAAGTAAATGCGTGAAAGCCCCTACGCCTAATAACTGTCTTCCTCCTCCCCATGCACTACTCGTGCTGAATCCACACCACGATATTTCTAATAACCGCTAAGTCTTCTAGGTAATTATATTAGCAGTTATATCCTAACGCTCGTCCTGTATGCATTGATGTACGATCGGTACGCAAGTCTGAATCTATATGAGACACGTGACATCGTGGCACTCATGTGTCGGGCCAATGAATGTGGCACAAACGAAAGTGGTCCCTTAACTCTAGGCCAAATGCATAAAAAAACTAAAGTATAGTCATTTGCAACTACATATGGTTTTGAAAGAACAACTTATAAAAAATAAAATATGCATGATATTGAGCAAAAATTAAACAGTAAAGGCAAGGTGTCTTGCCTGGTATATTGCCTGGTGTTGTGTAGTGATCCAACAAGTCCTGCTGTGTCCATTAGCAAAGGTCGAGGGTAAAGGTCCAATTGCCAAGTTTAAGGTGTAAGGGTCTGAAGTCACGAGGAAATAGGAGTGCATGATGATCAGTGACAATATTTGGAGAGAGTTGGGTGAAAGCTACGTATACTGGTTTTAGGAAGTATATATATTACATACTAATTTTAGAAAATATATTATTATCATTTAAGGCTTAAAACCCTAAAAAATCTTCAAACCATAAATTTAGAAAAATATTTACTTGGAATTATATAATTATTTATACTCGTTGTAATATTTTATTACCCCAAAATGTCTAAAAGAAATCCTTTTACTAAAACTCAAAGTTTTGTAAAAATAGAATTTCTAGGTGGAAATAATTTAGATGGATATTTGAAATCGTACGAGAATTATTAACCAAAATTTATAAAAAAACTATACCATTTTATACTAAAAACTTCTATGCCAAGTTGAATATATAAGCCCAATACCATAACTATGATATATATACTTTGGAAATAATTATATATTTATCTACAAAATATTTTCTAATTCAATAAAATAAGTACTAATACAATATTTATATTTCCTTCTAAACGTATAGCTGTAACATCTTTAAAAAATACTAATCTTTGGGGAAATAAAAGAAATAATAATAATAATAAACTATTATTCCTCATTCTTCAATTCTTGAAACTACTAATGATAAAAATATTAACCATAATCATCATACCTAATATACATATGTATATAGTTGCTGTAATAGAGTAATACAAATGGTAAGAATTACAAACAAACTTATTAAAACTCTGTTTCCAACACACTTTTTTCAGTTTAAGAAAGGGAGATAGAGTTACAATTTCATCAAGGGAAGAGGGAGAGGAGTGGGAAAAAATGAGTTATCAGGGGTTCACCGGAGTCCTTGCTCGGCGGCGGACTAGGCTCGACTGGGCGGGTCGGAGGCTCGATGAAGAACGGTGAGAGGGAAGGAGACGGGCGACGGCGGCGACTGGACGATGGGGTTTTCGAGCGCGCGGGCGGCACGTTCGACTTAGCGGAGGCAGCAGCGCGTTGGCCGGCGCAGGATCGAGGCGGCCGGTTGGAGCTATTCGTGGGGTCTCGGCACATTAACGGTGGTGCTGCACCGAACGCGGCGGACGGAGGCGTATCGCGACAGCGGTAGTCGGACCCGCCGCTCACCGGGGCTGGTGTATGTGGCTTAGTTACAGTATTGGCAGTGCAGCGGGCTGTGGAAGGGCCACGGCGGCGAGGCGGCGAAGGCTGCGGTTCTTCGCCTCAGATCTGGTGGAGACCCGTCGGCTAGCGGGTGCGGAGTTCGAGCGGTGCAGAGACAAGGACCTGGTGGCGGCCGTGGCTTCGACGTTGCCATCGAAGGGCTTAGGTGAAGGTGGTTTATTTTGGTTGATCTCTTATGTGTTGAGGCAATTGGGTGGTTTGGAGGGGACGACGACTGTGATGGTGGTCCGGATGGTGTTTGGTCGGGAGTACAAGGACAGGGGGGGTGTGAAAGGAATTTCTGGTGCTGGTGTTGGTGTTGGCTGCAACGAGGTGTCGGGGAGATGAGGATAATGACGGGGTATCGCGGGATTGGATTGTTGGTGATCGTCATGTCCGGGATGTCGGACACGACGCAGATAACTGTACAAGGCTGGAATAAGATTGTGGATACAGACACGATGCACGATCTTGGATGTGGTTGTGTTTGCTTGTTTGTGGACTCATGGAGAAAAGAGCAACATGCCTCTCCTTATATAGGAGGTGGGTTCTCCTAGTTGGATAAGGTTTTGGATTGTTTAAACTCCCCCATAGATATTTTTTCACATTTAATTTAAATAAATAAATTCGATCAGAACCACATCCAAGTTTAATTTAAATCCGAATAAATCCAAATCCAACTTAATATAGATAAATCTTCATCTAATATGTATTTAGATAATTCTTATCTATAGTTTAAACTATTTAAAAAATAAAATCATATATCAAATCTCAATTCAAATTGTCATAATAATTTAAACACAATTTTTGAAATATCTTTATAATAATTACTAATAATAAATAAATTTTGATATATAAAAAATTATTTAAATAATTGAACACCTTTTGCAAATAATCAAATAACCACAATTAGAAATAAAATGTACACGAATCGTATGTCTCATTGCGATATAATATATTATTTTAAATATAATTTTCCAAATTATTAGCATTACTTTAATAATTAATAAGATATAATAAAGTTCTGACAATTGTGCCACATTTTATAATTTAGTAGATGAAGATATTTACTTATACTATTTTTGAAACCAATTTCTATTTTTCTATAATAAATGTTTTGTATAAAAGTAAATTACTACGTATATACTTATTCGCACTTCACGTCCCGTGTCAAAAGAAAACTACTAGGAAAATTTGATTAATTTACAAAAATATTAGTGAAATTTTTTTAGGGTTTTACAATCAAGAAGACAGACAGATCATCTTCATACACTCAATCACCCTGAACAAGGCAAGTGGACTCCTCGGACTTGTCTATTACTTCATGTCTTGTATTCATGCTTGTATCTCCTTGATTGACACGATGTTTCATGAGATTGTCTTGTATCTTGTTCCCTGAGTTTACTTGTGTCTGGGAGGAAAAAAATTATAGATGTGTGATCAAACCCGAGTTACTATTCATGTGAATAGCTTAGGCCCTGCATCGTGCACGCGGGACCGAAGCCGTACCATTTTATGTTTCCTGAATCTACCCAAGCCGATCACACACTCTGGATGTATTTCGATATATTGCACACATCAGGTTCATTGTGTATTTCATGTTCAGGTTTTATTTCATGTTCCCTGTATTACTTTTCAGTATTCATGTTCAAGTTTTATTTCATGTTCTTATTTCTCGTACTTTATTTTTCATATATTCATTTCATATCATGATGTTCATGTTCATTTCCTTGGATATACTTAGCTCCGCTCCTGATTAGTATATGTTGCAGGTGTACTTGCAAGGATATTGTTCTACCTTATGGGCCAGAGCCCAGGATCTTAGCTGAGCAGGATGGAGTCATGACTTAGCTTGAGGTTTCAGGTTTATATTGTTTTATCTTCCTCTACATTTGTATGTTGTGAGTTCATAATGTTTTCTTCTTGTTGTCTCTAGTACTTTATGATATTATGATCGGTGGATTATGGTGATCACTCTGGGAATGTTTATAGATGCTGTGATTGTGCACATTTATGTTTATCTGGTTAGATTTTTCTAGCTTGGTACAGTTTACTTCATCGTGTCTAACGACGAAGGCTGGGCGTGTCTGACTATTGTTCGATTATCCGGGAGTGGGTCGTGACATATTTTTAGTGGTGGCCCATGCAGGTCAATCCTAATAGTACCTAGGTATTAGAGTACTATTGGGGGACTTGTTAAACTAGGAAAACTTTTTCACAACATAGGAAATTGGGTACATCGGGTATATTGATATTCTATAAACACTTGTTGTTTTAGGATTAGAACATTTTAACAGTTTTTCTGTTTTTCAGATAGTTCAAAAGCACGCGACACCGGAACAGTCGATCCCTCTACACTTGAAGGTTTCGAGCTCCCACTACCTTCTATCACTCTACTCTCCCCATGGGTAGTACGCAGTTGATGGAGATGTTTGAAGAGTCCCTTGACAGCCAGGGAGCATGCCATCCTTTTCCAAGCCAAACTTGTGGATACACACTCCGAGCCAGGAAGGACTTCTAATTTTCAGACTCTCGGATCCTTGGATTTCTTCGACACCGAGCACATATCTTGTACCGAGGAGCAGATCGAGAACCTAGAGCTGCCACTGAAGATCGTCCAAGTCTCTGAGATTCGACTCCTCTGATCCAGAATATAGCACATACAATAGAACAAGATGGAAAGCTGAAGCCAGGAGAGACATGAAGACTTATGACGAAGACAGCAATTATCCGGGACCCGTAAAGCGTCGCCACTCTCAGACAGCGCCTCTTCAGCTATGTCATCAGATTCAGATGATGGCCAGTTATGCCTTATGCCGCCATCCAGGACATCTCTTCGAGGAGTGCCATAGAGGCTTGGACTCTGCTTGTACTGCGGATCTTCTGCCATGAAGGATTGCCAGCAAGTCACGGATCACACCAGTCTAGGAGCATCAAGATTTCAGCAGCCAGCAGCCAGCATCCAGCAGCCGTATATTCCTATCAGAGGCCCTGCACTCCAACACTAGCGGAAGATTCAGACTTAAATCCAGCCAGCAACCAATTATAATTTCTACCGCCGCCTAGGACACCACTATAACAAGTACCGCAAAAGACGGAGGCTATGCTTGTACTACGGATCGTCTGTCCATCAAGTCAAGGATTGTCCGGAGAACGTTGATCATACTGCCCAAGGAAAAGCACGACTAAAGTAAGGGAACCCACCTCTCCAGATACAGCAATCACATGGAGCACTACCGTAGGGACTAGTCTACGTCAAGACAGTTGAAGAAGGTTGAAGAGATTCCAGTCCCGGAGGAATACTGAAGATAGACTGAAGACAGAAGGCTTCTTTTGCATGGTTGGGAAAACCATGTATCTTGATTCGCAATCCAGTCTTCTCTTAAATTTCTCTTAGCACCTAGATCATTTCTTGACACTTCTTATTTTCTATTTTGAAACCTTGGATGATGTTCGAAACTTATTTCGAGATATTTTTTCCTATTCAGTAAACTTGTTTCAGATCCACAATACGATATTTGTTTGAAATCCACTATTCGATACTATTTGCATATTCATCATTCATGACTTTGTTTCCTAAAGTTGGCCCTATTTGGAAATTTTGTTCCCCCATCAAACTTCATGTTAATTAGGATTTAATTCCTACTCGAGATTTCATTTCAAACCCTTGTTCCTCAATCGAGACCTTGTTTAAGATTCGTCCTATTCACGACATTGTTGAGGATTCTTTTGATGGTTTTGAAGATTTCGTTTCTTATTTGAGATTCGTATCCACAATTCGATGCTTGTTTCCTATCCACCTATTGATTTTTTTTTTTACTCATGACTTTGATTTCATTCGAGATTTTAATACCATGTTTCTTATTTCGAGACTTGGCTTTCGTTCATGATTTTGTCTCATATTCAAGACTTTTCTGACTTTGAAACTTCAGTTCCTACTCGCGACTTGATGAGACCTTGTTCCCTATTCGATACCTTGTTTCCTCGTCAAGATTTTTTTTATTCGAGATTTTATTTCCTAATCACGACTTTGTTGATATTGGTTCTCTAATTGAGACCTTGCATCCTATTGGAGGGTGTTTTCCCTTCGAAATTTTGTTCGAGAATTCGTTGTTATTGAGATGTTGTTGAACCTTGTTTTCGATACAAGATTTTATTCCTTATTTTGAGACCTTGTCTTTTATCTGATGCCTAGCTTCTGTTCATTCTTTGAGACTCTGTTATCCATTCGGGATAATGTTCCATATACGGGATCTTGTTACCATTCCGAATTTTATTTGAGATTTCGATTACTATTTGAAACTTTGATTCCCTGTTTGAGATTCTTTCTGGTTGCCCTTTTGTACTCACTACTCATTGTTGAATCTTCGTTGCATCTTGGCAGCAGCTAATAAAACCCTTGCATCCTAACAGACAAATAACTTCACCTTTTAACATAACTTGGACTATTGGAAACCATTTTGAATTCTTTGAAACTGTTTTGTAATTCTAATAGATAAGGTTGAGAGACTATTCGATGATCTACTAGGGTGTGGCAGTTGTGCACTGTAGCCGTTATCTGGATTGCGGAGATCGAAAGTTCACTGCAGCCAACAGCGCACTGGCGAGGCAGGAACTCTAAGTTGAAGTAATTCAGACATTCGTAGGTTTTCGGATATTATTGAGACTTTGTTCTAAATTCTTCATATTTTGATCTCTTGGGTTGTTCCGTTGATAATTGTTGGAAAATGGATAAAGTTGATAGAACCTTCGGTAACGTATCGTTATTTGAGTCACGGAACCAAAAGTCCACGGCAGCTAGATATACACTGGTGGGACATGGATTTTAAGTGAAGTGATTTCAAATACCTATATGTTCTCGGGTACCATGGAACTATATTCTTTTTATATGATTATCGATTTTCGTGAATCACAAATCCTTGTACGTTCATCCTGATTTGATACTAATACCCCGGGTATTTCGTACGTTTTTTCAATCAATCCTTGCTAATTTCCCTTCTAGCATTTTATCGTTAGATCATTTGATTTCCTCAATTACACAGTGCTAGATTTTGATTCCGTACTTCATTTGTGTCTTGTCTAAACTTCGATCTTAAATCATGTCTATCTGACCATGATTTTCCTATCTTGTTCTAGTTCACTTGTATTAAACTATCAATTTTGATCGCGCTTAGTAGTTCGTGCCTTCATGAATTTACTCCTCCTAGTTGCAATTAAAATTCAGGTCACCTTGTGCCATTTAAATTCTTGATCATTGTTAAATCATATTATATCAACTCCTTGCATATAATTATTGTACTTGGCCTTGATTTAAGTTCGTTTTACTTCGTACATGCCAAGTTTTCGACCGTTATCAATCGTACCATTTTATCTATTATTGTGTCATTTCAAATCCTTAGGATTTTCGTACCCAGTCATTGATCGAATTCACACATGTGCTTAATTGATTTCGTACTTTGTATCATTTCTGTATAGTGCTATACTCTTTGAAATTTCGAGGACAAAATTTTCTACGGGGAGAGATTTGTAATCCCACTTTCCACTTTCTGGGATCTAAAATCGTTTTCTAAAAAATAATTTTGGTTAAGCAAATATTTGATAATAAATCTTATAACTTTTTGGTGGAAATTCAAATTTATACTTTGGACGGAATTCCTAGTTTGTTACAAGGAATTGGAGTGGTCCCCATTTTTTAAAATTCTGCTAACCATTTTCTAACTGATTTTCTATAACTATTGCAGTTATTGAAAAGGGGGGGGGGGGTCCTTCCTGTATAATGACCCTTGAGTGGAGGGGGATTTGTGTAAATCGGTTTCACAAAATCCAAATAAAGGAGAGAAAGTGAGAACACTGTGCTTATTTTTTCCTCTCTCGAATTTTTCCAAACCTCTCAGCTATCTTCCCCAAAGTCCTCATTCCCCTAACCCTAACCCTAACCCTAACCCTAATTTTGTGGATCGATCCATGGCGAGGCCACTCCCCTACCGCAGCGACGACAAGTCACTTCCCGGTGGTGCACGAAGCCCCTCCTCGACAACGAGCCATACAACCACCCCGGCGACCGAGCGCCACTCCTCCCAGCATCGGCGTGAGACATCTTTTCTGCGGTGGCTTGATTCCTCTCCGACGGGCGGCTAGGCGAATTTCCTTCGGCGATTTGGTCCTGATCTCCGCAACGAACGACGCGTGACTCCTTCCTCCGGCGAAGGCGAATTCACCGACAGCGTCAACGAAGCATCTTTTCCCCGACATCGACGATCGACTGAACCGAATATTCGTGATTGGCTGATATGTAGAGCTCGTGGAGATCGACCCAAATTTGGTGAGTTAAGTCGAGATTCTTTTAATCCTGGGATGTTCTTCCAGTTTTGATAATTCGTATAAATGGATTGGTCTGAGTATAGTTCCGATATTCTTACATTGGTATTGTTCGTCAGATTGTAGCAGATC
Source organism: Iris pallida (assembly GCA_029216955.1). NCBI lineage: Eukaryota > Viridiplantae > Streptophyta > Magnoliopsida > Asparagales > Iridaceae > Iris > Iris pallida. The sequence goes on from JANAVB010043647.1 coordinate 52,032, forward strand.
ACCTCAGTTATACTACTGAGACACGAGAAGACATGTCTACTGTCTGGAACATTTTCGACATTGTGGAAGTATCCTTGATTCTTTAGATTCATCTTCCGGGTATTTACGATTTCCCTTATGTTAATTATCGAATATTTTCCTTCTCTTCTTGAATACGGTGTTGGTCAGGAATCAATCGAGTTCGTGGCATGGGTGTGTCAGCTGTAGCAATATTCATATAGGCATATGGGATTTGGCGTATGCGATCATACTTAATGATGTTCGTGTCTGAGTACGGGTGTGTGTCCGTTGTGCGTATCCAAGTATGGCGTAGAGAGGCTGGACCAGTGCTATGGTAGATGGCTTGGAATTAGTTCTTGCTCTTGTAATGCAGATGCTCGATCCTCTTGACTCTGTCAATTGTTGGAATTTGAATGACTCTTTGCAAAGGTTTTGTAATATGGTTATATAATATTATAATATGTATATTCATATTGAGTTATTCTGAAGTGATGCTTGAGTTGGTGAAATTCAATTAAGGCAGAGTTAGCATGACATGCCGAGTAGAGTATGTTATCTAGTTTTTCTCTTTTCTGTTGGCTTTGAATAAAAGTTTTCTTGAGTTCAAATTGTATACTATTTTGTACTATAAATCAGTTTGCTAAAACTTTGAATGCTAATTTGAGGTGGGAGAGTTGTGCTCAGTCTGGACTGTGTATTGGTCTGTGTGCAATATTGGTATGGCAAGATGTTCGACAAGGTTTGGAGTTTGCATAAGTTTTGTAGGTTTTGATTTATATTTTAGGCCCATGATTTGTATGTTCCTTGCTAATTAAATTTGTGTTGATCCTATTTTAGATTTCATCAATGAGTTTGTATAATCTTCATTTTTCATTTTGTCAATTGGTTTTTGATTTTCATCTTTGAGTTGGATAAATTACGGGGCTGGCTTTTACTGGTGTGAACATTTGGAGCCATTGTCAGGTTTGGTTGCTCAAGTGAGCTTAGACAGGTGAATAGCCGTTAGGGTTGACTGGATTGTCTAAATATTGTGGTTGGGCTATAGCAGGTTTTTTGAGTTGTGTATGTGCTGGGGAGACTTGTGCATAACCTTTCTATTCTTTTGATTTTGAGTACAACTAACTTTTGGTAGTGTTTGTGGTTTTCTACTTTATGGGTTGTGTTGGGCTGCCTGCAGTATGCCATAGGAGGAAATCAGTTGAGGCTAGTATTATGGATTGTAGGTTAATTGAATTATAAAGGATTTTAGAAAGATTGTTAAAATATTACTTCAACTTAATTTTAATAACTTAGTAAATATTTTATAAACTATTGTGTGATGGAGGTTACTAAACTTTTCTTTGTCAGTTAATAAGTGTATGGTTATATACTTATGCTAGCTAGTTAATTAATTTTAGCTAGGATTGTAGAGATGATATTATTTAAATTTGATATAGTTAGGTTTTAACCAACGTGTACCTTATCAGGAAGACAGACAGATCATCTTCATACACTCGATCACCCTGAGCAAGGCAAGTATACTCCTCGAACTTGTCTATTACTTCATGCCTTGTATTGTATCTCCTTGATTGACACGATGTTTCATGAGATTGTCTTGTATCTTGTTCCCTGAGTTTACTTGTGTCTGGAAGAAAAAATACTACAGATGTGTGATCAAACTCGAGTTACTATTCATATGAATAGCTTAGGCCCCGTATCGTGCACGCGGGACCGAAGCCGTACCATTTCATGTTCCCAGAATCTACCCAAGCCGATCACATACTCTGGATGTATTTTGATATATTACACACATCAGGTTCATTATGTATTTCATGTTCAGGTTTCATTTCATGTTCCCAGTATTACTTTTCAGTATGCATGTTCATTCATGTTCAGTTTTTTGTATTCATGTTCAGGTTTCATTTCATGTTCTTATTTCTCGTACTTTATATTTTTCCTATATTTATTCCATATCATAATGTTCATGTACATTTTCTTGGATATACTTAGCTCTGCTTCTGACTAGGATATGTTGCAGGTGTACTTGCAAGATATTGTTCTACCTTATGGGCCAGAGCCCAGGATCTTCGCTGAGCAGGATGGAGTCGTGACTTAGCTTGAGGTTTCAGGTTTAGATTGTTTAGCACTTCCTCTCGATATTGTATGTTGTGTGTTCATAGTATTTTTTCATGTTGTCTCTAGTACTTTATGATATTATGATCGGTGGATTATGGTGATCACTCTGGGAATGTTTTATAGATGTTGTGATCGTGCACATTCATATTTATATGGTTAGATTTCCCTAGCATGGTACAGCTTACTTCATCGTGTCTAACGACGAAGGTTGGGCGTGTCCGACTCGTGTCTAATTATTCGGGAGCGGGTCGTGACACAAGGGGTTTATATGAGTGATTTAGAAATTAGTTCAAATGTTGAGAGGAAATGATATTCAGTTTTGAACAGTAGGAAGGAAGTTGGACTAAATGCAGGGAGAGTTTTAAAACAGTTAGGATTTAGGAAGGTAGGTTCAGTTTGAGAGGGGTTTTAGTAATAGGTAGGTAATATGTGTATATATGTCTAACTGTATGGAATTAGAGATAGGGATAATGTGTGTGTACTGTAGATGGAGAGTAGAGACCAGCAGTAGCAAGCAGTATCAGACGGCTACCATTGCTTGCTTGCCAGTAGCAAGCAGTGGCAACAGTTGGTGAGAATGGATTTAGAAAGGGGGGTCCCTGTCCAATTGGGGCAGCCTATAGGGACTAAGGTATATAAGTGTAGATAGAGGAGTAGGAGAAAGTGGGGGACACACATATGTTGATGTGTTGTGTTCAGTTTTGGGAAAGAGGGTTCAGCTCTGTTTAGACTGGATTAAGAGATCTAGATGTTTAAGTTTGATTAAACAATAGAGAAGGGGTAAGATGTTTTACTTAGGGACTGAACTAGGAATGGAGTACCAGTTATATATTGGAACTGTGGAGTAGAGGCAAAGTTGATGTTCAGTCCAAGTGTGGGTTATGAGGTTAGAGTATGGGGCTTTTATGATGTGAACCAATATAGTATCATATATATATATATATTATATATATATATATATATATATATTTATATATAATATATATTATATTATATATATATATCTTGTTGTATGTGTTTTGGGTAATAGGGATTTGAATACCTTGGTTTGCCAAGGTAGTGCCCTAAAACCTAGATATAACCTCTTTGACCCAGTTTGATTTAGCTGACCAGTTTGACCTAGAAATAGCTAGTTTGACCAAGTTCGATTAAGTGTGACCTAGAGTTAACCTAGTTTGACTGTCTTGACCTAGAATTGACTTCATGACCAAGCTTTGACTAGTTTGACTTGTATCTCACTTCAAACCTTGATATTAATACAATATTCCATATTTAGGTCTTCGAGACGTAGTATCGGACATCGTTGATACTTCAGACCAGTTTGCAGGCAAGTACATTCTCTGATAATTTTTTATTTATGATATTTACTATGTTTCATGTACTTAGTATAGATGTACTTGTTTCTTGACACATTGGTCACACGGATTGGTATTTACGGATTCCATTATGAGATGTTATTCCTTGTTTATCTTGGTGTATCTTGTGCAAGCCCCATTGTAGTTCTTGTGCGATATATGGACAACGATTTTTGAGAAGACTTGCTACCTTCTCTTAGAATCCGTGTCGTAACATGTCATGGATGGATCCACTCCACCAGTCGGGGGCGGAGGAATATTAGTCTAGATATGTGGTCAACACCCACCTTGTGCATTGTATAGATCCTTGTGAGTGTTAATCATACACTTCAGGTATGATTAACCAGGCCAGTAGACCTTGTGCAAGTTCCCAATCCGGCCACATATCAAAGCTAATATTCACTCACGTAGATAGTTGTTTTTGATTCTTGTACATGATATGATCAGTTTATCTTACTTGTTCTATGACTTAGTATTTTTGGTTTGAGAAGTTATAACTTTTAGAGGATATGTGGGGAGATATTGTAATCTTGGAACAACTAATTGAGGGCGTATAAAAGGGGTAGGAATCATGAGAAGGGAGACCACAACCACAACACAACTCTTCTCTTCTACTCCAACTTTTCTTTTGGAGTTTTGATGAACTTGTGTGGCTAAAAGTCTTGTTGGTCGAAGGAAACGAAAGCCTCGGAATCAATAAAAACTTGTGAGATCTAATTTGCGTTTGTATGTTTGATTTGTACTTTGAGTATCAAATTTTTTCTTATGCATATTTTATGATTATCTTGTCTAATTACTAGGATGCATACTAGTTTATTACTCTTGATAATCTACTGCTAAATTAGACATTGAATCCGGAATTGTTCGATCACTCTAGTTTGTGAAGCAACCAAGATTTAATAAATTACTGTTTTGTATTATTAAATCTTAGGAAGAAACCATTCGAATAATTAAATGCAACCGCTTGTGCTTGTGTTATTTTGTTTCATCGATCTCATTGAGTTTAAGACGCTACCAGATTAAACCTTTAACTCTTGTCTGGGGTTGTTTAGTAGTTAAGGTTAATTAGGTTACTTGTTTCTAATTAACTGTGGCTAAAGGAGAGAGGAAAATAATTCCAATGATGAATATTCATAATACATATCGATATATTTGCATCTATGATCTGTTTCAAGATTTCGATGGTAGACGTAGACTTAGACCAACATTTGTTATTTTGATTTATTTTCATATTCTACTTGCTCTTTTTTTTATTTTATTCATCCCCTTTTATTATTCACATAGCACAAATCTAAACTAATTACTCCGTGGAAACGATCCTTACTCACACTGCTACATTTTTAAGAGTATAGGTTTTATTTTTGGGTGCCTACGATAGCACACCAAATTTTTGCGCCATTGACGGGGAGTAATTTTAGTTAATTTTTGTGCTTCTTGAGATCTTTATCTATTCTTGTAATAAAAAAATTTCTTTGTTAGTAAAAAAAATCTTTAACAGAACATGGTGACCAATTCTCAACAATTTGTCACTTGGCAAGATCTTCCATCTAGGCATGTCAATGAGGTAAATGTTTCTTCTATTGAACAAAAATTGCTAGTTTAATTTCTCTTGTTCATCAAATGGTTGTAGGTAACATGCAAACAATAATAGCTTGTGGAATTTGTTTAGTACCAGAACATACAACTGATATGTGTCCAACTCTTCAAGACGAGCCAAATGAACAAGCGAATGTTGAATATGGTTTTCCTGGACAATCACAAATGAGATATGATCCATATTCAAACTCGTACAACTTATGGTGGAGATATCATGCTAATTTTAGCTACGAGAATCCATAATTAAATCATCACGTAACTCAAGATTATCCAAGTTATCAACAATACAAGCAACCATATCCCCCTGAACAACAATCGGGCCAAACTTCTAATTCTGATATGTCTCTAGAAAATATTGTTAAGTCACTTGCCACTAACACTTTACAATTTCAACAGGTGACAAGGGCCAATATTCAGGAGTCAAGGGCCAGAATCCAAAGTCTGAACATTCAAATGAGCCAAATGGCAACTTCAATTAATAAGTTGGAGGCACAAAGTTTGAAAAAACTACCATCTCAAACGATAGTAAATCCAAAAGAAAATGCAAGTGCAATCATTTTGAGAAGTGGTAAAGAGGTGGAAATTCTAGTAAAAGAAGCACCACATCGTCAAAATAAGAGAAGAGAAAATAATGTTGCAAACATGAACATTCATAATGACGACATAGTACCAAATGCACAAAAAAGAATTGGGCTTGATGGAAAATATGGCATGGAATTTGCCATTAGTGAATATATTGAGAAAAAGAATGAGGAATTAGTCATAAGTACTTATTTACAACAAGCTATTGTCGTGTCAAATGGCTTTACAAAAATGCAGCATTCAGGTAACTTTCCCTGTTTCACTATCAACTTCTGACAAGTGGTCTTTACCCTCTGTTTTGCAGGTCTCTATTCAAAATGTAAAATACATGCCTAGTTGCATCAAGTGTGCATACAGTCGAGCCAACGGCATATTAAACAAAGCCGCTGCTTGGGAGGCAACCCAAGGGAAGTTTGTTATTATTACATTTTTGTTTTTTTTGCCTTTTCTTTGAATTTAGACTTACAGTATCGACAATGTCAGTTTAAGTGGGGGGGGATATAAATTATTTTAAGCAATTTTAGTTTTTTCAAAAAAATAAGTTTTTTTTGTTTTCAATAATGTTTTAGTTTTTTTTTTCAAAAGAAGAAAGAAAAGAAACAGTTTTATTTTTTTTGTGATTTTCAATAATTTTTGGTTGTGTATGCCATGAACAAGATTCAATGAGTTTGAAAAATTCATAACATAATTGAATAAGTACTCTTTTTCAACTTAGAATTAATTAGTCTAGCTATTTTCCTTAATGATTGTAGTGACTAAATTTTGTAGACAAAAGCCGGTAAGATTTTGAGCCTTTAGACTGACACATCAGTCTCACTATTTTATTTGATGAGAGATATTCTTCCATGTACTTGTTTCTCTAGAACTTGCTTAGATTCTCTTCGAGGTCACATATGCACATGCATATATGAACATGATTAAGACCATCTTTGTTATACGCTACATAAGCCAAATAGTCTACCCTGAAATTATTTTTCCTTTGGTTGAACCCCTTTGAGCCTTATTGCTTCTATTTTTGTGAACCCATATTACAAGCTTTAACCTGAAAAGAAAATTCTTATCCAGGTCAGAAAACTAGTGGAGCATTATGATATGTATGGGTGTACAAAAAAAGGTATGGGGTATCTGAATTTCAAGTTTGGCTACATATTTTCATTCTCAAATTATTGAGTTCCATTATTGTAAAATAAAAATGAAAAAAAATGAAGAAAGAGAAAAGAAAAAGACAAAAAAAAGAAAAAAAAAGAAGAAGTAATAAAAAAAAAAGTGATATAGGAAATTACTTTTGATATTCATTTCCATAATTCCTCCTCATATTCCAATAAAGGGTATGTCGAATGTTTTAAAGTCAAACTGAAGAAGGTGAATGGGGGTGATTGGATGTGCATGTTTTATATGATTGAGCTTGATTTAAACCATTTATGCTCCACTAGTTTTGATGGCTTTCGAACTACACTCCCAAATATACCCCACCTTGAACCTAAGCCCCATTACAATCCATGAAAGCCCTTATGATTTGTGTTATGCATGTGATCCAAGTGGTGGAGAATGAGAAGATATGCAAGCTTATGGTAGTCATTTCTTTAGGAATGAATTTGAGCGATACACCTACCCTTCAAACAGATAAGAGTTGAGTGTTTATTCCTGTGAGCGTCTACCAATTTAGTTTATTCTATCTTCAAGTGAAAATACTTATTAAGTAATTAGAAGTTGTCTAAGAATATATTTTTATGATATGTTATGAGTTTTAAAGAGCTTGGTTATTCTTTATTTATGGCATTACAATCTTGAATTTTGTTTTGAAAAAAATAAATAAATAAAAGTTTTGTCCGAGGACGAACAAAAGTTAAGTGTGGTAGTATTTGATGAGAACATAAAATGTTATATTTTTATCCCTTAATGTCTACCATTTTATGCTTATTTAATGACTAAAGATACTCATTAATTTATATTTTGCTTTAGGATGCAGATAGAGACACTATGTGCAAAATGGAGCTAAATTGTAATTCTAGACAGTTTTGACACCTTTTACCAAAATGAGCATAACATTCTCCTCCGAAAAGCAATTGAGATGCATCAAAAAGATTTGGAAAGCTAAGACAAAGGGCTACAACTTTTACATTTTAAGATTTTTGATATTCAGACTGCATTATAGAAGAAATCAGGCTTCAAGTTGGGTCAAAGATGTTGTGAACAAAAATAGGAACCAAAATAACCATTTCTCTGCTTGTTCTATGACTTAGTATTTTTGGTTTGAAAAGTTGTAACTTTTAGAGGATATGTAGAAAGATATTGTGGGCTTGAAAACTAATTGAGGATGTATAAAAGGGGTAGGAATCATGAGAAGGGAGACCACAACCACAACACAACTCTTCTCTTCTTCTCCAACTTTTCTTTTGAAGTTTTGATGAACTTGTGCGGCTAAAAGTCTTGTTGGTCGAAGGAAACGGAAATCTCAGAATCAATAAAAATTTGTGAGATCAAATTTGTGTTTATATGTTTAATTTGTACTTTGAGTATCAAATGTTTTCTTATGTATACTTTATGATTATCTTGTTTAATTACTAGGATGCATACTAGTTTATAACTCTGGATAATCTACTGCTAAATTGGATATCTAATTCGGAATTGTTTGATCCCTCTAATTTGTGAAGCAACCAAGATTTAATAAATTACTGTTTTGTATTATTAAATCTTAGGAAGAAATCATTCGACTAAATTAAATGCAACCGCTTGTGCTTGTGTTGTTTTGTTTCATCGATCTCATTGAGTTTAATACGCTATTACATTAAAACTTTAGTGCTTGTCTGGGGTTGTTTAATAGTTAAGGTTAATTAGGTCGTTGTTTCTAATTAACTGTAGCTAAAGGAGGTAGAAAAATAATTCCAACGATGAATATTCATAATACATATCAATATACATTTGCATCTATGATCAATTTCAAGATTCCGATGGTAGACATGGACTTAGACAAACATTTGTTATTTTGATTTATTTTCATATTCTACTTGCTCTTTTTATTTTGTTTTTCATTTTATTCATCCTCCCTTTCGTTATTCACATAGCACAAATCTAAACTAATTACTCTCCGTGGAAATGATCCTTACTCACACTGCTACATTTTTAAGAGTATAGGTTTATTTTTGGGTGCCTACGACAGCACACCAGCCACTATAACCCCTCTCCTTTCATTCAATCCATTTAGTTCAAGCCTCTATTTTCCTATTCAAGAGTTCTTTCCAAAGGAAGAGCCTTCCCATCATTGATTTATCTCTCTCTCAATCTCACTATTGCCTCCACCATTCCTCACATTATCTTAAGAAGAAGGTGCCTACAAGGAGTGTGGAGCTAGGAGAAAGGAGGAGAGTCCTTTTGCTAAGGAATTTTGTGTCGGGTTCGTGTCCTTTGGATTGTTCATTAGGAAACCACTCCTAATAGGTATATCACTCTCTAACCTTGTCATTTCGATTCAAATTTTGGTATTGGACCCATAGGAACTCACCCATGTATATGGACAACCTTTAGGAATAGTTTTGAGGCTCCATTGAGTCCTCATTTGAAAGTTTGAATAGGTTTTATGTCACTTTTGGAAGAAATCCGAGGGTGACACACCAAGTATTTGTTGAAATGTCCCATAGGCTAAAATAGACTTGTGGGTAGTGCTTGAGGCTAGTTTTGTGTCCACTATGGGATACCAATAGGTTGTGTCTTGATGTTTTAGGACACGGGACCAATTTGGATATTTTTAAGACCCAACACATACGTCCATTCACCCCACTTCTCATAACCCTTTGACATTAGCCTAGTGGCTCACAATTTGTGTGTGTCCCTATATACTGTCACGACCTGGTCCAAAATTGTTGGGTCGAATCGGATCATGCCCAGCCAGCACCGTTGTGAGACGGCGGCAGTAAGCTGTATCCAATTGCAGGTAATCACAACAACACAATGTATTTGTCACAACATCTAAAATTTTGAATAATAAAAACTTGTCCAACAAAATATTCAACTGATACAACTGATAAAATAAAATTGTCTTTTTATTCAACATCAAAACAAAAATAAAATCATCCTCTGAAAAGTAGGCTCATCAGCCCCAAGATCAACATCTTCCGATTGGGACTCTGGCAGCACAACTGGGTAGAGCTCAGGGTCATAATAGCTACTAATCAATAGCTCTGCCTCATCAATGGAACCTATTGGGGGTGGGGGATCCAGTCAGGAAAGAAGCAAAGTACAATTATGAAAATCTAACAATTCAACTAATAATTAGAAATTTGTAGTTTAAACAGTTGAAATACTTGAACAATATTTTCAAGCAATTTTTCACAATCGAAAATAATGTGATTTGAGTATGTAATGCTTATGACCAGCTTGGGTTGTACAATAGTATCCTAGTGATACGATATGGCTTATCCCCGTGTGTAAGAGGGGTAAGCTCGCACAATCAATATGCAATATGAGGGGTATTGGTCATAATACACTACACTACTCCCCCAATCCCACAATCAATAACAATTAATACTCTAGAAGAGAGTTCCGTGTAGCAATGTGGTTTAATCTTGCAATATTACAATTATTAACTAAATTGAAAAATAAACACAATCGTACTTGCCATTGTTTATGACTGGGTTTGAAGAGTCGGTCGGTCAAAGAAAGAAAATCAGACTCGTCCTCGAAATCCTACTGAGAATCCCGACTTAGCATAAATGAGGAAACCATACCTAGGTGTCCAAGTTACAATCTCTAAAATTTGATCCTAGTCAAATTTTATGTTGTTATAAACAAAACACATTTATCGATGTGATTCAAAGTTATTAATTTAACGAGGGAAAAGTCAAGTTAACATTTTTATTGGAAAACTTCGCATTTTTCAATTATTTGACAAAACTTTGTATTTTGTAATTATATATAAAAATATAATTATTTTTCTTTTAATGAGAAAACATGAAATTGTCTAAGTTACAAACTTGAAATCTTACTATTATTAATGTGAGAAAACTCTTATTAATTTTCTATAAAATAAATATTCAGTTTACCATTTACGCGTTATCTACAAAACAACAATCCAGAAAATAAAAGAAAAAAACTAACTACTTATTACAGTTCCACAGAAAATAGAAAAGAACTTGGACTTATGTCCTTACAATTTTTTTTACATAAATTAATTTAATTAAAGGAGAGCTCGGAATGCCGCGAACGGTCCAACAGTAGGCCAAAGCCCTGCACAAAAATACTAACAGCAGTAACCCAATCTAAAAATAATAATAAAGTAAAGTTGATTATTAAAATGTGTCACAAACTTGGTCATTCAAAACTCATGTTTTAACTAATGCCTCAACGTCCGGTTTGGCCGGTTTCGTTTGCATTTAGTTAGGGCCCATGGACCAATATGGTCCAAAAAGATACGAAAGTCCATTTTAAAATCAACAGTCCAAAATGTAGTTTGTTTTGCAAAGATCGGGATTTGAAAATAGTTTTAAAATATATTTTCGAAAATTTGGGCAGCACTTCCTTTATAATTGGAACAACCCAATCCTGGGAAAATGCCAACACCCACAATATTCCAAATCACAAAACATTCCCAACCAGAAATTCTAATTTATCCAACCCAAGATTAGGTTTATAACAAAATCACAGAAAAACTTTTCGAACTATAAATTCGGAAAATCCGAAATAACTCGGAAAACCGGAAAACCACAGAACCTTTCTAAGGAAAATGGTCACAGAGCCATTTCCGAAAAATTCGAACTTCTCTCGAAACATCCTAGAAACCACAGAACCATCAAACAACAACATCCAAACAACAAAACCATTCTGAAACTAAGTTCGGAGAAATCGAAACCAACATCGTAATTATCGATGTTGAATCCTATGTCGGGATCGGAGACCGCGTCATCATCGACACTGAGAGAGGGACACGAAGATACGAAAATATACCTCGGGTGCTCGGCTAGAGCTCTCAGATGAAAATAGGAGAAAACAGAAAACCCGCGAATCTCGGAAATCCAAAACACGCGGAATAGTGGAACGTGCCTCGGAAAGCAGGATCTGAACAGAAACGGGCACGGGGAAGGCAGCA
>JANAVB010043648.1:0-47783 GCA_029216955.1 Iris pallida
GTGCATGCGCCCCACAAACTGATGCGCTCCGCAGTGCATGCGCCCCACAAATGAAGTGCCTACATAAGCTCTTCGCCCATCAAAGATTTAATGCTAAGTCATCTCAGCAGCACGTGTCTCAAAAACTGATGTCGACAGTTTCACAGAAAACGAAGAGGCACTGACGTCAGCACAATCGTTACTTGTTACAGCTGCACTATGCCACGTGGCTGACTAAATCCTTTGCATGCGCCCTAAAGCATGTACCTTCAGAGGACATACGCCAAGTCCCCTCATGTGCCAGAGCTCCCAGGCACATCAAATCTATGATCTCTCTAACAGATTGAGATCTTTGAGCAATGTGCACATGCCATGAGTCATTGACTTAGTCATGCTCATGAACGGTACCAACCACCCAAGTTCTCGACAACAAACGAATCTCAACAACTGCCACGTGTTAGCTCATCCGCAGCCTAATAGTACAGTTACCCCAGATTTTGTTCAAGCTTCCCGGCCGCAGTGCCGCTGCGCCCAACAAAGTAATGCACGTAGAATTCCTACGTGCAAAATTTTCGTGCATGCATCGCATATGCGCGCATGAATGGATAATTCCAATCCCTATAAATAGAAGGATCATTCTTTCATTCGAGGCCAATCATTACGAAGACAGTCGCAACCAGAGAGACAGTCGTCCAGACATTCAGAGAGCTCGAGATCGTCGTCAAATCATCAACGAAGTAAAGAATCAACCCTCCATCGCCACTCGTCCCCAGATAAAAGACAAATTGTACTCGAAAGAGCCCGTCAAGGATCCAAGTGTACTTGTTTCGTTTGTTCAAATACAAATGTTTCTTAATTACTTTTTCAATGGCAAACAAGCATTTAGGATGCCTTACTATTGTGACCACCTTATGGAGTACTAGCGTACTCGTATGGCATAGCTGACATACGTCCGTCCCTCGCTCTCCAGTAATCTGGTTTTGGGACATGACAATACTCTTAGAACTTCATCACATTGTCAACAATTATAAAAGCATATTCTAAATATGATAATAACACATCATTGAATTAATAATCAACTATAAGACATTTGTACAACTAAAACACCTTTCAAATTGACTGACATATATCACTATTATTTATTCAGGGTCTCTGTTTTATTTTGTACCATTCAAACATAGCTTTGAGCAACTACACCCACCCAACCTCTAAGAAAAAAATAGAGCTTGAGAGCTCGAGCTCTAAGATGAGTGTAAAGTTAAGCTCTAGTTGGACTCTTTGAAGTATTCATGAGTGCAGCTGGACATATATGCTAACAAAATTATTTATGAAACCCATAGACTAACAAAATTCTCCCCAAACCACAAGTTGCTACTAACTACACTCATATATGCCAGCAATCGATTTGAGCTGAACTTTATTAATCATTACTCAGAGCATCAAAAACACAAATATAGTAAACAAACATAACATTCCATATGAAAAGTATCTCTTCATATGTTTGATGACAATTTATATTTTTGTTGGTGTTTTTGCTTGTTGGTGTTTTGCTTTAGAAACTAGAAAGATAGTCCCACATTGGAAAAACCAAATGGATGTTATCTCTATATAAAGATTTGCTTGTGTTGAGAGATTACATGAAGTGTGGGGAGGCACATGGGTGCCATGTGGAGATATTTTCTAGTGGAAAGAAGGCTAAACCAACAAAGAAGCATTAATGCTTTTTGTCATGCTTATAGGATGATTCTCTTATAGAGATAAGTCCCGAAGGGGCTTAGCGACTCGGACTCGAACTCGAACTCGGGCTCAAGGACGTAAAGTAGCATTTTGTTGGCACAATTTGTACTTAGCACGTCAGCATCGGTGAAGGGGCTGTGGCACACATGTGCTACTAGGCTGCGGTGCTGGGCACGCAGGTGCTACGGGCTGCTGTGGGCTTTGCAGCTATGCATACAGGTTGACGGACTGAGTGGCTATGGGGCGCAGTTGGCGTATGATGTGGCTGATTGGAAGATTTGAGCGGTTATGGAAAGATTGAGTTAATAGATCAGATCCGATCTTTGTGGGATTTGAATTTAATTCATTCAAATGTTTCCATTATTTGCTCCTATCTTTTCGCAATCAGTCACGGCCAGGATTAGGATTAGCGTTTCGGTCCTTCTCTATAAATACTCTCTTTTTGCCTTCATTAAGGACTCACGCCAAAATAAAGAGACGAAAAGAAAAATGTTGCCGCCGCCATTGAAGTCCTAAGGAGTTCTTCGAGTTCGTAAAGGAGGGTGACAGCGAGCGTTCAAGAAGTTCTTTCAAACTTGCTGGTTCCTGGGAGCAGATCACGATCGGACGAATCTTGCTTTGAGCAACGGTGATCTTTATCACCCCAGCAATATCATTACATCAACTCCAATTGAGAGCGGTCATTCATCTCGTTGCATAAACTTCGATTGAGAACGAGTATTCATCTCTCTTAGGAGAACAGGTTTTTTGTCTCTCTGGAAATAAGAGTTTGAGATCTTCATTTTCCATCAAAAGATCTGTTTCGGGAACAATAATCTTAAAGCAAGATTCGGATATGATGGAGAACAACCGTGCATAACTTCTCGATACAAGTTTTAAACTTGAGAAGTTTGACAGGGGGCACTTTAACGTCTAGAAGAGAAAGGTCAGCCTCAATCTTCAACTCATGAGCGTCGACTATGTGTTGACAGATCCTGACCCTTTAATTCTAGAGGGTAAAAATGCTCGAAGGGTTGTTGAAGCTACGGCTTTACAGTCGAAGTGGAGGCAAGATAACAACCTCTGTAAATTGTTGATTCAGAACTCCATAGAGGACTCTCTGGTGGAGTCATACAGCAAGACGGTCAATGTAAAGGACGTCTGAGAGTCTGTAAAGAATCTCTACAAGGTAGATGAGAACAAAAACAAGATCCATATGACCAAAAAGGTCTGAAGGATGCAGTTTGAGGACGACAAAACCATGTTGCCTCAAGTCAAGGAGTTCCTCAAGTTACGTCAGAAGCTGGCAGATAACGGCATGGCCTTGGTCGATGCTTTTGTCGTCGGGAGTATTGTTGCCAAGCTTCCACCTGGGTGGAGCAACTTTATCGCTGACATGCACCACAAGAAGATGGAGGTAGATCTGGAACGCCGCTTTTACTAGATACATGTTGAAGACGAGTTAAGGGCTCAACTCAAAGTGGACGCCTTGTTCAAGTAGATGGCTAAAGCAAACATGGTGCAGTGAGGAAGTTCTAAAGAAAAGCAGAAAGCTCCCTACCAAAAGAAGCAAGACGTTCACCATCTGAAGGTAAAGTCGGCTCAGTTCAAGCCCAAGTCCAAAGAACCTGGGACTTGTTTCAATTGTGGCAATAAAGGCTACTGGAAAAGGGACTGCAAAGAAAAACCAAAACAAAAGGAGCAAGATGAGGCTAACTTTGTTGCTATGATTATGCAGGTTGACTCAGCTGGGATTGACACAGACTGGTGGATAGACACTAGGGCCTCGTGTCATATTTGCTCAAAGAAGGAGTAGTTCACCACGTACCAACCTGTTTCTGAGAAGGTTATGGTGGCGAACCAGACAAAAGCTGAAGTACTCGGGATCGGGACGGTGGTATTACAACTGACTTCGGAGAAGTTGCTGACGGATCAGAATATAAAGCACGTACCTGCTATAGCCAAGAACCTGGTCTCTGGAAACCTGCTTTGCAACACAGGTTTGAGGATGGACATTAATACTGGTCAAGTTGTTATGTCCTATAAAGGAACATACTTCGGGAAGGCCTTCTGTACCGAGAGGATGTTCAAACTTCAACTTGTAACTCCTATGGAGATAATGAATACAGTCTCTCCTTCTGGTTATTCTATTAAGTTGTGGTATAATAGACTAGGATATGTTCATTGTAAAAGAATAAATAAGATGTCTAGTCTAGGGCTTATCTCCAAATGTGGGGGTAAGGAGTTGGAGAAGTGTGAGGTCTGTGTACAGACGAAGATCACAAGGAAACCATTTAAGCGGGTAAATCGAAGTACAGATCTTCTGGAATTGGTGCACTCAAATATCTGTGACTTCAAACAGTTCTCCATAAAGGCCGAGATGAAGTATTTCATTACTTTCATTGACGACTTCTCAAAGTATACATTCGTTTATCTGCTCAAGTCTAAAGATAAAGCGTTTGAGAAGTTTAAGGACTTCAAGGCTGAAGCCGGGTGTCAAACCGAACAACAACTCAAGAGTCTCAGAAGTGATCAAAGTGGAGAGTATAGGTCTCATGAATTCGCATCATTCTGTAGAGAAGATGGAATCATCAACTAGACAACTGCTCCATACTTCCCTCAATTAAATGGTATTGCAGAAAGAAAGAACAGAATGTTGACAGAGATGATAAACTTAATATTATTGACTGCGGGTCTTCCAAATTGTTTCTGGGGTGAAGCAGTGCTTACGACTATATTCATATTGAACAGAGTGTCGCATGCTACTTTGGAAGTCACTCCTCATGAACTCTGGTTCAAGGTTAGACCCAACTTAAATGTCATTCGAGTATGGGGGTGTCTGGCGTACTTGAAGCTTCCGGGTTTGAAGATTCAAAAGCTGGGAACAAGGACTACGAAGACTAAATTCCTGGGTAATGCTGATAAGAATGATGCTCGGAGGTTTCTTGATATTGAGTCAAATCATATCATTGAATCTCGTGACGCAAAATTCTTTGAAGATAAGTTTGTAAGGCACAAGAATATTATTCTCGTGGACATTCTGGAGGGCAATATGAGTGCGCAGGAGGCTCAAGTTTCTTACAAAGAGGTAGTCCAAGAAGATGTTGCTGCAAGAACAACTTTTGAACCAGAACTCGCAGAACCTGTATCTAAGCGAGTGAGGAGACAGAAGGACTTCGGAGAGAATTTTGCCACCTATCATGTGGAAGTAGACCAGCTCACCTATGATGAGGCGATGAAGACCAGAGATGCTATCTTCTGGAAGGAGCCTATTAATGATGAGTACGACTTGATAACCTCTAACAACACGTAGGTGTTGGTCAATCTACCTGAAGGAGCAAAACCAATCGGATGTAAGTGGATCTTCAAAAAGAAGATGAAGGCCGATGGAACTGTTGACAAGTTCAAGGCAAGGTTAGTTGCCAAGGGGTTTTCTCAGAAGCAGAGGATCGATTATTTTGACACATATGCTCCAGTTGTGCGGATGAAAACCATCAGGATGTTAATTGCTCTAAACACAATTCACAAGCTAGTAATTCATCAGATGGATGTTCAGACCGCTTTCCTGAATGGTGAATTGACCGAAGAGATCTACTTGCAACAACCAGAATGATTTATCGTCAAGGGCCTCAAAGAAAAAGTTTGTATGTTGGTAAAATCTCTATATGGTCTGAAGCAAGCTCCCAAGATGTGGCATAAGAAGTTTGATAAAGTCATAAGATCAAACAGCTACAGGGTCAGCGAGACGGATAAGTGTGTGTACACAAAGTTCGCTGATGGGAGAGGAATGGTCGTTTGTTTGTACGTGGATGACATGCTAATCTTGGGTATAGATCTAGCAAGTGTCACTGAGACAAAGAAGTTCCTCTCATCTAAGTTCAGCATGAAGGACTTAGGAAAAGCTGATGTTATCCTAGGGATAAAGATCATCCGGACAAAAATTGGAGTGGCATTGTCACAGTCTCATTACACTGAGAAGATTCTCACACGTTATAGGTATCAGGATCTTCTAGGGATCGATATGCCTTATAGATGTGATAAGAAGCTGAAGCCAAATCTAAAAAAAAGCTGTTTGTCATTAAAAATTTTGAGTTGAAATTTTAATCACAAACAGAATAGTGTTACAATGTAGGACTAAGATGTAGTCCTAGGAGTACACTTTTGTTTTTATCTGGGTCCTGTGTCGATGGAGCGAGTGGTAATGTGTTGACTCAGTTGACGATCTGACGACGATTTTAGGTTCTCAGAAGGTCTGGGTTGCTCTGGATGCCGGAGCTTGCGGAAGGAAAAAAGACGTTGAGTGTCTCTTCCGATCTTTGTGAGCGGACGAGCGTCTTCTGTAACTCTGATGATCTCGTTATGTGTGTGTCTGTCCTCTGGAAGAAGGAATGATCCCTCTTTTTATAGGCAACAGGTTGGGGCTGCTCATGCATACCTATGCGTGGGAACGCGACGTGGTGGTTGCTGCGGAGGGTACATGGATGATGTGCCCTGATTTATGGGATGAATCCTTCTTACTGCAATCGTGGTGTCCCGACCCGATCCCAATAATCTGGGTCTAGTCGGATCATGTCTAGCCTGTACCGTTGTTGAGACGACGGCAGTAAGCTGTTCAGTAGCAGGTAACCATACAACAACACCATAATTTGTCACAACTCAATATCGGAATTAAACTTTATTAAACTGAAATTTAAATACAAAGGAAATTGTTCTGAAATGAAATACAGAATTTTGAAACAAAAGAAAATGCAGAAAAGGGAAAATCTATCAGCCTCAGTTCCATCGTCCTCCTGCGGGGACTCTGGCAGCACAACGGGGTACAACTCAGGGTCGTAATAGCTGTTGTAACACAGCTCAGCATCCTCAACATCGCCTAAAAATATATCTCCAGTCAGGAGGGAGCAAAGTACAATTCATGCTAATTAAGCAGTTAAATAAGAAATAGAATCATGCAGTTCTAAACAGTTTTAAAACAGGTTTGTTACAGTATAAAACAGTGATTTGAACAGGTAATGACATATGACCGGCTTGGGTTTGTTACAGGAGGGATAATGGGTTTTGTTACAGTAGTGGTCATAATCATTACGCTATTCCCCAGTCCCCAGTAGTTACAGTACAGTACTCTCGGAGAGAGTTTCGTGTTTGAGTCATGGTTTAGACATGCAGTAAAACGATTAAATAAATAACTGTAACTAACATAAACTATACTTGCCTCAGGAAAATGACTGGAGAGGTGGACGACTCCGAGACGGGAAGTTTAGAGTTGTCCTCGAATTCCTACATTCGAGAGATAAACTCAGTTTTCAGGTCAACCAACTTAGCTATGCTAGTTGTAATCTCTATTTGCGTCCTAGTCCAAATTTTAATTATTTAATTAACTAAACACAGAAAAACACGATTATTAAGTGCGTTGATTTAATACGAGGAAAAATATCATTTTAACTTTGAATTTGGGAAAATAACGTCGCTGCCAGGTTATTTATGAAAACTTGGTAATTTTTATGAAATATAATATAAAACTAATTTTTTTATTTTAGTGAGAAATACGTGACTTTTATTTATTAATAAACTGGTAAATTCTAAGTGAGAAAATATTAATTAATTATATACGAGAATATCTTTTTAATCGTTAAACATTAAAAACTCGTAAAACCAGAAAGGCAAGGAATCTAAGCTATTACAGTCACAGACCAGCCAGCTGGGCTTATGCCCATTACAATTTATTTACATAAATTGAAATAAGAATAAACTGCCGTTAGTCCTGAACTGAAATTAAATTAAATAAAATTTAAACAGAAAATAAATAATAAAATAAGGATAAATAGTAAGTCTCAGATAATGGTCCGATCCTCATTTTTGGCTAATTGCCTCAACGTCCGGGCGGGGCCGGTATCGTTTGCACTTAGCCGGGTCCATTGACCGGTACGGTCGTCACCCAAAAATAAATATCAAATAAATTCCGAAAATTATTTTAAATTCATTTGAAAATAATTCGGGATTTACGAAAAAATCGGGCAGCATCTCCTCTGTTTTTGGTCAACCTAAAAACTGGGAAAATGGCGCCGATAATTCCTGCAAGTCCCAAACCAGGGAAAAACCCATATTTTATATCCACAGCCAATCCACAGCATAATCGGTATGACCCGAAATAATTTCGGAAGTCCGATTCCGAATCCACAAGTCATAGAACGTTCCCGGAAATTTCCAGAAACTAAAACATACCAAAAACCATTCCCGAAAATATTCCGGGAGTCCAAAATAATCCACGGGACCATTCCGAAAGTCCCGAAAATAATACGACGTCGCTAATACCGAATTCCCAAAGGGAACCGGGGACCATTTCATCATCGACAAATAATAAAAAAATAGCGGGACAGGGGTTATACCTCGGATTGCTCGGCTAGAGCTCTCAGATGATAAATAGAAAGAAGAAAAAGTCCAGAACAGCGACAAATCTCCGAAATCAGCGCTGGAACCAGCGTCGTTTGACGAAGAACGCCAAAAACCCAGAACTAGGGCACGACGGAGAACCAACAGGGAACACTCGGCGTCGGGGCAGCGTTAGGGCACTGGCGACAGGGTGCTGTTGACAGGGTGTGGCCGTACGGGGCGTGGGCCAGGGAACTCGTCCGCGAAGGTGGTCGTCGGAGGAGTTTCGAAAGGGCGCGCTGGTCGGGCGGACCCGCGGGGGAACGCTGACGTGGGTGGCATCGAGGGGCGCGCCGGAGTGCGCTGTCGGCGGGGCGCTGGCGAGACAAGGGTCGCGCGGGGACACACGCTCGCGGGAGGGCACTGGCGCGAAGGAGGCTAGGGCGGCGCACGATCGCCGGAGCACTGGCCGGGGCGCGGCGAGCTCGGGGCTTGGCGGAGGATGGCGCGGCTGCGGGGGGAGCGGGTCTCCGGTGGTCGGCCGGAGGGGCTGTCGACGAGAGGTGGTCGCCGAGGAGAAGTCGGGTGAGGGGTTTGAGAGAGTTAGGTGGGAAAGGGGTTTGAGTGAGAGGAGTATGAGAGAAAGAGAGAGATGTGAGTTAAGTGAGAAAGAAGTTTTGGTGATCTCTGTATATTTGTGAAAGAGATGAGTGGGGGGTTTGGAAGTATTAAAGGGAGAGTTGGGTCTGCACGTTGGAGGAAGGTGGGGTGTGGGGAGTGATCCAGAGGAGTTTGAGGAGAGTTATAGAACGTGTGGAGAGGAGAGGAAATGGGGAGTTAGAATAGGGAAAGAGTTGGCCAATTCGTGTGAGTTGCTGGTCCTACGGGACCAGCTGAATATATTTATTATTTTTATTTTTTTATTTTTTTTAAAATTTAACCAAGTCCAAAGAAATCATAATTAAGAAATAGGAAAGGATTGGCTCAGGCCTGGGTCTGGGTTCGGACTCGGGTATGGGTCTGAATCCAAAAAGCCATGTTGTTATTATTATTTTTTTCAAAATCTTTTGCACTCAAAAATAATTAATAATAATAATAATAATTTTAGAAAATGCTAATAATAATAATAATACTAAACTCTATTAATAATTAATTACAGGATATGGGTTTCACAATCTTCCCTCCTTAGAAAATTTTGTCCTCGAAATTAAAGTAAGGTTGGGGATTACCTCAAGTCTCAAACAGGTACGGGTACTGCTCCCGCATCTGGTCTTCTCGCTCCCAGGTCGACTCGCCTGGTGAGTTATGTCGCCACATCACTCTGACTATTGGCGTCACGGTGTTCCTAGTCCTCTTCTCGTCTCGGTCCAAAATTGCCACTGGTTTCTCCGGCACTGTGAGGCTGGGTCCAATCTCCAGCTCTGAATGGTCCAAGATATGGCTCGGGTCCGGGATGTAGCGTCTCAGCTGCGAGACGTGGAAGACGTTGTGGACGCCTTCGAGACTTGGGGGTAGAGCCACCCGATAAGCCACTTCTCCAATCCTGTTAAGTATTTCAAATGGACCAATATACCTGGGGCTCAATTTTCCTGCTCTGCCGAAGCAGATTGTTCCTCTGGTAGGCGAGATCTTCACAAATACACTGTCACCTACTTCAAACTCCAAAGGCCGTCTGCTGCAATCGGCCCAATGCTTCTGTCTGTCTTGGGCTATCCGGAGCTTGTCTCTAATCATTCTCACTTTCTCTGCTGCTTCGGTCACCATCTCAGGTCCAAGCAACACTCGTTCTCCGACGTCGTCCCAGGCAAGAGGGGTGCGGCAACGACGTCCATAGAGTGCCTCGAACGGTGTCATCCTGATGCTAGCTTGGTACCTGTTGTTGTAAGAGAACTCTACCAAGTGCAAATGGTCTTCCCAATACCCTCCAAATTTCAGGACGCAGGATCTCAGCATATCTTCTAGCGTCTGGATGGTTCTCTCTGATTGCCAGTCAGTCTGAGGGTGGTAGGCGGTGCTGAACTTCAGTTGGGTCCCCAAGCTGTCATGCAAACTTTTCCAAAAATGAGATATAAATCTGGTATCTCTGTCAGATACAATACTTACCGGAACTCCATGAATCCGGTAGATGTGCCGCATATATAGTGCTGCCAACTTCTCGGTGGATAAACTAACCTTGAAGGGGATAAAGTGAGCTGACTTCGTCAGTCGGTCCACTATAACCCAGATGGCATCCTTCCCTCCTTGGGATCGAGGCAGTCCCGATACAAAATCTATCGTGATGTGCTCCTATTTCCACTCCGAAATGTCAAGCGACTGCAATAATCCTGCCGGTCTCTGCCTGCTGGCTTTAACTTGCTGACAAATTAAACATCTAGCCACATACCTGGATACGTCCTTCTTCATTCCGTACCACCATACTATAGTTCGCATATCCTGGTACATCTTGTTGGCTCCAGGGTGTATGGAATACCACGACTGGTGCGCTTCTTGCATCAGCTCGTTCCTCAGTTCGCCAGTTGGTACACATAGCCTCGTACCATTCTTCAATGCTCCGTCGCTGGCGATTGAGAATCCTTCAAGTGTTCCTGCTAGCACTTGGTCTCTGAGTTTGCAAAGCGTCTCGTCTTAAAATTGTGTCTCCTTGATCTTGTCCATAAGACTCGAACGCACTTGCAACTGCATCAATGATGATTCAGCTCCTGGTACGATGGCTTCTCTTCCAAGTTTCTTCATCTCCTCCTCGGGAAGTACAATTTCCAATCCAAGCTTCTCCATGTCCTCCAGCAAATGGCGCTCCTTGGTCAAGAACATCGCCATTGGGTATCGACTAAGTGCATCTGCAACAACATTAGCCTTACCCGGATGGTACTGCAGGTTGATATCAAAATCCTTCATTAGCTCCAACCATCGTCTTTGTCTCATGTTCAGCTCCTCCTGAGTGAAAACATATTTCAGACTTTTGTGGTCCGTAAATATTTCCACTCTCTCCCCATACAGGTAGTGCTTCCATAGCTTCAAAACAAATATCAC
The DNA here is from genome assembly GCA_029216955.1 of Iris pallida. Classification (NCBI taxonomy): domain Eukaryota; kingdom Viridiplantae; phylum Streptophyta; class Magnoliopsida; order Asparagales; family Iridaceae; genus Iris; species Iris pallida. Next base: position 11,095 of record JANAVB010043648.1, read on the forward strand.
CACTGCAAGCTCCAAGTCATGTGTGGGGTAGTTCTTCTCATGAGTCCGCAATTGTCTAGATGCATAGGCAATCACTTTCCCGTGTTGTTGAAGAACACAACCCAGTCCTTTTCCGGAAGCATCACTATAGATTGAGAAACCGCCAGTACCTGCGGGTAGCGCAAGTATCGGCGCAGTAGTGAGCCACTTCTTCAGTTCCTCAAAAGCTGACAGGCACGCTTCAGACCATATGAACTCCTCGTTCTTCCTGGTAAGCTTCTTCATTGGCTCCGCAATCTTGAAGAAATCCTTCACGAACTTCCGGTAGTAGCCAGCTAGTCCCAAAAAGCTCCTGATCTCTGCAACCGAGCTTGGTGCAGTCCACTTCTCAATAGCAGCTATCTTCTTTGGATCCACCGAAATTCCTTTTCCTGTGACAACATGGCCCAAAAATTCTACCTTGTCTAAAAAGAATTCACATTTGGATAGCTTACCATAGAGCTTCTCCTTCCTCAAGGTACTCAGCACTTTCCTCAAGTGCTCTTCGTGCTCTTCCTCTGTCTTCGAGTAGATCAGTATGTCGTCGATAAAGGCAACAACAAACTGATCCAAATATTCATGGAAAACCTTGTTCATGAGGTTCATGAATACCGCAGGAGCATTTGTCAGTCCAAATGGCATGACCAAGAATTCAAATTGTCCATACTTGGTGTTGAATGCCATCTTGGGAATATCCTCCTTTCTGACCTTGATTTGATGGTAGCCTGATCTGAGATCTATCTTTGAAAATACCTTGACTCCGCTCAGTTGATCAAACAGGTCGTCGATCCGGGACAGGGGGTACTTGTTCTTGATAGTGATGTTGTTCAGCGCCCGGTAGTCGATGTACATCCGCACAGTTCCATCCTTCTTGGACACGAACAAAACTGGTGCTCCCCAGGGTGAAGCTCCGTCTCTGATAAATCCTTGCGACTTCAGCTCGTCGATCTGATCCTTCATCTCCTTAGCCTCCTTTGGGTTGACTCTGTAGCATCCCCGAGAAATAGGGGAAGAGCCGGGTACTAGATCGATAGTGAATTCCACACCTCGATCTGGCGGCAATCCTGGAAGATTATCTGGAAAGACATCCATAAATTTCGTAATGATAGGGTGAGGAGGCTCGGGTTCTTCGGTGATTGAGGAGTAGGTGATACTCTTCATATCTTCCGGAGCCCGAGAGATTTCAAACTTCGGTTCTCCTGGTGGGCTGAAGATTACACAACCTCGGTGACAATCAATCAGCACATGCTGTTCACTTAACCAGTCCATCCCTAGGACTACATCATAGTTGGGCAGGGGCATCACTAGTAAAGGTGTTGAGAACTGATGGCCAGAGATGGTTATGGGACAATTACAAGCCTCAGTGATGGGTATAGGTCCACTACCGGTCATAACCCTACTAATCACCTTGCTAAGTCCCGAATCTATGTGGTGTGCAGATATAAACTTGGATGATATAAAACTATGTGATGCACCCGAATCAAATAAAGCTAGAGCAGGATGTGAAAACACATAAATGGAACCTGTGATGACATCTGCGGTGGATTCCTGCTCTGGCTCCTGTTCATCAGCTGCTAGGGCAAAAGCTCGCCTAGTCTTCTGCTGGTGCTGTCCAAACTGTTATTGCTGAGTAGGCAGGGGAGCTCTCTGCTGGTTGGTTCCTGGCCGGTGGCCTGACATGGGGCAGTCCTTCACTTGGTGGGTGGCAGACCCACAGACTAGGCAGTGTCCTAGTCTCTTCCTGCAGATGTTCGACTGGTGGCCGGCCTCTTACAATAGTCGCAGATAGGGATCTGCTTCTGGTATGCCCTGTCGTTGGTCTTCGCCTGATGATGATGCTGCTAGTGGTACGAGGGCCTGTTGTTGTTGTTGTTGGGTCTCTTTTGATTACCCTGGAAGTTGCTAGTTCCAGGGTACTCCCTCTTGGATCGAGAAGGTTGGCTCTTCTCCACGTCCTGAGCTCGGATCAAGATCCTCTCATAGGTCTTCGTGCCACCTGCGATTACAGGGGTGCGAATCTCTTCTCGTAAGCCATACCTGAATCGCTCAGCACGATCCTTGGGGTTAGCTACCAGGTTCTGGGCAAAGCGACTTAGTCGGCCGAACTCTGCCGCATACTCGCTGACCGTCATGTTTCCCTGCTTCAAGTCCTGGAATTTTCTCTCCATTTCCCGTATCTCCGATGTCGGGAAGAACTTTCTGCGGAACAGCTTCTTGAAAGTATCCCAGTCGAGCTGCTTGTCCTGGAGTCGGGGTTCATTTCGATACCAGATGCTCGCCACATCCTGTAGTTGGAGTCATACAGCTTCAGCCTTGAGGTCCTCCGGGAGTCGAGCGACGCTCAGGAGACGCTCCATGTGATCTAGCCATTCATCGGCGTAGATGATACCCTCGATTCCTTTGAAAGGTCGAGGGTCTTGCTTCTTAAAACTCTCTATGTCTCCAAACTTCATGCAATAATACGCCTCTAATCAAAAGAATGGCCTTTAAAGAAATATAATTAATTCCTGAATCATGCTTACCTTGGCAGGTCATGGCCCTGATGAAGTGGTTCCTCCTCTCTCGAGGGCAGCCATGGCCACGTTGTGGGCATTCTCCATGCCTTCTCTCATAATCGCGGTCTGCTCGCGATGGGCTTCAGCTTGGGCAGCAGTCTGCTCTCTGTGGGCTTCTGCTTGAGCTCCCTGTGCTTCAAGCACTCCTCGTAGCATTCCCACTAGGTCAGTAGGATCCACGGGTACTGGTGGAGCAGCTGGTGCGGGCACTACCGCAGGGGTCTGCGGCTCAGCCCGGGAATGCGCCGGTTCTGCCGCTTGCGCTGTAGAAGCGTAAACGGGCTGAGGAGCTGGTACAGCATGAGGACGGTCTGTCAGCTGTAAGGGTGGTGGGTCCCGGCGTGCTTGAGAAGGGGTGTGATCAGTTGATGACACTTCATCATCAGCAGGGCCGGATCGGGTAGTCTTTCCTTTGGCCATGATCTGGAAGCTTTAGGGTACATACATAAGTAAGGTATCCTACCAGTCTATAATCAAACAAAAATATTTATATATATAATTCGGTCCTATGTCGTGACAAATCAATATTCTAGTGTTCTAATTGTTTCTAGGTATATTTTTCTAAGTTGTTGTACGGATGGACCTGCATGGCCACCACTGAAAACATGTCACGACCCGATCCCAATAATCTGGGTCTATTCGGATCATGCCCAGCCTGCACCGTTGTTGAGACGGCGACAGTAAGCTGTTCAGTAGCAGGTAACCATACAACAATACTATAATTTGTCACAACTCAATATCGGAATTAAACTTTATTAAACTGAAATTTAAATACAAAGGAAATTGTTCTGAAATAAAATACAGAATTTTGAAACAAAAGAAAATGCAGAAAAGGGAAAATCTATCTATCAGCCTCAGTTCCATCGTCCTCCTGCGGGGACTCTGGCAGCACAACGGGGTACAACTCAGGGTCGTAATAGCTGTTGTAACACAGCTCAGCATCCTCAACATCGCCTAAAAATATATCTCCAGTCAGGAGGGAGCAAAGTACAATTCATGCTAATTAAGCAGTTAAATAAGAAATAGAATCATGCAGTTCTAAACAGTTTTAAAACAGGTTTGTTGCAGTATAAAACAGTGATTTGAACAGGTAATAACATATGACCGGCTTGGATTTGTTACAGGAAGGATAATGGGTTTTGTTACAGTAGTGGTCATAATCATTACGCTATTCCCCAGTCCCCAGTAGTTACAGTACAGTACTCTCGGAGAGAGTTTCGTGTTTGAGTCATGGTTTAGACATGCAGTAAAACGATTAAATAAATAACTGTAACTAACATAAACTATACTTGCCTCAGGAAAATGACTGGAGAGGTGGACGACTCCGAGACGGGAAGTTTAGAGTTGTCCTCGAATTCCTACATTCGAGAGATAAACTCAGTTTTCAGGTCAACCAACTTAGCTATGCTAGTTGTAATCTCTATTTGCGTCCTAGTCCAAATTTTAATTATTTAATTAACTAAACACAGAAAAACACGATTATTAAGTGCATTGATTTAATACGAGGGAAAATATCATTTTAACTTTGAATTTGGGAAAACAACGTCGCTGCCAGGTTATTTATGAAAACTTGGTAATTTTTATGAAATATAATATAAAACTAATTTTTTTATTTTAGTGAGAAATACGTGACTTTTATTTATTAATAAACTGGTAAATTCTAAGTGAGAAAATATTAATTAATTATATACGAGAATATCTTTTTAATCGTTAAACATTAAAAACTCGTAAAACCAGAAAGGCAAGGAATCTAAGCTATTACAGTCACAGACCAGCCAGCTGGGCTTATGCCCATTACAATTTATTTACATAAATTGAAATAAGAATAAACTGCCGTTAGTCCTGAACTGAAATTAAATTAAATAGAATTTAAACAGAAAATAAATAATAAAATAAGGATAAATAGTAAGTCTCAGATAATGGTCCGATCCTCATTTTTGGCTAATTGTCTCAACGTCCGGGCGGGGCCGGTATCGTTTGCACTTAGCCGGGTCCATTGACCGGTACGGTCATCACCCAAAAATAAATATCAAATAAATTCCGAAAATTATTTTAAATTCATTTTGAAAATAATTCAGGATTTACGAAAAAATCGGGCAGCATCTCCTCTGTTTTTGGTCAACCCAAAAACTGGGAAAATGGTGCCGATAATTCCTACAAGTCCCAAACCAGGGAAAAACCCACATTTTATATATATATAATATCCACAGCCAATCCACAGCATAATCGGGACGACTCGAAATAATTTTGGAAGTCCGATTCCGAATCCACAAGTCACAGAACGTTCCCGGAAATTTCCAGAAACTAAAACATACCAAAAACATTCCCGAAAATATTCCAGGAGTCCAAAATAATCCACGGGACCTTTCCGAAAGTCCCAAAAAAAATACGACGTCGCTAATACCGAATTCCCAAAGGGAACCGGGGACCATTTCATCATCGACAAATAATAATAAAATAGCGGAACAGGGGTTATACCTCGGATTGCTCTGTTAGAGCTCTCAGATGATAAATAGAAAGAAGAAAAAGTCCAGAACAGTGACAAATCTCCGAAATCAGCGCTGGAACCAGCGTCGTTTGACGAAGAACGCCAAAAACCCAGAACTAGGGCACGACGGAGAACCAACAGGGAACACTCGGCGTCGGGACAAGCGCTAGGGCACTGGCGACAGGGTGCTGTTGACAGGGTGTGGCCGTACGGGGCGTGGGCCAGGGAACTCGGCCGCGAAGGTGGTCGCCAGAGCAGTTCCGAAAGGGCGCGCTGGTCGGGCGGACCCGCGGGGGAACGCTGACGCGGGTGGCGTCGAGGGGCGCGCTGGAGTGCGCTGTCGGCGGGGCACCGGCGAGACAGGGGTCACGCGGGGACACGCGCTTGCGGGAGGGCGCTGGCGCGATGGGGGCTAGGGAGACGCACGATCGCCGGAGCACTGGCCGGGGCGCGGCGAGCTCGGGGCTTTGCGAAGGATGGCGGGGCTGCGGGGGGAGCGGGTCTCCAATGGTCGGCCGGAGGGGCTGTCGGCGAGAGGTGGTCGTCGAGGAGAAGTCGGGTGAGGGGTTTGAGAGAGTTAGGTGGGAAAGGGGTTTGAGTGAGAGGAGTATGAGAGAAAGAGAGAGATGTGAGTTAAGTGAGAAAGAAGTTTTGGTGATCTCTGTATATTTGTGAAAGAGATGAGTGGGGGGTTTGGAAGTATTAAAGGGAGAGTTGGGTCTGCACGTTGGAGGAAGGTGGGGTGTGGGGAGTGATCCAGAGGAGTTTGAGGAGAGTTACAGAACGTATGGAGAGGAGAGGAAATGGGGAGTTAGAATAGGGAAAGAGTTGGCCAATTTGTGTGAGTTGTTGGTCCTACGGGACCAGCTGAATATATTTATTATTTTTTTTTTTTAAAAAGTTAACCAAGTCCAAAGAAATCAGAATTAAAAAATAAGAAAGGATTGGCTCAGGCCTGGGTCTGGGTTCGGACTCGGGTCTGGGTCTGAATCCAAAAAGCCATGTTGTTATTATTATTTTTTTCAAAATCTTTTGCACTCAAAAATAATTAATAATAATAATAATAATAATACTAAACTCTATTAATAATTAATTACAGGATATGGGTTTCATACGTGGGCTGATACGTGGCAGTGGGGATTCTTCGGTTGCTGAGATCTTGGGTGGTTAGCACCCCTTCATAGACTGAACCGAGTCAAAGGACACGTGGCGCATGCCTTTGGTTCAAAGATCTTGCATTTGGTGGAAAAGGATCTGATGAGCTGCACCTGGGATCCGGCACATGATGAGACTTTGGCTCATAATCTTTAGGGGTCACGAACCAGTCTGTGCGTATGACTTTTGAGGCGCATGTTTTGGTCACATGGCTGGGGAGACGCATGTAGCGACTTGACTTCTGTGATCAGAAGTAAGTCAAAGGCGTATGGCTTTTGAGGCACATGTAAATCTTTGGGCGCATGGCTGCGGAGGCGCATGCAAGTGGTTGGTCAGCCATGTGCCTTGTAACCGACATAGGAAAGTAATGATGACGCTGATGTCAGCGGCACTTCGTTTTCTGCAAAAGCTGTTGTCGCTCTGTTATCGAGGCATGGCTGCTGTCGTCTCAGACTTCAGCATTTAATGCTCTTGACGGGTGATGAGCTTTTGAGTGGGCGCATTGATCTGCGTTCCACTAGGCGTATAGGGACGCGTGGGGCGCATCCTTGTGAGGCACTTGGTACTGATTGGCGCATCTGTTTGATGTACGGTATCTGACCGGTGCGTCTGTTGTATGACGCATCTTTATTTGTCCGGCTGTTGAGTTCTTCGAGTGCTTAAATAGCCATTTTGACCTGGCTGAATTCGAGGGGATTGGTTCATCACCATGAATGCAAATTTATTGTACGGGATTCGGAGAGCCAGCTACTTGGGGCGTGGGTTTGATTTGTTCGGCCTATAAATAGCAGCAAGGAAAGAGTTTGTTTCTCGTTCTCTCCCGTCTTCCCGAATGGAGATGAACTTCTTCGCTCGAGTACATTCCGTTGACAAGACGCTCCCGAGGGTGAAGATGCGTCGAGTCGTCTTTGTACGCACTCGTGAAGGTGACTATTACATCCAAAAGTCGGGATCGCGGGGTCCCGATGCAGGCCGAAGGTGCCTGTTGCATCCATAGATCGGGACGTTCGAGTCCCGTCTTCGTTATGCTGGAAGAGCCCCAGATCAGAATTGTGGTTCTCCCATCTTCCTTAGGCTTTGGAGAGCTCTTTCTCCTGCTAGAGTGGGGTTGGTTGCCCACCCTTGTTATGCTCAATAACTGCCTCATTAGTCGAAGAACTTGATCGGGTCGAAGTAGAGCGCATATGCTGAGACTTCATGATGCGCCTGACTGAGACGCTGAAGAGATGTGCCTAACTGAGACGCTGAAGAGATGTGCCTGACTGAGACGCTGAAGAGATGCGCCTAGCTGAGACGCTGAAGAGATGCACCTGGATGAAGCGTAGCTTTAGGCTTTTTTTTATTTCTTCTTCGTAAAAAGAGTCTTCTATGTAAAAAGAGTTTCTATGTAAAAAGAGTCTTCTATATAAAAAGAGTCTTTAGTCATGTAACAGACTTTTATGAATTAAAAAGTCTATTTATGCTGCTTCTATTTTATGATATTTTTGGCGTATGTTGACTAATTGATGCGCCTGAGATTTTTATGCTTCTATAAGACCCCCTTCAAAGTTTTTGAAACTTTCTGAAGTTTTAGAATACTTTGAATAAGAAGCATGGTGGTATTTTCAATGGGGCACAAGACTGTTCGGGGCGCATGATTGCTTTGCGCATCTGTGATGAGGCGCACGCCCCTCTCAGTTTTAAATACAAATAATAACGCTTCGGAATAAATAAAAAGATTAATGATGATCTTTTGGATATCCACAGCAATCCTTTTACAGTGTCCAAAACAATGGTTGACGTCATCCTTTATCAGTTTTCGCGTATGCCCAAGCCTATAAATAGGTATCTGGTGGAGAGAGGGAATCCTTCCTCTCTTTGCTTCCTTCTTTTAGAGTTCTTCTTTCAAAAAACCCTAACTTCGTTTAAGAGATGGCTCCCAAAACCCTACGCAGTAGTGCTGGCAGAGGACAAGGTCGTGGTAAGAAGTCGATGGAGTTCGACGAGGAGGATGCTTCCATCGTCGCTATGACTCCCACCGACGTTCGACCAGCGGTGACGGGTGGGTGTCTTCTGTCTTTGTGGTTCCCGACATTTTAGATGAGTTTGGGGTACGCGGATGAGTTGTATCCTGTTGCTGTACCCTAACTCCTTGTTGTTGACGCACATGGACATCTGTCCTGATGATGCGCTGAGGGTGTTCCGCTGACACGTATGGAATTAGGCCCTGATTATGCGTCGAGGCTTCACTGCTGACGTACATGGGCTTGGTCCCTGATTATTTGCCGAAGCTTCACTGCTGACGCGTATAGGCTTGGGCCCTGATTATGCGTCGAAGCTTCACTGCTGACGCACATAGGCTTGGGCCCTAATGATGCGCCAAAGCTTCACTGCTGATGCGCATGGGCTTGAGCCCTGATTATGCGTCAGGCTGCTGATGCATCCCAAATGCCTTGTCTTTTTAAAGCCTCTAAATTTTTCATTGTAGCCTGACTTTTGTTTTTGCTGTGTCAGTGTCGATGACTATCCCCTTGCTAAACGAAGTCCTTCTGGATGCTTTCCTTTGCCAAATGGGGGTTGACTTCAACGAGGAGGTTATTAACCCAGCGAAGGCTACTATCATGCTGAATCAGCCTTCCGAGAGAATGTTGCAAATCCGGAATCAGTCGCCTATTTTTCTCCAAAGTATGATGGAGAGCGGCAAAATAAAATCGGCTGAATCCGAGAATGTGACTTTCTTGAAGCCTATCTTTCTATTTGGTGACTGCTTGACTTCTACTGAGGCAAAGATACTGAAGATCAAGGAAGAATGGTTCTTCACGGCGAAGGGCGTGGCCTTGTACATACGGCAGTTTGAGCGTCAATTGCCACTGATGGCTTTCTACCTTTTGGCTTCCAAGAGGAGGATGTCGTGGGAACTTACTCCTTCTCAAGGAGGGGCAGTAGTGGGTACCCTTTGTATTGATGTTACTTCGAATCAAAGGGATACCTTGGCCGTCTCGTGAGCCGGGACCTCGTACCATTGCCGAACTTTATGCCCTGGGAGCATTTATAGTGATGTTCCTCCTGACACCTTCGCCTTTGGTGCTTCGACCTTTGCAAGTAGGATGTTAACATCGAAGGTTATATATCCGAAAGGAGGTTTTTGGGTTGAGGGTTGGTGTCACCACGTGTCAAAGTGGGACGAGCTGACCCTTTGGGTTTTGTCGAAGTTCAAGACTGAGCTCAAAGTGATTGGGCTGACCGCCGCTCTTCGCGCCACCCAAGCAAGTGTCGACCTTAATCGACATATGTTTCTTGCTCTCCTGGAAATATTCAATATCCAGACTGACACTTTCTTTACTCCGGTAGGGGAGTTAGGATTGGCCCTCCATGAGATGTATGTGGTGTCCAAGCTTTCCTGGGGCCCGGAGCCGTATGAGGAATATTTTCCAACAAATGAAGAGATCCATGTCCTGGAAGATAAAGACTCAGAGATGATGGCTATTTTCAAGGAGGTGGCGAGCCACCATTATCTGATGCAACGGAAGGATAAGGGCGGGTCACAGCCCCATGTGACTACTTGGAGGGATTACGTCTTCAAGCAGGACCTGACGGACCCTTCCAAGATTCGATTTGTGACTCCGCAGGGACTGAGTCATACGGAGGTAACCTCTGAAATGAGCCGACTAGGCGAGAAGACTCCTCGTTCAAACAAGAGTGGTGACGACGTATACAGTTGTTTCTGGCATTGCGTGCACCGGATGTCTTCCAAGGCAGTGTTGACTGCATACTTGATGATATGGCTCCGGGACTATGTGTTCTTGGGCTGATCTGGATCTGTAGAGAGAGTGAGCAGGAACCTCATTTTGCCCATGGTAAAACTGGTTTTTGATCGTCCTCTGGCTCTCCTTCCCGTGATGGTATGTAACATGTTGCGGGGTTTGAGAGATTTTGCTGACGATGTGGTCCATGAGATGGGCAAAAAAGACAACTTTCCTCGAGCTGAGCTACCGTTCCATTATCTGATGGGATGGTTGATTCTGCATCACCCAAATGTGATAAGCCCGAGCCCTGAAGACGATCATGTTGTAGACGACGCCTTTATCCGTAGCTTCTATAAGAGGAAATGGCTGCACACCGGTGTCCCTATCTGTATGAGGGTTTTGTCTTATCTTCAAGGGTGCGAGATCACCAAGGTCAGTCCCGTCTTCATAGATTTCGAGGCTGACCAAGAATTGGAAGACTCCGGTGAGGATGCGATCGCCCTGCCGACATGGGGGTTTTGCTGGTTGTAGAGTATTCGACCTTTTCATTTGGAATACCGCAACAAGAATAAGTGTTATCTGGAGCCGTATTTGTCGAGCCGGTTTACACGTCAGTTTGGTTACACCAAGCTAATGTTAAGGAACCCCAGTAATAGTTTGGGGTTTGTCGGGAGTTTACTGGATGGAGCCCGGAGTTGGCAATATTACAACGTCGGATGCACTGGAGTTCGTTTCACTACGCCAGTTCACAACCCTCGGTCGCAGATCTTGTATTCGGCTGTTAAGCTGTATTGCGCCATGAACACTGTATCCCCTGAATATGACAGGGAGACTAGTTTCATCGTTGGCACTCAGCTGGAGGCAACAAAAAACATGCTAGCGGTGGCCCGATCATATCGTCTACCAGAGATTGCAGGTTATCAGGCTGCTGCTGCAGCATCAATGGAGGGTACTCAGGAAGAGCCCACAGCTGGAAAGAGGCGGGCTGACGCGGAGGCCGGTTCGTCTGCGCCGAAGAGGCCGAAGAAAGCTATGACTCCGAAGGTAGGAGCTCCGGGAGTGCCACCTATAGTACCAACGGAATCAGCTCCCGCAGAGATAAAGATGTCCCACATAGTCTGGTTTATTCTTTGATTTCGGTGACTTATGTCCTCTTTTTTGTAGGAGGTACCGAAGAAAAAACCTCGGGTTTTGAAACCGGGTATAGCAGACCGAAGGAGGTGGTGAGCTCTTCCGACGAGCGCATTCCTCCGATTACAGCATCTCCCAGAGAAGGGACCACTGATGATGTCGCTTCTGTGGAGATTTTGGTGTCTCCAGATTATGTTGGAAGGGAAGCTAAAGATGTACTAGCGCCTCAGGTTGCTGAGGTCTCTTGGTCGATCCATCAGGAGGGCGGCATGGAGCCTCGACCGGAGTAGAACCAACTGTTAAGGGGGTGCCAAAGCGTCGGGGCCCCAAAGGAAGTTGTGGAAAAGTCCTTCCAGGCGAGGAGGAAGAATGGAGCTTGTCTTCTTCTGATGATGGCTCACAGGAATATGTTGAACCAGCTGCCAGAGAGATCGCATTTAGCGAAGACATCTCCGGCAAGAATTTGCCGACCGGGCTTCTTCCCGGTTGCGGTGCCGAGGCACTGGTCGCACACGAGGCCTCGTGGCCATGCCCTACCCTACCTCCGAAGTGGGGGTTAATGCGGTAGGGTCGGCGTGACTGTCGAGCCCTACACCCATCCCTGTAGGGGAGCTGATGCGGGTGATGAGATTCATTTTCCGAGCCCGACTCCGAGAGAGGTTGAACTGTTAGGGGCGGACCTTGTCGCTTCGAATGAAAGGGAGAGCCGCCCTGCCCCGGCCGGGGATAACCATCAACCCGAATGGGGGAACATCCGTCATTGACTCTGATAAGGGCAAGGGCCCTGTAATGGAGGACACTCCTCCTGCTCCTTCCACTTGGGGGACAGTGTTGCGTCCCTCTCTAGCTTCCTAAGTTGGCGATAAAATTCGTACTGCCGGTGGGAAAGAACCTACTGACATTGAGGTTCCTGCTCCGTGGCTCATCGGGAGACCTTTCTCAACCTCTACGATAGCTCCTCCAACCCCTGTTATAACACCTCAGGTATTGGCAAACGCGGATGAATATGTGCAGCTTGCCGTTGAGGCGGTCTACAAGATGCTGTAAAAGGGGTATCGACGGTATTAAATACGAACGGGAGTTTTGCGATGGCAAAAGCCATGGCGCTCCCTTACATTGGTTTGATACGTTCCTACCGGGGCCATGATCATATGGCTGAGATTCTGGAGGCGTCGGTGGCTGAGCTCGACCAGCATCTTTTCGAACTTCAGAGTATTCGGCAAAATAACTTTTCTGCTCTGATAGAAGCAGAAAAGAAAAAATTGATAGCTGATGTTGAGTCATCTTACCAGGCCACGGTGGCCATCTGGGACCGCGAGGTGGTTGATGCTGAGGCTGCGACGGAGAGACTATCTCAGTTCGCGCAGGAAAAGGTGGAGCTGCAGGCCTCATTGGATGCTAGTATAGCGGAGGTCACTGCCAAGATTCGCCTCCTTGAAGACCAACGAGCCCAACTTTTGCTAGATGCTGAGCGAGCCCAGGCTGAGCACGTATCATCCAAGGAGGAGGAAGCAGCTTTTACCCGCCATATTCTTTTTCTGACCTGCCAGCGGCAAGTGTTGGACGCTAAGTACGAGAATGATACTGCTCCCGAGGCTGTGGAGGTGATGCGTCAAGAAGCTGAACGCCGAGTCTTGGCGACTGTGAGGACTCGGGCGGAAGACTTGAAGCATCGGATCGAAGAGCTTTCTGTCATTCCCAGTGATGCTTAGGGATTGTGATCTCTTTTTTTTGGCAACTTTGCTGGGATGTAATCCTTTACTTTTGAATGCAAAATAAAGAATTCTCTGGTGTATTCATATTTACTGTCATGAACTAGTGATTTGTGTGGACCTATTATCTTTTGCGTACCTTGGTTTTTTGGTACAGATAATAAGTTTGAGAGGACCGACATGTTTGCTCATAGGTAATATAGACATGGCAAATATGGGGTTTAAATGACGGAATCTTCCTACTCAGAGGTGTTATGGACATGGTAGGAATGACTCTGGGAGGATACGCGAAACTACTCAGAGGTAATATGGACATGGAAGTTCTGCGATCGATGTACGGCAACGCAGGGGTTGTCTGTGCAGGATGTTTACTCAGAGGTATATGGACATGGTAAACATGATAAGTAGCACGATCCTACGTAGTGTAAGATTCTGCTTTGCAGGGTGTAGAGAAGTAACTCAGAGGAAATGTGGACATGGTTGTTCTTCTACTGAGGATAGAATGCCACAGAACAACTGGTTTCGAAAACATAAGATTTTATGAAAGGAAGGTGTATGTGAGCTCTGATGATCAGGTCCACGAATTTCCTTGCTTGGTAGAGATGGAAGTACATATCTGAAAGATGTCAAGAGTAGTACTTCTTTAGGAACTTGGGTTGATGGGCATCATAAACAAGTCTCCGTTTGGTCGGGCGAGGCGGTAAGCACCGTTTGAGTATACCGTCTCTATGATGAAAGGTCCCTCCCACTTGGGCTCAAACTTTTCTGGTGTTTTGTGAGTCAACACCATCTGCCTCCTGACTGCCAGGACCAGGTCGCCTATTTGGAAAGTCCTCTGCTTGACCTTTTTGTTGAAAGCCTGTGATATACGGGCTTGATAGAGTTCAATACGCTGCTGAACTAGGAAACATTTTTTGTCAAGTGCCTCCAATTCTCGCAGACAACGACGCTGATTATCTTCTTCTGTCAATTGGTTTGTGATCGCTACATGGAGTGAGGGTATCTGGATCTCGAGAGGCAGTACCGCTTCGCTTCCGTAGACTAAGGAGAATGGTATGTTGCCCGTCGGAGTCCGTATCATTGTACGGTAGGCCCAAAAGCATTCGTCGAACTTTTCATCCCAGTCGCGTTTGTTGGATGACACAACCTTTTTGAGTAGCCTGACGATAGTCTTGTTAAAAGCCTCGGCCAATCTGTTCACTGCCAGATTGTAGGCGGTTGATGCCACGTTCTGAATATGATTCTTGTCACAGAATCTGCTGAAAGCATGGCTGATGAACTGTGGACCATTGTCGTGGATAATCCTACGGGGTACCCCGAAACGGTAGATGACATGATGCTTGATGAAGCTGATCACCCTAGAGCTTTTCACTTTCGTCAGTGGAACTGCTTCTACCCATTTGGAGAAGTAGTCGGTGATAGCTAGGATGAAGCGGTGTCCCCTCGATGAAGGAGGGGTGATAGGTCCTACAATGTCCATGCCCCAAGCTTCAAAGGGACAAAAAGCGACCGTAGGATGTAGTGGTTCCAATGGTGTATGGATAAAGTCGGTGTGAAGCTGGCAAGCATGGCACTTTTTAGCATAGTTGACGGCATCGGCTACCATGGTTGGCCAGTAGTAACCCATGCGTCGTAGTCGATCCTGCAACTTAGGCCCGGGTTGGTGAGCCCCGCAAGACATCGAAGGAGAAGTCCATCGTAGGAACGTCGGTACAGCATTTTAGTAGCTGTATCATAATAAAACCGAAGGGAACGTCTTCTGACCGAGACGGCTTCTTTCGGGTCTTCTGGGAGAATTCTATAGACAGCAAAGTCGATGAATGGGAACCTCCAGTCTCGGACATTAACACCGGCACTTGTCATCATAGCATGGGCCATTTGTATGTATAGGTTATTTTTAGGACAGACCAAGCCTCGACCAACTACCGTGACATAGTGTTGACTCCCAAGGGGTACTGCTAATGAAGCTGCGAGGCCAGCCAGAGCGTCAGCCTCCAGGTTTTGTAGTCGAGGTACGTGTTCTATGAAGAACTTGGTGAAGGTTGAGATAATATTCAATACAACTTCATGGTAAGGAACCATATCTTCATGATGAACTTCGTACTGCCCTCGAATTTGATTAACGACGAGTTTTGAGTCGCCGTAAGCTTCCAGATGATCTACCCCCAGTTGTTGCGCCAGCTAGAGTCCCATGATGAGAGCGTTGTACTCGACAACATTGTTAGAGCACGGCTTTGAAAGTGAGTAAGCACGCTGGATGACCAGCTGATTGAGGGAGACAAAGACCACCCCCACTCCGACGATGATTTAGCCTTTAGGGCCTATTCTTGAAGCACCATCAAAAAACACCCGCCAAACAGAGTTTTCTTCGGTGACGTTTGATTCTTGGACCTCATCCGGGATGTCTTCATAGAGTCTGGAGGACTCTGGGATGGGGTACGCGGCTAAAAAGTCGGCTTGAGCTTGACCCTTGACGACTTTTGTGGAACGAATACCATGTTATACGGTGTCAACAGTATTGCCCATGTAGCTAGTCGGGAGTCCAATGATCCCGGCTTCGTCATAAGAACCCTGAGTGGATTGACTCGGGAGATGACATGAATTGTCTGGCCCGAAACGTAATGGCGAGTCTTCTGGATGGCGAACACCAAAGCAAACATTCCTTTTCGAAGGGGTTGTACCGGTGTTCAGCCCCGATCATTGTCCTACTAAGATAGTAGATAGCTTGCTCGTAGCCCGCATCATTGTTCTGAGCCAACAAAGTGTCGAAGGAATGATCCATGGCACAGACGTAGATGAGAAATGGTTTGCCCGCGACGGGTGCCACCAGGACTGGCGAGCTCGTTAGGTAAGCTTTGATATCATCGAAAGCTTTCTGGCATTCTTCTGTCCAGACATAGGAGACTCCCTTCTTCATGAGCTGGGTGAAGGGTTGACTTTTTCGAAAAGGTTTGCTATAAACCTTCGGATGTATGCAAGACACCCTTGCAGGCCTCGAAGTTCTCGGAGGTTCTTCGGAGGGTCCATGTCAAGGATGGCTTTGGTCATCTCGGGGTCGACATGAATGCCTTTCGCCGTGATAATGAAGCCCAAGAACTTTCCATTAGAAACTCCAAGGAAGGATTTAGCGGGGTTCATCTTGAGTTGATGCACTCGCATGAGATCGAAGACTGTCTTTAGGTCTTGTAAGTGATCATCTTTGAGACGGCTCTTGATGGCGATATCATCAACATAACATTCAACTGTTTTACGTAGATATTGACGAAAGATGGTACTCATAGCTCGTTGGTACGTAGCACCGGCGTTCTTCAAACCAAAAGGCATCACTGTGCAGTAGAAAACCCCTTTCAGAGTCCTGAAGGACGTGTGTTTTACGCCATCGGGGAACATTTTGATCTGGTTGTAGCCCGAGTACCCGTCTATGAAAGAATGCATTCGAAGCCACATGTATTGACGATCATCACGTCAGTGATTGGAAGCGGGAATTCGTCTTTCGGGCAAGCAGTATTGAGATCTCTCGTATCTTTCCATTCTTTTTGGTGACAGGGACGATATTGGCCACCCAATCTGGATGTTGCTCTTCACGAATGAACCCGCTGCTAAGGAGTTTGTCCACCTCTTGATCGATAGCATTCATGATGTCAGGACGAAAATGTCGTTGTTGCTATTTTATAGGCTTGGCATCAGGTAAGATGTTAAGTCTATGCATCGCGATCTGGGGATCAAGTCCCGATATATCTTCGTAGCTCCAGGTGAAGACATCGATATATTCTTTGGCCAATTGGACTAAAGACTCCCGGTCTCTTCCCTTTAGAATCTTGCTGATGAAGATAGGTTTGGAAGAAGACCCATCCCCAAGGTCGATCTGCTCGACTTCGTCTTCGGTAGGGGGTTCGCATAATTCAAAACGAGACTCCTACTGTGCTCCTAGGCATTGAGCCCAAGGTTTTTTCTCGAAGAATTTGGTGTTTGGTCATTGCCTTCATCCTCTCGAGATTGTGCAGATGCCATGTTGACTGATAGCACCCTCCTGAAGATTGGGCAGATACTGGTATCAGAATCCCAAGTTGATGCTTCATATGAATGAGTGTGTCCCACTTCTTTCGCTTTCGAACTCTCTGAAGTTGCCGGCGGCGTGACATAGCCCACCCCCCGTCGAGTACGATGATAGTAGTCCTGCGACTTTCCTTCAGGTGTTGGGAATCAGAGGGAAAGACGCCGGCCTTTGCCGTAGTTCAGGCCCTTGTTGCTTTTCAGATCGTAACCCATCTTTTGGATGAGGTACTTTGCCTTGTCCGTGTACCGATAGACTTGTATTCTGTCGGTATCCGGTTCTGGCTCGAGTGGCGAGAGGTCTTGATGATGCTCGACTTTGCCGAAGAATGGGTTCTTCGTCCTGGTTTCGTGGTGGGACTATAAAACAGACTCCTTGGGACGGGACTACTCGATTTATGAATGACGGTCGTTATTTGTGTTTGTAACGACCGTAGAGCGTTATCTAATGTATACATGGCATTCCAATATGGAAGACTAGAATAATTGAAAGACACTCTATTATTGATAAAATACGAGATTTTGTCTCGTGGGATTACATTATCAAGAGAAGGTGGATTAATGTCAGCAGATATGTATTCTCCTAACTCTTCATCTTGAGCACTGGGGCTGGTTCGGAAGAACTCATCACAGACTTGACCTTGGGCTCTGAGAGGGCTGTTTGGGCCTTCTCTTGCAGCTTGAGTGAGGCTGAAGATTGCGGAGGCTTGCTTCTAAGACGCACCATCAGGGGTGCCTCAACTGCGCCTTCGGTGACCGGTGCCTTCCCCTGTAGTTTTGCCACAATGGGAACCGACATTTGAGGAGGTTTTCCTTTGAGCCGTATCTTCAAGGGAACTTCGGTGGATGTTCTACCTAGAGAAGTTGGTACTTTTCCAGGTAACTTGATTGCCATGGGAGGCAGCGTTTGAGGCAGTTTTCCTTTGAGTCAAATTTTCAGAGGAGCGTTGTCTCCACGTCCGTCTCTGCCGCCGTTTCTGCTTCGTCATCAGCATCATTGGCTTCTCCTTCATCGAGCAACTTATATAAGCTAGCATCAGTGAAGTAGGCTTCGACCCCCTTGAAAGGGTCAATGTCCGCGAACTCTGTTCGGATGATGTCGTTAATGGACACGTACTTCATGTATTGGTGGAGTGTAGACGGCACCACCATGTACTCGTGCAGCCACGGGCGACCTAGCAGGAGGTTGTAGTTGACGTCGGCGTCCACGACATAGCAAGTCACTTCGGTTCAGAGATTACCGATATGACATTTCAGTCAGATTTTGTCCAGCGGTTCACTTCTGCTGGCATTGAAACCGCTGATTATAGTGTTGGAAGGCGCCAGACGGTGCATCGGGATCCCCAGTATTGAGAGCAGATCCTAGGGATGATGCTGAGGGAAGACCCTAGATCAATCTGAAATCGCTTCACCTTGATGGAACCCACATACCCTGTGTAATACAGCGGCCTGTTGTGCCGGTTGTGCTTGAGCAGCATGTCTTGTTGGGTGAAGGTTATGTTGGGGATAACCTCTTCTACACAATGGCAGTACGCACATGTTATTGGGATATCCTCAGGCTGCTTAACCTGACTGATGAAGGACTCAGCATCCTTCAAGGCTTCGCAGAGAGCTTCGCGGGTGTCTTTGGAAAGACGAAAAAGCTCGAACAGAGATAAGCGGGCATGAGTACCGGTACGTTGTGCCAGTATGTCAAAGTTGTGGGGCTTGGCTAGCCCCGAAGCATTTTCTCTTCGCAAAGGCTTGTCGAAGCGGGCCTCTACGTGCTTCTGTTTATTGGCTGTTGGAGGTCTAGATGGACCCCCCTCCTGGCAGCAGGGGTGGTGCAGGGAGGCACCACCTCGACGCGCAGCTTCGTCAGGTTGGGTGCTCTGCTGCGAATGCATTTGTACAGGAAGTGCCTCTTCCGTGGAGGAAGAGACCATACGGCAAGACTTGGTCTTCTTGTCCTTGGTTTTGGAAGCAGAGCGTACCCCGATTGAGTAACTTCGGAGACGAGGTCTGGGTGAACCCATACAATCTCTCCCCGAGATGTGGTGAGTGGGATGAGTCCATTCACGTTGTCACGAGTAGGTAGTAGGTTGACCACCTACATTGTCGCCTTTGGGATGGGGATGACGCCATCTTGTGTTGTGGTTGGCGGCAAGGTGCCGAATTGGAGCGACACCAAGTTGTCCGAGACTGTCTTCTCCTCGTAATCGACGGAGATTACATTCGTATTAATCATGCGTTGGATGTAATTCTTGAAGACGTAGTAGTCCTGAGTTGGATGTCCGACAAACCGATAGTAGTGACAGTACCTCGGATTGTCAACTCTTCCAACCTCGTCGGGACGCTTCGGGTCGGTAATTTAATCTTATCACCCTGCTTCAACATCTCGAAGAGTTGCAAGGTGTCTTCATCATTGAAGGAGTAGACCTCATTTGGCCTCGGTACAAGCGGAGGCTTTTGAGTAGGTGCTTGTGCACTTTTAGAAGCATTGACAGTCAATGCCTGCTTTTCCTTCGTCTCGCATCCAGGGTTGCTGGTAGCAGGTCATTTTCCCTTGTCTTCAAAGGTAGGGAAACTGACTCCCAGAAGGCGAGCATTGCATGTCTTCTTTTCAGCTGCTTCGGCCTCAATAATCAATGAGCTCCAATCGAGAGGAGGAGTGGAGTTGAGCCAGAGCTTAACCGCAGGAAGCATGTTCATGCTGCAGGAGGAGAGAAGTGCATGTTCTAGCATACCCGGGGGCAATCTTAAGCAGGCTTGTCGGAATCGTTCGATGAATGCTCGAACAGTCTCTTTTTCGTCTGACGTACCTCTATAAGGGACGCCATCGTCATGTCTTTCCCTCCGTCGTAGAAACGATCGAGGAAGAGGCGTGTCAGGTCATCAAAGGAGGATATGGAGTTGTCAGGGAGACTGCAGTACCAGTCGTAACCACTCCCTTCAATGTCCTGACAAACAGGCTGGTGAGTAGAGCGTCTTCCTTCGGGAGATGTCCCGTTTGAGACTGGAAGTACGTCAGATAACGGCATGGAGAGTCCTTTTCATTGTATGGCATCAATTTTTGTGGTTTATACTTGGGAGGATAGACCACTTTGTTCCATTCGAGGGGGTATGGTTCTGGGATCCCCATCTTCTGGCGCTCCTCCTGTCTATTCTTTGACTCGAAGCATTCACGCAAGTCCCTGATCATCAACCACGTCTTCCGTGGAGCTGGGAGTCGGAGAAGGCGGTACAGTTTAGAGTTGCACATTCGAAGGTTCCGATACCCGAGGTGCTTCGCAGCAATCGGTATTCAAGGATGCCCGTTGAAGGGGCACACTTGATTCCCCGTTGGCTCCTGGGTCAGGATTGGTGAAAGGTTCTCTAGCCAAAGCTGACCGTATCTCAAACACTGCTTGAGTCAGTGTTTGCATAGAGGCAGAGAGGGTTTTGAGTCCCCCTCCAAAGTATCCATGCACTGAACGAGGTCTGCTGGCGGAGCATCTAACTCCGTATCACCACCTCCCGTCATGTATACTGTCATAACGTGACTGAAAGTGGATGGATCGGTTGAAGCTTCACTTTCAGCCTCGCTCTCTTGTAGAAAAGTCACTTCTCTTGGAGTTTTGTCCTGGCTACCTCCAGCTATGTTATGGAGGATATCTTCGTCTTCGGGATGAAGATCAACAAGGGCTTGACTATCCCCAGCTATTACTTCCTCTAAAATCTTTTTTCTCCCCCGGGTGCCTTCAAACACTCCTGAGGACGGGACAGTCATCTTGGTCTTCCTCAGCTGGATCTTGGATGAGGACGAGGTCAAGGAGTTGCTAATCGCCTTATGGATTGATGAGGAGTTAGAGACTACGTTGCAAGAAGCAACCTTTAATTTTGGCTCCTCTTCAATCGACACCTTCTTCCCAAGGCGATGTCAGAGGGGTATTAACGATTGCAGTTACTGGAACACAGACTGCCTTCGTGGTGGGACTGCTATCTTGCAATAACAGTTGATGGTGACCACAGTACAGGTGTGCCCTGTGAGGGGCGTATTGTGCTTGTCGGTCGACTCTCCTGATCGGCATTTGTGAATAATCACATTACGCAAATCGTTAGAGAAGAGTGCCACCTTTACACCCCATCAAGTGCATGGCAAGGCCAAGTGCTGGGGTGATCAAGTGAATGCTGCACCCCTTGATCCAGCACATAACATGCGCCCAGATCAATAGTGGGGGCACAACATTTATTATGGTTTGAACCAGCCTCAGACGCACAACCAATGTAGACGCAGGGGTTCAAGACCACAGAGTTTGCCTCGAACGGCTCGGTTGCAAGCACAGCGGATGCGCCCAAGTGAAATGAGGTCTTTGAAGGTTGGCTCATTCGCGGTACAGAAGCACCCGATTCAACCTTGTACAGCTTACCGTCGGCAGAACGCATGATTGTGAGCGCATGCCTCTGACTTACTGTCGGCATAGCACGTTCGAGGCGCGTGGCCCATGCCGCCTTGGACTTATTCGTACCAGCCAGCTGGGACATAGTACTCAGAGTCCAAATTATCTTTACCATGACAGCGAGTAAGTCTGTCAAAGACAGAAGCCTTCCGCGGCACATCAGAGTTAATGCGCAGGACGTTAGATGCGCCCATGCTCCGTCGGTGCATCTTTCTTGACTGAGAAGGAGATGGTTGGGGAATGTAGTCAGCCCCACATTTCACCAAGAGATGTGCTGCACCCGTGGGCGCATCCTGGCTGCTGATGACGTCAGCGAGAAGGGTAGGCTACATCGGCGCATCCCCTTCAGTGATAATGCCAGGGCCTCCACCTTGCGCACCCAGGCTTGGCGAGTCTTCTTCGGCTTCGGCAGCCGCTTCGATTGACTTGCACTGCCTTCAGAGATGAATCCTCATATGCCTGTTGATTGAGGCGTACAACTAGTGTCTTGTGGGAGGAGCCCACCTTCACGTCATCAGATTGCGACATAACTTTCTCTTCGGAGGAGAAAGAGTTCCTCAGTAGTGTCACCAGCTTGTTTGCCATTAAAATCTTTGAGTTGAAATTTCAATCACAAATAGAACAGTATTATAATATAGGACTCAGACGTAGTCCTAGGAGTATTTGTTTTATTTAGGTCCTGTGTCGATGGAGCGAGTGGTAATACGTTGACTCCGTTGACGATTTGATGACGATTTTAGGTTCTCTGAAGGTCTGGGCTGCTCTGGATGTCGGAGCTTGAGGAGAGAAAGAAGACGTTGAGTGTCTTTTCCGATCTCTGTGAGCGGACGTACATCTTCTGCAACTCCGATGATCTCGTTATGTGTGTGTCTGTCCTCTGGAAGAAGGAATAATCCCTCTTTTATAGGCAGCAGGTTGGGGCTTCTCATGTGTGCATATGTAGGATGTGCCTACGCGTGGGAATGCCACGTGGTGGTTGCTGCGGAGGGTGCATGGATGATGCACCCTGATTGTGGGATGAAACCTTCTTGCTGCAATCGTGGGCTGACACGTGGCAGTAGGGATTCTTCGGTTGCTGAGATCTTGGATGGTTAGCACCCCTTCGTAGACTGAACCGAGTCAAAGGACACGTGGTGCATGCCTTTGGTTCAAAGATCTAGGATTTGGTGGAGAAGGATCTGATGAGCTGTGCCTGGGATCCGGCGCATGAGAAGACTTTAGCTCATAATCTTCAGGAGTGACGAACCAGTCTGGGCGCATGGCTTTTGAGGCGTATGTTTTGGTCACATGGCTGGGGAGGCGCATGCAGTGACTTGGCTTCTGTGATCAGAAGTAAGTCAGAGGCGCATGGATTTTGAGGCGCATGCAAATCTTCGGGCGTATAGCTGCGGAGGCACATACGAGTGGTTGGTCGGCCACGTGGCTTGTAACCGACAGAGGAAAGTAATGATGACGCTAACATCAGCGGCGCTTCATTTTCTGCAAAAGCTGTTGCCGCTTATCATCGAGGCAGGGCTGATGTCGTCTCAGACTTCAGCATTTAATGCTCTTGATGGGTGATGAGCTTTTGAGTGGGCACATTGATCTGCGATCTACTAGGCGCATAGGGACGCGTGGGGCACATCCTTGTGAGGTGCTTGGTACTGATGGACGAGTTTGTTGCATGACGCATCTTCATTGGTCGGACTGTTGAGTTCTTCGAGTGCTTTAAATAGCCGTTTTGACCTGACTGGATTCTAGGGGATAGGTTCATCACCATGAATGCAAATTCATTGTACGGGATTCGGAGAGCCCGCCACTTGGCGCGTGGGTTTGATTTGCCCGACCTATAAATAGCAGTAAGGAGAGAGTTATTTCTCGTTCTCTCCCGTCTTCCCGAATGGAGATGAACTTCTTCGCTCGAGTACATTCCGTTGATAAGACGCTCCCGAGGGTGAAGATGCGTCGAGTCGTCTTCGTATGCACTCATGAAGGTGACTGTTACATCCAAAAGTCAGGATCGCGGGGTCCCGATGCAGGCCGAAGGTGCCCGTTGCATCCAAAGATCGGGACGTTCGAGTCCCGTCTTTGTTATCCTAGAAGAGCCCCAGATCGGAATTATGGTGCTCCCATCTTCCTTGGGCTTTGGAGAGCTCTTCCTCCTGCTAGAGTGGGGTTGGTTGCCCACCCTTGTTATGCACAATAACTGCCTCATTAGTCGAAGCACTTGATCGGGTCGAAGTAGAGCATATGCTGAGACTTCATGATGCGCCTGACTGAGACGCTGAAGAGATGTGCCTAACTGAGACGCTGAAGAGATACGCCTGACTGAGACGCTGAAGAGATGCGCCTAGCTAAGATACTGAAGAGATGTGCCTGGATGAAGCGTAGCTTTAGGATTTTTTTATTTCTTCTTCGTAAAAAGAATCTTCTATGTAAAAAGAGTCTTCTTTGTAAAAATAGTCTTTAGTCATGTAACAGACTTTTACGAAATAAAAAGCCCATTTATGCTGCTTCTGTTTTATGATATTTTCGGCGCATGTTGACTAGTTGATGCGCTTGAGATTTTTATGCTTCTACAAAAGCGTCAGGCAGTTGGAGTACTCTAGCGTCATCGGGAGTTTGATGTATGCAACTACTGCCACAAGGCCAGACATAGCTTTTGCCATGGGGATGCTGAGTCAGTTCACGAGCAATCCAGGTATGGAGCACTGGAAAGTTGTGAAGAGGGTTATGAAATACATCAAAAGGACTCAAAAGTATGCACTGTACTACTGCGAAGATCCAAAAGTAGTGGAAGGCTTCAGCAATGCAAGATGGTGCTCAGAAGTAGAGAGTGAGAGGTCCACAGGAGGATATGTTTTCTCCATGGGCAGAGCTGTTATATTGTGGAAGTCAAAGAAGCAGACTATGTTGTCTCACTCTTCTATGGAATCTGAGTTCTATACACTGGCGGCTGCAGCGGATGAACAGAATCACTTCGAAGGCTCATGTATGATCTTTCAATGGTTGGTGCACAGATACCGACGGTACCGATATACTACGACAACCAGGCGACTGCAGCGGTGGCATCGAATGACCTCTTCAATGGCAAGAAGAGGACTGTGCGTCTAAGGCACAAGGTGGTAAATAATCTTATTAAAAGATGAGTCATTACCGTAGTAAATGTTAGGAGTCAGGAGAATCTGGCAGATCCGTTCACCAAAGGTCTCTAGCACCAGCTGGTTGAAGACACAACAAGTAAGATGGGCTTGAAGACACTCTGATATTATGTCTTTGCATTCTACTATAAGTTTTATGTTATTAGTTCAAAGAGAAATCTGCTAGGCATCTAACTTTTAGTTCAAGGAATGGCCATTGATTGAAAGAATATCAGGAATAGTGGGCAGTCCTTTGGAATGTTGTGGGGTTAAGAACCCAGAACTACTATTGTCTATTGTTTGTTCTTTACTAAGAATAAAGTCCTGTGGGAGGATGGCTTGGAAGCCTTAATGAGTTCTCAGGCATCTAGGATGTCTGGCATAGTTTACAGGAAGTACGGGTAGCACAATACTACAAAGGAGCATAGTACTCCATGCTACAGTGGGGTGACACCACATGAGGTACCTAGTGAGGATAAAGCCTCGGCTTCGGGCCAAGTCACATTGGCGTAGCACCTCACATAGACAAGAGGGCCTAATGCTGTATAATAAGAGTGGTAGGCAGCACTACAAAGAGGCTGGGCCTCATGTTATAGTGGGTGACACCACATGAAGTAGTACCTCAGCTTTGCAAACCATGTCACGTCGGTGTAACATCGCAAGGAAGCGAAAGGCTTCATGCTGGGTAGTTTGGCACTACAAAGAGGCTGGGCCTCATGCTACAGGTAGTATGACACCACATGATACATGGTCTCGACTTCGGGCCATGTCATATCGGTGTAGCACCACAAAGAAGCAAAATGCTTCATGCCAAAGACTCTTTAAAAGAACTCACCTGGAGTGTATGGAAAGAGATGTAGGTCGTCGCTTGAGGGAAATCTTGTAGACACCCAAGATACAAACACCAAAACCAGGATGGCACAAGGCCTTTAATGTGCAGCCAAAAGCGCAGTTGATGTCATTATGTGAGTGGGAAGAATTGCACTGGTATGGTACATAATTCAAGGCTTAGTCCATTCTTGTATCGTACTGTCATTTAACCCATGCAGGAAGATTCAAGTCATAGCGACATATTTCCTAATGCATGATGGACAGTCAATGTGGGGAACGCTCAACCCATATATAGAGATATGTGGGGGATTATTGGTGTTTTTGCTTGTTGGTGTTTTGCTTTAGAAACTAGAAAGATAATCCCATATTGGAAAAACCAAATGGATGGTATCTCTATATGAAGCTTTGCTTGTGTTGAGAGATCACATGAAGTGTGGAAAGGCACATGGGTGCCATATGGGGGCATTTTTCTAGTGGAAAGAAGGCTAAACCAACAAAAAAGCATTAATGCTTTTTGTCATGCTCATTGAATAATTCCCTTATGGAGCTAAGCCCCGAAGGGGCTTAGCGACTCGGACTCAGACTCGGGCTCAAGGGCATAAAGTGGCATTTTATTAGCGCACTTTGTACTTAGCACGTCAGCATCGACGCATTGTGAGCAGGTGATGCGCTCATGCGCTCGTCTCTGCGTGAGTCGCAGTGCAGGTGCAGCACCGACGCAGCAGGCGCGCAGGTGCTGCGGGGCTGCGGCGCTGGACGTGCAGGTGTTGCGGGGCTGCGGTACTGGGCACGCAGGTGCCGTGGGCTTTTGCGGGCTTCGCAACTACGCGTGCAGGTTGACGGACTGAGTGGTTGTGGGGCGTAGGTGGCGTATGATGTGGCTGATTAGAAGATTTGAGCGGTTATGAAAAGATTGAGTTAATTGATCAGATCCGATCTTTGTGGGATTTGAATTTAATTCATTCATATCTTTCCATTATTCACTCCTATCTTTTCGCAATCAGTCATAGCCAGGATTAGGATTAGGGTTTCGGTCATTCTCTATAAATACTCTCTTTGTGCCATCATTAAGGACTTACGCCAAAATAAAGAGACGATGAGAGAAATGTTGTCGCCGCCATTGAAGTCCTAAGTTGTTCTTCGAGTTCGTAGAGGAGGTGACATCGAGCATTCTAGAAGTTCTTTCGAACTTGCTGGTTTCGGGAGCAAATCATAAGGGCGAATTTTTCTTTAAGCAACGGTGATCTTTATCACCCCAGCAATATCGTTGTATCAACTCCGGTTGAGAGCGATCATTCATCTCGTTGCATCAACTTTGGTTGAGAACGAGTATTCATCTCTCTTAGGAGAACAAATTTTTTGTCTCTCTGGAAATAAGAGTTCGAGATCTCTATTTTCCATCAAAAGATCTGTAGTGCCCCACTCCGCGAAGGCACTAGATAGACAGAAAGATCAGATTGCTGACTCTGCAACAGAAGACGATTAATCTGGGTGAGTGGACAAAGACTCATTTTATGATTCGCTTGCGTCTAATAAGAATCTAAGCTTTTTTGAATGAATGTTGTTGCTAATAACAAGATGCTAGACTTTGAGTATGCTTAAAAGAGAACCCGCACATTGTCCGCTAAGAAAGAGAACAGTTTCCTGCTTGAAAAGAAGATGGAATTGTTTATGACTTGCTCGATTGATGCATGATGGTTTCATTTGATATTGCATATGCATTAGGGTATCCACTTAGTGACGAGCTGAACCCTAGAGAGTCACAGCGGCTAGCGACGAGCTAAACCCATGTGAGTCACAGTGGTTAGCGACGAGCTGAACCCAAAAGAGTCACAGCAGCTAGCGACGAGCTGAACCCATGCGAGTCACAACGGTTAGCGACGAGCTGAACCCGTGGGAGGTACAGCGGCTAAGATGGAAATGATATGTTGGTTTTCAAAGTTTCAAAAGAAATGTAAACTGACTCTGTATGCATGAAATGAACATAGGTAAAGAGTTGCAAGATCACATCACAAGAAACATTTTCTCATTAAATGAACAGTGATCATTTCAGACAAATGTAGCTCTTTGTTCACAATCACCAGTATGCTGATACACTAACCCACCATCAGTCTGCATACAGGTGCACTATGCATCGAGAAGGATAGTCCGAAGCGATAGTCTGTGCCTCATTCTCAGAAGCCAGAAATCAGAAGAAATGCCAAGAGATGACATCTGTTGCAAGAGTTGGTTTTGTATATAAAGGGATGTAATGTATGGGAACGGGATCATTGTAATATGTAAAGTTCTGCGAGATTGTAACATTGTATCAGAAAGAAATAAGAGCTTGTAATCTGTTCAAATAAAATCAATAAAGAGAATTATTTCTTGTTACCATTGTGTTCTATGCATGTATTCTGAAAATATGTCCGCTGCTGCTTCAATTATCTGCGATACGTTCTGCTGCGTATTGTCAACCTTGTCTATCTTGTCTTGCTTCAGGTCTTGGCCTTGTGCAAGCGCAACTTAGGCTTGCACGACATCACGCCTTAGCGAGGACGAACGATCCCAAAAGAGCCGAAGCGAGGAAGAAAGGACTCTACGGGATCGGGGGCGTGATAGAATGGTATCAGAGCAACACGATCCTCTGGCCAATTGATTCGATTGAATTCAAGATATTCTCCTGATCGAAATTTCCTTGCCTGCTTGATATCATCAATGAGATGAACATTTCATACAATAAGTCTATAAATATTTTTATGATGCCGGCATATGATTTATCGATTTAATTGATTGAGATTGAAATGCTTTATTAAATAAGAGTTTTGATATGATCTGAATTGTGATTTCATGGATTGATGATGGCAAAGGATGAGGACTATCGCTGCTAAGGATATCGTAAGTTTCTTATTAAGTTTCGAGGATGAAACTTCTTTTTGGTGGGTAATTATGTAGTGCCCCGCTCCGCGAAGGCACTAGATAGACAGAAAGATCAGATTACTGGCTCTGCAACAGAAGACGATTGATTGGTGTGAGTGGACAAAGACTCATTTTATGATTCGCTTGCACCTAATAAGAATCTGAGCTTTTGAATGAATTTTGTTGCTAATAACAAGATGCTAGACTTTGAGTATGCTTAAAAGAGAACCCGCACATTGTTCGTTAAGAAATAGAATGGTTTCCTGCTTGAAAAGAAGATGGAATTGTTTATGACTTGCTCGATTGATGCATGATGGTTTCATTTGATATTGCATGTGCATTGGGGTATCCACTTAGTGACGAGCTGAACCCTAGAGAGTCACAGCGGCTAGCGACGAGCTAAACCCATGCGAGTCACAGCGGTTAACGACGAGCTGAACCCAAAAGAGTCATAGCGGCTAGCGACGAGCTGAACCCATGCGAGTCACAACGGTTAGCGACGAGCTGAACCCGTGGGAGGCACAGCGACTAAGATGGAAATGATATGTTGGTTTTCAAAGATGTTTTCAAAGAAATATAAACTGACTCTGTATGCATGAAATGAACATAGGTAAAGAGTAGCAAGATCACATCATAAGAAAAGTTTCTTACTAAATGAACAGTGATCGTTTCAGACAAATGTAGCTCTTTGTTCACAATCACCAGTATGCTGATATACTGACCCACCATCAGTCTGCATCCAGGTGCACTATGCATCGAGAAGGATAGTCTGAAGCGATAGCCTGTGCCTCATTCTCAGGAGCCAGAAATCAGAAGAAATGCCAAGAGATGACATCTGTTACAAGAGTTGGTTTTGTATATAAAGGGATATAATGTATGGGAACGGGATCATTATAATATGTAAAGTTCTGAGAGATTGCAATATTGTATCAGAGAGAAATGAGAGCTTGTAATCTGTTCAAACAAAATCAATAAAGAGAATTGCTTCTTGTTACCATTGTGTTCCATGCATGTATTCTAAAATATGTCCGCTGCTGCTTCAATTATCTGCGATACGTTCCGCTGCGTATTGTCAACCTTGTCTATCTTGTCTTGCTTCAGGTCTTGGCCTTGTGCAAGCGCAACTTAGGCTTGCACGGCATCACGCCTTAGCGAGGACGAACGATCCCAAAAGAGCCGAAGCGAGGAAGAAAGGACTCTGCGGGATCGGGGCGTGACAAGATCTGTTTTGGGAACAACAATTTTTTCTGAAAGAATCGTTTATCTTACTTATCTCATTTCACCTAAACCAATAAGGAAAAATTTATCAAATGTCCGTATGTAAAAATTTTATGAAAAACCTACTACAAAATAACATTTATCGCGTGCCTAGAATTAGCGAAAAATATATAAAAGGGTACAGAATGACCTTTTTGCCCTTCTAATTTTGAAAACATCCACGAAACCTACTCTTCAAAAACATATTTTGATTCTTCCTCTTCTTCTATACGCTGCTTACTTTCGAATCTAGGTTTTCTCCTCCAAATTCTTTAAACCTTACTTCAAAAACTCGTCAGTGACTCTCCATTCGCAATCTTCACACCCATTGTAAAATCATGAAGAATTGTCATTCTCCGTGTTAAATAATGGAGAATAGCCTTTCCCCGTGTTAAAATGATGGAGAATGGCCATTTCTCGTGTTAAAATCACGGAGAATAGTCATTCTCCGTGTTAAATGACGGAGAATGACCATTCCCCGTGTTAAAATACAGGAGAATAGTCATTCTCCGTATTAAAATACAGAGAATTGTCATTCTCCTTGTTAAATTGACAGAGAATTATTATTTCCCGTGTTAAAATGCAGGATAATGGTCATTCTCCGTGTTAAACGGAGAATTGCCATTCTCCGTGTTAAAATCACGGAGAATGGCCATTCCCCGTTGTAACTTATATTTGTAGAGTTGGGGTTTTAGATTGTATAAACCTTCATATGTAAGCCTATTTAATAAATATCTATATTTTAGCTAGAAAGGTTAGAATATATATATATATATATATATATAATATATATATATATATATAATATATATAATAATATATATATATATCGTTAGTTATAGTAATATTCTACCTTGGAATTACGATAGCATTTTCTAATTATAATTGCCTATTTTATTTGGGTTTATACGGTAAATGTATAAATGCTAGTAAATATGCATTGGATATTATATTGCGATATATATACTTCGTGTTTGTTTAAGGGTCTAATTATTATTTTTAAATCAATAATTGCTATATAATAAATAATTTTTACCAAGTCAATAATTGTTTTAGAAGTGTCATAACGGTTTAATGCTTGTTCATGGATTTTTGGAGTTAGTACATAATATATATATATCTATTATATATATAATATATATATATATAATATATATATATTGTGTGTGTGTGTGTGTGTGTATATGTGTATGTGTGTGTGTGTGTGTGTGTGTGCATGAATAAATACCTATACATAAACCTATATATGAAATCTATATACAAGTATTTATATATCTTGAGTATAAAAAGAAAAAGTAAAACAAAACAAAAAACCCCACAGCCCACCCCAGCCGCACAAGCAATCCCAAACCCAGCAAGGAGCCAAGCCCAACATATATATATATATATATATATATATATATATATATAATAATATATATATATATATATATATATATATATAGAGAGACCGAGAGGTGGGAGAAGGAAACCATCGCCAAACCCTAACCTAAAACTTGTTGCCACCTTCCCCGACCTCGCTAACCTCCCTGCACGCGCGCCCGACCACCTGCAGCCGCCTGTCGCCGCCGTTATCGCCAGAGCAATCGAATTTCTGCCGCGTTGGAGCACAACAAGAGGAAGCAACAGCAGCAACAACGTCCACTAAGCCATTTCGCAGCGCGTGTTCTCGGCGTACGCTCGATCGTTAACGATCTACCACTTCGGGTATGAGCTCAACATATACGTCTCGAGGTCCCTTCGATTATTTTGTAGTTAGTAGCCTCTGATCGCTCGAAAAATCGATGCAAAGATGGAGAAAACCTTGTTCGAAAAAACATAGTTACAACTGTCCCTGTGAGCACCCTGAATTTCGGGTTGATTTTTTTCATTTATTTTATTTTATTTTTTGATTGGTTGGTTGATAAATAATTTCTGTTATTTTCCTTAAGTGTACTTTTCCGTGCCATTGATATTTGGAGTGTCAGGGATGTTCAACTCTGGAAATCTTCTTCACGAGTTTTGAAGTGGACAGGATTACCTTCATGACGGTATATAGTGTCCCATCCAAACTTGTTCCCTTGTATCTTTTTGCTTTGCTGAACTTCGGGTCGAATTAGACCGTTTGATTATTAATTAATTTTCCCACTCTTTCCTTGATCATTATTAGCACGTTACCGTGACTTTTAATTTGGGAGCGCAAGACCAGTCAGTTTCTTGAAACCAACTTCTCATGCTTGATTTACTCGAGACGCTCGTCACCCATGACCTTCGTGTCCCACTCAGACAGTCATTTTGTGCTCCATTTGATTCGCACAACTTTCCCGACACGTGACCCGATTTTATTTCACTCTACGGCGTCACATTCATCTTCCAACTTGATTTGTGGGTCCCCTGTCGACCAAACCAGTCAGCCCCAACTCTGGACATGGCCCACATTGAGCCTACTACCCGTCCGCCACTTCTGTCCCATTTATTGGAATCCTCATGTGCTACTTATTTGCTCATGCATCAACGTCTATTTTTTAATTCAATTATTGCATAATGTCTGATTCTGACCCAATCCGGCTCCACCAAGTCCAGACCAGCTCCATGTTACTCTCCATCGTGACGCCCTTATATTTTTCTTGCCCAAAAATATTAGTACTCATTTTACCTATTTCTATATTTAAGAAATTCCCATTTATTTAAATTTCTATTGGGATTACCCATTTTCCCAATATCCCATTTTAGCCTTTGGATTCCCCAAACAAAATCCTACCCATCCATTTTTCCCAAACATCCACAATCCCTCACAGCCAATACTTGTCGGCCCTAGTTTTTAGGAATTCCTTTCCCTCTCTCTTTCTCTCTCTTCAATTATTATCTCTCTTCACTCTTTCCCTAATAATTCCTACACCTACACAAAACCACAACCAACAAAAACTCAACAGCAGCTACAACACCCCATCTCCTCTCACCCGACCTCTTCCTCCTCCTTGGCCCGACCTCCCTGGCCGAGCTAGGCTCCGGCCACCCCCTCCAGGCCGTCGGCCATCACAGCCATCTTCTCCTCCTCCTCTTCTTCTCAAATCACCACCACCACCTCCACACCATTCCGCCACCACCACCATATCAGCCATCACCACCACCTCCACCCTCGTCGGGGTGCGCCGCCGCCATGCCCCCGCCAGCATGGCCGTGCGCCCCGCCATACAGTCGCCGGCCATCGCCGGTCAGGCCGCGCGCCGGCCAGCGCGCCACCGCACAATAGCGCGCGCGCGTGCGTGCATGGACACCGCCGTCGCCGGCGACGTTGTCGCCGTGGCCGTATCCCTATAGGCTGGACGAACTCCAACGACCCCCCCGGGTCAGCCTCTCCTCCTCCAGCGCGATGTATGGGCGATTCGTGCGTTTTGCACGACGTTCCGTCGTGACGAGCTCGGGAACGACGCTGAAATGTCGCCCCGTCGCAGCGACTTCGCACACATTTTCCCGGAGATCCGACCGTTGGATCGGCGATTTCTTCGCTCCGTCACAATGTCGGTATTTACCTTCATCCCTATCAATTTTCGTCCGTTAATTTTATCGCTTGATACATCAAAACCGGCCACCAAGTTGACCGTTTAAATTGTATTAAATTTGGACAGTTTCGTGGGGCCAACTTCGTCAGCTTGTATCTCCTCCACCGCAGCTCCGTTTGGCGTGCTACCAGTTCTGGTGCGAAGCTGGTATAACCCTCTTACTACCCCTCCAGTTTTGTTTCATTGTGAGCTTGTTTGATTGGTTGAATTCGACGCCAAAGTTGGCCGTCCGAATTCGTAATTTCCAACTTGTAAAATTCTATTTTTGAACAAGGGACTCCATATTTCATTTCTGACACCCCATTAGACTTGTGGCGTCGTTCTGGCATATTTTCATATAAAATTTGTTAGATTTGGAGAACGTGGGACCTGGCACGTTTTTCGGTGCAAAGTGGGTCCCATATTCTGGGTCAACGGGACTTTTTGACGCCGGCTTATCGGAATCCAATTCTGGAGATACCGTTGAGTTCGTATCGTCATTCTGGACTCGTTGACATATAATTTGCTAGGTTTTGGTGGACATTGGATCCGACACGCATTTTGGTGCAAGTCGAATACCAATATCCGGGTCAACGGGTCATTTTGAGATCGGCTCATCGGAATCCAATTTCGGATATACCGTTGAGTTCGTATCGCCATTCTGGACTCGTTGACATGTAGTTTGCTGAGTTTTGAGAACTTTGGCTCAGGCACGTATTTCCGTACAAACCGGAATTCTAAGTTCTGGTCAACGGACCAAAATGAGATCAAGTCAACGGAATCCAATTCTGGAGATACCGTTGGGTTCGTATCGTCATTCTGGTTGCGTATAATTTGTTATATTTTATAGACTTATTTTCTTGCACATTTTTCGGTGCAAAATGGCTCCGACACGGGCACCGTTTTGACCCAAAATTACCTTTTTGCCCTTGTGTCCAAATTGGACCGATGGGTAGGCTATCCTAGCTAATTTGACCATTCTTGACACGTTGGCAATGTTTATTTCGTCGTCCGACAATGTTTGTTGATAGTTTCTCTGAGTTTAGCCTTGTTATAATTAATTAATAAAATTCATGTAATGTTCGTATTTCAGGATTAGTACAACGAAACTGAGCTCAGTCAATTCCAGTGATCTCACATCGCTGAAATTGATAAGATGGACACGTGGATCACTGTAATAAGATTATCAACCCTACCATTGATTTTCTTATCTCGATTTGCGTGTCGTAAGTTTCGACGTACGAATAACGAAGTACACTTTAATAAATAGACTAGAATTTACCCTGTTTGACCAGAGTTGACCAGTTGACCCAAAGTCAACTGTAAGTCAACACTTGACCTAGTTTGACTAGATTATTGACCGGAGTTGACTAGAGTCGTTTTGACTTAAAAGAACCTAGTATAAGATAGATTGCTTGTAGAGATTTATTTATTACAACTTGAACACCTTGTAACATGTGTTGCTTTAAATAGGACTTTGTGGCTTCAGTTGGACCCTCTATGCTTATCAGCTGCTCAGGTTATCAGGCGAGTACATTCACTGATAGTTTTCATTGTCTTGATATCTATTATATCCGATTCAGTCGTAGTGTTTTACTTGATTCCCGACACGACGGTTCACGGACTAGTATACGTCGAATCCTGTTATGAGATGTTATTCCTGAACTTTCTTGGTATATGGGTATGTGATATTTCTGTGTTTCCTGTACTTGTATAAACATTGATTTGGGAGTGGGCTGGCCCCCTGCTCTCGAACCTTGTGTCATGACGTGCCATGTCCGGATCCGTGATACTACTCGGGGATGGGGGAATTATTAGGGGATATGTGATCAAAGCCTTCCTGTAACTATACATTGCTAGCGTCACCCTCATCTCATGTAGGGTGTTACAGATACCCCATTACCAGTTATCCAGGTTGGACGGCATGACTCTCCGTTGAGTACACCGCGGATTGTCGGGCCAAGTGGATAACCATCTCTTGCTTCCCTAGCCGATCACATATCGCTCTAATAGTTCAAATCACTTTTACATTTATTGTCATATCATATATTTCCAGTTCACCTTTACTTATTGTACTTTTATCATGCTATGATTCATTTCTCACATGATCTACCTGTTTCGTACTGTACCATGGTTATGGGACTAAGTTCTGTTTGAAAGAAGGGTTACAACCCCGGTCCTGTTTGGTTTAAGGGTTATAACTCGGCTTTCAAATGGTTCCCAAGTCGCCGATATCTTTGTCTTGTATTTCATTATTACTGTCTCTTATAGTATTCTCAATTCATATGGAACTGTTGTTGGTGTTTGTACTTGCTCATTTTCTGACAGGATACGTTGACAAATTTTACAGATAGCTTGGAAATTGCCTGCTAGCCTAGAGGAGACCCATTAGAGGTTGTTTAGTTAGCTATTCTCAATTGTCTGGAGTTGTATTTATTTTATGGATTACTGTATTTGAGCCTTGAGATGTATTCTGAGTTTGTACCTTAGACACTTAGACTTCTATCTGTTGTATCTCTTTTCGATTTCATGTTTTATATTTTCTTATACTCTACCTTAGATGTGATTGAGTTTACATTCTGCTATGTCACCCCATTCAGGGAGTATAAACTGTTTAGTCTTATACTGTTAGATGCATTAAGACCTAGGACAGCGTTCTACCGCCGACACTGCGGCGTAGGCTGGGCGTTGTTACGTTCTCGTGCCCTAACTCTAGGGTACGGGTCGTGACAGTCCCAATGCCCTGTTTGGAAGGCCGTTTCTGGTTGATCCAGTGTAAAACCTTGGAACCTATTTAAAGGGACCTATAGACAACCTAACCAGCATCACAACAGTGCTTGTACTTATGAAAATCACCACGAAATCAGTTTTGTAAACAGTTGCAAATATCACGAAAAATAGTTTTCAAAATAGTAAAAATTCAAGAAAACCTTCGATACGACGTGTGTCCTGCCAATCCGGGCGATGTGGTCACGAACCGAAAGCATCAAAAGGTGCGTATCTGCTTTGTGGACATGTGGGCTTTGACGGAATTCAAATTGGTTGCGTGTGCGCGACGAATTTGATGTGTATCCATCGAAATTCACCGTATAGGCCTCTTTACAAATTTCCTAATTACTTCGTGCACGTTTGTCAGATCGAGATGAAACTTGCACCAACAGGACCGTATCATTTTTCTGGTCCTTTATGCCAAGTTTGGTCCGATTCTAAGACAGTTGATCAGATCGTCGTTTTGCGGGCCCCACGATCCGATGCAACGGACGATTTTATGCACGGCCTATTAGAATCCAAAATTAGACATAACATTGGGTTCGTATCATCAAAACAAATCCGTAGACATGTAGTTTGACGACTTTAGAGATCATTGACTCTGGCACGCTTTTCGGTGCAAAACGGGTCCAGCGGCGGACACCATTTGGGTCCGAAATGGTCGTTTTGCCCTTGTGTCCATAATTGGACTTAAGAACAAGCAATCCTATCTAATTTGACTATTCTAAGAACGTTGGTAATGTCTATTTCAGCTTTCGGAGATAGTTGTGAGATTTGGACTTTATAGCTTACCAATTGACGGTATATTGTTGATTCTTCGTGCTACCACAAGGCAAGTATACCTTGCCTTCCTCTACAGTTTATTTACATGCTTATAGCCTTTCTCTTTATATGTTAGCATCGGGCTTCTCTAGTTGATTCTGGTTTATATGCTTTTCTTTATACCATGTATATTAGTTTATTTGCCTTATTCGTATCATCATTGTTCATGACTTGATACTGTATTTATACCGGATTCGTGTCGTCACATGTGTCATGA
>JANAVB010043649.1:0-29090 GCA_029216955.1 Iris pallida
AAGACGTGCGCGTGCAGTGCAGTGCGTGTCCAGTGCATGTGAGTTTTCTCACTCGACACGACACGAGAAGTCATGAGACTTTGGGGGCATGTTCGCAGACATTGCCCCCTCGTGTCCACCAAGTGTCACCCCTCCATGTGTTGTGTCGTGTCCGCAATCAGTGTCGGGTAGCAGGACAGCGTGCACAGTCTCGTACACGCGTATCGAAGGATCGTGTGCTCCACACGTGGCACATAGAGCCTTGTGCTCGTGTCAGTGGGTAGGTGGGGTGGTTAGGTTCGTGTCTAGGTTTCTGTATCGTGTCCACGACCGTGTGGACACGACACGAAGTGTCAAACAGTAGGGTTTTACAGTGTGTACAGTGTGGTGTCCAACTCGTGTGTTCGTGTCCAATTTGGATACGAAAAGGACCCTAATATCAACTCAGTCCTACCAACATACAATATACATATATAAGCTTCACAAATTGTCACACCCCAGAACCAGAATACTGGAGAGCGGGGCAGACATAGCCAGCTACGTATATTAAAATGAAAACCACCTCGATATACGGTCACGGCTGTCTAGATATGTGAGGGTTTTCTACAAGCCAACAGTCTCTTATGGTCATGAACAAGCCTAGTGTCTCAATCATCACAAGTAAGTAAAGTTGCAAGATGTATGATCATTAAATATACAATAATAAGACGTCCCAAATATTACATATTCAGCTGATCATGAAGCTAGTCGTTACAAAATGTTAGGACTAGCAAGAGTTTAGTCATACATGATCAACCCTAGGATTTGTCAATCATGTTTACAGCCCGTAGGTAGTCAGTAAGTAAAAGTGCTTCGAGCTAACAGGTGCTCGTCGGCTAAACGCCTCAAAAGAATAATTTTTACAATAGAGTGAGCGAAACAAAATAGAAAACCCACTCTTGGCCTGGATTCCGTCTAGTGTTCACCATTGGGCTGGAAGCTTGGTAGATCCTCGGGAGCTGCTCCGAAATCTGGCCACACAAAACCAGCTGGGTCAACCCCAGAAAGAGCAAGTGCCATAAGGGGGCCACGAAATAAGAACAAAAGTCAGCAATCAGCATAGAAAATCTAATATTAAAACTAAAATTACGAAAACATGTCAGGATGATATACGACGAGATAACCATGAAACTATTCCGATAGCCAGGTTACAACCCGTAAACCAAACAAGGACCGGGGTTGTAACCCTTCATCTGAACAGAGCTTGGTTTCCCACCATTTATCGGCAAGATAAGTAATGTAAGTAATCAAGACAGGAAGCAATCTTGTACTGGATCAAGACATGGCTAGACTGGTTATACCTCATTCAATCAATCACGGCCAAGGAGATCCTACGGCTTACTACTTTAACTAACTATGGTTATCACAGGCCTAATTACTAACAAGATGCAGTGAGATTGTTCCACAGACACAAGTCCTGCAGACCATCCAGGTTACCCAGGACGAAAGATTAGGGTTGAATTCAGGTGGGTACATCGCCCGGCAGACAAATGTACCCTTAGGTGACTTAGAGGGTACAACACCTGACAGTTTGCTGGAAATGCGCCCTACTCGACGGCAGGCTACAAATCCCTAGAGCGCCCAGGTAACGGGATTGCCTGTAGCTGTGTCATCTCTTCATGACTACTGTCACGACCCGCACCCTTTTTTTTTAAACGGATACGAGACGTGTCCAAGCCAGCCTACGCCGCAGTGTCGGCGGTAGTAGAACGCTGTCATGGCCATGAAGATCAAAATCACAAACAATGCTCATTCACAACATTAATTTAATTTACAAAGATCACAAGTTTTATATTTATAGAAAATATAAACTTGTACAATTATGGAATGACTACAATTTATCTATCTAGATGGTCACTAGGCTTTCGTCTGCAAGTACACCCGTCACTCTCCAAGCTAAGTGAATCCACGGCTAACCTGAAAATGTTGGTTTCCAGTCAGGAATGGAACGAGCACAATTCACTGAATGCAATTTCAATAAAGAAAATGACTATAAAACAAAGGTTAGACATCAATCATGAGTTTTGAAAATAACAGTAAAGCCGTAAGAAGAATCAATAGTAATAAATAGACCAATATACTTTCCACCGTTAGAAGTACCTTTGATATGTGATCAGTCTGGGCCACTACACCGTACGGTCTACAATGTCTACTTGCATGAAAATAAGCACTGTCTACGATGTCTACTTGCAGAAAATAAACACTGTCTACGATGTCTACTGCAGAAATAAGCACTGTCTACGATGTCTACTTGCAAAAAATAAACACTGTCTACGATGTCTACTGCAGAAAATAAGCACTGTCTACGATGTCTACTTGCAGAAAATAAACACTGTCTACGATGTCTACTGCAGAAAATAAGCACTGTCTACGATGTCTACTGCATGAAAATAAACACTGTCTATGGTCGGATCACACATTCTTGGTACTTCTCATTTCTATCAGGTCATGTCAAGTCAGGAGTGCGCCGCCACGGGCCACTATCAAGTTATCAAGATAAATCATGTCAGGAAACTTGTCAGGAGTGCTCCACTACGGGTCTCTGCCGTGTTATGCTAGTTCCTTGTCATACCAAACCATGTACAATAGTCATTCCAAATATGTTAAGTAAAATCAAGTTCATGACAAAAAGGCGTAAGGATATAAAATGGGCATAAAATATCTAATAAAATATCAAGATACAGGACTATAGAAAAGCCAAGTTTAAAGAAATAAAAACCAAAATTCTAAGAGCCAATGGATTAAGCAAGGGGTCAAGGGGCAGCATACGTGCACAAGTACGCACGCAGGGGAGCTGCGTACGCACAAAAACACGCACGCAAGGCTCACTCAAGTCTGCGTACCAAGGCACACTCAAGTCTGCGTACCAAGGCACGCTCAAAAGGAGCAGCGTACGTGAAAAGTCACGCACGCTCAAGGGAGCTGCGTAAGTGAAAAGTCACGCACGCTCAAGGGAGCTGCGTACGTGAAAAGTCACGCACGCTCAAGGGAGCTGCGTACGTGAAAAGTTACGCACGCTACAGGGAGCTGCATAGGTGAAAAGTCACGCACGCTCAAGGGAGTTGCGTACGAGAAAAGTCACGCACGCTACAGGGAGCTGCGTAGGTGAAAAGTCACGCACGCTCAAGGGAGCTGCGTACGTGAAAAGTTACGCATGCTGAGAGAGCAGCGTAGGTGAAAAGTCATGCACGCTACAGGGAGCAGCGTAGGTGAAAAGTCACGCACGCTACAGGGAGCAGCGTAGGTGAAAAGTCACGCACGCTACAGGAGACACACTTCCAACAGGAAGCGTACCTAAGTCTGCGTACGCAGCGCTAAAGAACGTGCGTAGCTCAGGGTGCGTAAGCTAAACAGCTCTGCACACTACTCACTGTCTTCTTCAAACAGCAAGAACACCATGGATGAATCCAAGGCTTCAAAAGCTCACAACTTGGCCATTCGAACTCCAAATTCGGATTTCCAAAGTTCCAACTTGGGTAGAATTGAATGCTCTCCCACATGGAAACACCAAAATATATGAAAATCCAACTTAAATAGATCAAACCATGCAAAATCCGAAAATAAAAATAACTTAGATCTAGAGCAAAGGAGACTTCAAATCGCAAAACACCAAGTTCTAATGTTGATCACCATGTCCTAATCTAGCAAATGAACCAAGAAAATAGGGCTCTCATGAAGTGGCAAGGTGCACTTGGCTAGGGTTAGGAGAGTTGTGGAGGAAGGAGAAGAAGAAGAAGAAGGAAATTAATGGTGGAAGTAATAAAGAGAGAGAGTGGTTGGTGGTGTTATAAAGTGGGGGAGTTGTGGTGGGTTGAGGGTGTAGCATAGGTTAAGGTGATCCAATGCACATAAAACCGAACCAAACCGAACCAATCCAATAAAACCAAGCCATGCCAAAAACCCAAAATATGAGAAATACCGAAATTCTCCAAGTTGAGAAAAATAAAAATATATGCCAAAATCTAGATACGAGTATAAATACGAAATACGGGAAATACGAGAAATGAGGGTGACAACTCTACCCACCTTAAAAGAATTCCGTCCTCGGAATTTAATCAAGGAGCTAGAGATTGTCACGACAAGCTACACTAAGCACAGGCAAGTTACACTAAACAGTTCAATCATACAATCATACAATCACTACACCAAAAGAGCAATTTCGAAACACTTGACACTTTTGGCTTTAGAACGCTATTTAAGTGTTCCTAGAAGCTGAAACACTTTTTAACCGTTACAAATTGGTAAAATGTTCCTAAAATTAATTTTTGAAAATTTAAATAATTATTTTATATTTTGGAACAACTAAGAAAGGTTTCTATTTGTGTTTGATCACATGTGCTAGTCACGTGACTGAACACAAAAGCATTCCCTAGCATCAGATTCTTTCTCATCCCACTCTCATCTATACCCCTCTCTCTCGCTCTTCCCCCGATGACTCGTTCCCGTGGTGTGCTTTTTGCCTCTCCCCACTGACACACGACGACGCTCTCATCCCCTCTCCCTGCCATAGATCTCTTCCAAGCTCTCCATTGATGAATTTTAACCTAGTTAAGTCTGCCTCGCCCCTTCTCCCTCTCCTCCACGCCCTCCCTCACCCTACATAATTTGAAATTGATCTCTTACATGCATATAAATTAGGGTTTTCTGTATATGTTAGGGTTTGCTTGAAGTGGTTGAGGTTTTGACTCGAGCAATCAAAAGGTACCTTAATCTCAACTATCTTGGTACTTACTGTCTATTTTGAACTTATTTAGGGTTTATAGTATATGCATAAATTTAAATTTTTGTGAGGATGTTAATAAACTTGATTTGGGTGATGTTGAACTTTTAGAAGTATTTCAAAAAATAGTTTAGGAGTAGTACATACTAGCAGTAGCCCCAACTTCAATGTTGACAACTATAGCCCATTTAATCCATAGCAACAACTGATACAAAGCTTAAAACTTTCTACTTGTCACATTGACTTGATTATATCATGTCACCCCATGTAATGTCTTGCGCTGAGAAATAAGGAATGTTACATCTTTTTGTCTTATTCTTTTTAATTTGGGATGATTCTCTGAAGCAAGGGAACTAGCAATTAGATCGTTGCTCCGCTGATCGATGATAGCTTTCCCATGGTGCGACCCTTTTCTTTTATTTGTTTGCTTTCTTTATATGAAATTGGGTCATGCTCTTGAATTAATTTATATTATTATGTAATGTTATTTATAAAAATTCTGATCCGAACAGATGAAATGTATCATTTCAGACAATACCTAAAAACTTGTTATGTTTTTATGTTGGAAGTCACTCACGATCCCTATCAACTATAAGGGTTGTTATCATTGCAGGTTAAGAAGTCTAAAATTCTCTATTACCATGATATTGTTTTGGAGCCCTTTATACTTTTATGGTCTACTTGTGTGTTATTATAGGGCCTGCAAAGTGATGTGTATTATGTGCATTGTCTTCGTCCTAACCAAATATTTTTTAGCAATTTTTAACAAATGTCTTTTTAGCAATTTTTATTAGTTTCACGTAATTAAGCCTATGATGATCTTATTGAAATTGGAATTACCGTCTGATATTGATTAGCAATCAATATGATGTCAAAT
Source organism: Iris pallida (assembly GCA_029216955.1). Lineage (NCBI taxonomy): Eukaryota > Viridiplantae > Streptophyta > Magnoliopsida > Asparagales > Iridaceae > Iris > Iris pallida. Next base: position 5,616 of record JANAVB010043649.1, read on the forward strand.
TTTGGTTGTTGTCTGAGGCTTGGCATGGAATACTTCATTTAGATGCAAAATTTTAATTTTGAATTAAATTTTTGCAACAATTTGATCCCAATGAGGAAATTTTGAGCTAAAGATAGGAAGTGACGTATGACACTTAAATCGTAATTGTTTCACATTTGTTGTGATCAGTTGTTTATGTGTGATTATATATGGGTCTTTTGGGGTTTTATACATGGGAACCCCATGCTACTATGACCTATTTGTTTTTGTTTAGCCTGATGCCATCTTTGGGCTAAAAGAATAAGGTGGGGTATTTGGCATTTTGCATTTGATATGAAACCTTGGATTTTAGCATTGAATGTGTGGTGGCGTTTTGTGTTATTTTACTTGTTTTATATCCTTGATAGGGAAGTTTCTTGTTTTGGTTTATTTGAGCACTATGCAACCAATCATTAATGGTTTCATGCAACAAATGTGTTGAAGTTTGGTTTGTCAATGTCTACATCACAATTCTATAGTTTTGAGCCTACTAGAGTATCCTTGTTGTCCTCCTCCTAACAGTTGTTTCCTTTCTTCTCTGGCTTATCTTCTCTGAGTGTCAAAATTAACTTCAAGGTGCCTATTTTGTGTGCTTCTTCAAGTTTGCTTCTCATTGTAACAAATTTGACTCCTTTTTTCTTAGCCAATCTATAAGGTTCCTTTAGTTAAGTTGACATAATGCATACACATGCTGGTGAAAAATCTCACTGACAGTCTTTACATTTCTGGTGTAATAGAATTGTAGTATGGCTCTTGCAGATCAATTATGTATTCAGAAAATATAATTGTCATTGCTTCTACACATTTATGATAACAAAAGGAAGAGGGAAAATTGAGGATGATTATGGCAAAGAAGAAGCTCCAGAGGCCACTCTATCGGAAGCAAGGATTTGGCTTGCCGTTTTAACTATTTGGATATCCGTTCTTTCTAAATACCTCGTTGATGCTATTGAGATATACACATTGACTTTCTTTCATCATTGCTTTTGTCTTTAATATTTTAACATGGTGTTCCAGTTGGTAGATTAATGGTTATTTTTTCTTTTTCATTTTGCATTGTAGGTTGAGTTTAATTCGGTTTAGCTATATTACATATAATTATTTTTAACTATTTCTTTATAATTTCTACAAAAAAAATTGGCACTGGATACATCATTTTAGAATGGCTCATTATTGCTGTTGGATGGTCCTACATCACATATATAACCAGAACTAACATCATTTAAAATAATTTTATAATTTGATATCCTATTTCAAGAATACTAGAATTAGGCACCATATAGCAATAGGGACATTAACCATGTAATATCTTATAATAAGTGACATAAAGCCAATTGACGAATCTGCATGACAATCATGTGAAATGTATCAAAATAGGGGATCTGCAATAGTAGACAATACGCACATATATCAATGAAAGTATATCACAATATAAAGTGACCCAACCATGACAAATATTATTGCAATATTGATAAATATTATGATGACATAACCATAAAATTTCAAACTTATGCCACAGCTATTGAATGAGAACCTCAAAAAGCTGCTATTAATCACGTCGTTGATAGATACTTTGATTGTTTAAAGAAAATGAACTATCACCATCTATCATGTTACAATGTTGCCAATTTAACAAGGAGGTGAAACAAGAAGAGCCATATTGCCCTAAGTATCGAGATCATCCTAAGGAAAGAAGAGAAGATTAGAATCCTGTTTATGAGCCAACTGAGCTAGGACAATTCCATGCAATAGCTCCTTCTGGGATTGTTGATTAAGGTAATACCTCTGGTGCACAACTGTGATGTTTTTAGCAGTTACCTAACTTATTATACCATATTTTTTGGCCTATCTTTCTTTTACCGGTGATGTGGAATATACACATTTGTCAAATGGTTGCACTATGCCCTGTTTCTCAAGGTTGGGAGTAAAATTAGTAAGAAGCCAGATGCTGAAGATGAAAAGGATGGACACCAAGGTACTTGATATCGTTTAAACCATATTTCAATGTAAATCACATTAAACAACTTAGCAATTCATTTGACACTAGGTTTGTAATATTGTCAACCCATGGTTTCATTTATCCTACCAGTGGTATACATCTCGGATAAGTTCTCCTAAACAATAGCTTGACATAGTCCATCTTGTGATCACCTTTTGAATGTCTAGAGTAGTTCATTGTTCATCTTTTCTGTTCATTTGTTCATCTTTTCTTTTGACTTGGGCACAAGCAACCCTGTACTTGGCTATTTTCTCTGTTCCAAACACTATATTTATTATTTTCCCTGGTCATGTTAATATGATTGAACAGAACAATTTTTTAGCAAAATTCCAAAATCTCAGTTCTTTTCATTCTGTCAGAAGAATCTCCAGCTATATACTCCAGCTATATATATATATATATATATATATATATATATATATATATATATATATATATATATATATATATATATATATATATATATGAATTCGGATCAAAAGCCCCCCAGTGGGAGCCCCCCAGTGGGAGCCCCCCAAAAGCCCCCCTCCCTAGTGCACCGTTGGATCAAGCGGTCTGCGTGGGGCCCGCGGGCGCGTCCCCTCGATCCAACGGTGCAGTAAGAGGGGGGCTTTTGGGGGGCTCCCGATCCGGACTCTCTCTCTCTATACACACACACACACACACACACACACACACACACACACACATATTTCATGTTCAACAATCATCAGACCCACATCACATATAGAAAACTACTTCTCAGGAATGTGATCGATATGAAAATTGGAACCCACCTTCTTGTAATATCATGTTCCGGAGCTATATATCTTGACTGTGAATAATGAAAGTAACTTTGGTGATCTGTTAAGCAAGTCAAACCAGTAATATCTGTCACTTTGAACAATTGTTTTTATGAATCATCATGAAGAATCAAGACAAAACACTTCTTTCCTCTTGTAACATTTTTAGCAACATTTTTTACTTATAACATTTTAAAAGACTGACATAAAATGCTTTCTACTTTCATGTCTTTTTGACCCGAATTGATCAAAGCATACAAATTTTGGCAAAATTTTGTGCAAGCGAGAAATCTTCCAAGATTAGGGAAAATTGATAAACAAATGTTGAAATACATACACGAGTTGGATGTAGATTACATTTTCATACTTCAGAACATCTTCTTATGCACATTACTGGCACGGTGCATTAAATATATATACTTGAAGTGATCATTTTATTTTCTTCTGAAGTGCCGACACCTGATATTCTAATTTGAAACCAATAAAACTTTTAATACAGATGCTAGAGTGTCCAACACTTATATTAATGTCAAGTTTTTGAAACTAGTGAATTAATCCCTATAATAGTGTGTCTGGCACTTACATTGATGTCAGATTGTTGCAGTTAATACAACCCACTAACCATGCCCTTCCTAATAAAGTTAACGCCAATTTTTTGTCTTTCTTTTACTAATAGGCCAGATTTCAACTGGCTAAAAGGACCATGGCCTAGAGAAGCCCATGAAGCATTGTGTCTTGTGTCATGAGTCTCACGACCAAAGATTTGATACCTATGTTGTCAGTATCACATGATACATGATAATTATCTTACAATACGATATGATTACAAATGAACGATTTCTATAAAGTTGGATGCAAAGATATATCGGTGTGTGTCACATGTAAAGATAAGATTACAAATGAAAGATTTCTATAAAGTTGGATGTGGTGTCAGTTGAGAACAAGATGAGCAAAATCGAATCAATTGTGATGGTTGGGACATGAACAGGAGACTGGATTGAGCCTCCAAAAGATGTGCATTCCCTAATACTAGAAAGGAAATGACACTTAACATAGCATAATAGGAGAACAGCTTGTTCCTAAACCCAAAAGATTTGATAAAGGCTTGGTTCTTCTTGTTGTATTCAGCTTTAGTTTTTAGCTACCATAGCGATCTTTTAGGTTCCTGTTTATTTGTTTGTCACTTTGTGTACCTTCTTCTTGTAAATAGCATCCTCAGCTGCAATCATGTTTTTTCTCATGAATGCACTCTGTATACCTTCTCGTAAATAGCATCCTCAGCTGCAATACACATAGCCAAACAATGCCAAATTGCCAAATATTTTTTGTGGTCTTGTCTTCAGATATTATCTTAATGCATGTTGATTAAGAAATAGCATCCCCTTATTGTAAAGAAAGAGGGATGTGGCTAAAATTAAGAAGTTGAATGCATGTTTAGTGCACATATCTAGTTAAAATTTCTTGCTTATAGATTATCAACTTATCCACTGATACAACCTATTTTCCGTCTCCCAGAAATTGAATCGGAAGCTTGTACATATAAGCATTTGGATGACATTCATGCTTTTTTGGCCCTTCAGGTAATCAGAAGGTTAAAAGTTTCGTACATTAATCTTTACAATAGAGGCATTGCTTGGTGAGACGGTAAGGCTTGTTGCTTACATCCTGGAGCATGTGGGGTTTGAGAGACTTGTAGTACTGGGAAGTCCTTGTTACTTTGCACTAAACTTTACAATCTGCATAAACTTAGCTCAGTTGGTTTGCAGTTCTGGATGGCAACACCTTTTCTAGCAGCACTAGCTCCAGGTATCAATATAATATGGATGTTGCTGATGGGGGAAAATGAATCCATGGTCAAATCAATTAGCAGAAATGGTGACTACAGGTGTCAACTCTGTTACTTTTCTGACATGATTTTTCACTTTTAAGTTGCTGCTTACATTATTTACTAATTTCCACGACTAAACTTCACTTCCAACATCTTAGAGAACTTATGAAGGAACCATTATACTATGCTTGCACTATAACCCTTGCTACCTCAAACTTCTGGCGGACATCCCCTAATGTGATAGCTGCAATTTCTAACCTGTGTGCTGAGATGGTATATATATAAATACTATTTTGTGTCATTAAATTTGAGCTGGCTTGATTAAAATGTGAAGAGCCACTTATGTAGGCTTTTGTAGATAAGATCATTAGGCAGAAAAATCACTACGAAAATAGTGAGCTTCTCAGACAATTAAGAATGAATTTTGAAGCTTTTATTATTAGATGCACATTTATGATATCTAATCTGATGTCCAGGTATTGCTGACATAGTAGGAAGACGATTTGGAAAGACGAAGCTGCCTTATAACCCTAACAAATCCTTAGAGGGTAGTGTTGTAATGGCAATCGCAGGATTCGTAGCATCCATTACGTAAGCTCAAGCATCGTTGATGATATAGTCGTCTGCAACTCCAGAAATATCTTATTATTTGTATCTTTGGCCTCCAGGTATATGCACTACTACTCCACATTTGGGTTGGGTTCGTGGAAGAAAGCTTGGGAATGATTGCCTGCTTCCTGTTGGTGTCGCTTGTTGCATCATTCGTGGAGTCATTACCTATAAGTTCAGAACTGGATGACAATTTGGCTGTGCCTTTGACATCTCTGTTGGTTGTTGGCCTTGTTTCTAATTTGTAAGTCGAAATGTCTATGTTGTATGTTGTATCTTATGAGATGTGTATATGTGAATAAGTAAGCACATTTTCGTGGCTCGAAAATTTCTTTGTTGGTTGTTGGCCTTGTTTCTAATTTTGTAAGTCGAAATGTCTATGTTGTATGTTGTATCTTATGAGATGTAGTATATGTGAATAAGTAAGCACATTTTCGTGGCTCAAAAATTTCTTATATTAAAAAAGACGTCTCAACCTGTAGCTTAATGTTGAATCGTGTATCACATTAATACAGTAAATGTGTTTAGTGGTACTATAATTTGCTTAAATGTTCTCTCATTGATTGTCGCGTTTAAACTATTACTTCATTTGTGTCTTTAGCATTACTTGATTTATGGTGAAAAAATGTAATGGTTGAAAGGATAGTTTGCTCTACTTATATTCATGATATCATCATTTAATGTACTAACTTAAAAAAATCTGATAGCTATTATGTGTTTCCCTGTTTAGTTAGAAATCATTGAATTTAATTAAAAAATAAAATTAATAAATAAATAGGAACGTTAATAAAGTGTTGCAAAGCTAGCTACAAGAATAATGCAAAAGTGTTGCAAATTAAGTTTAGGAACAGGTTTAAAGAGTTTCAAAATAACATTTAGAAACGTTTCCAAGGCGTTTCAAAAATAATTTAGGAACACAATATATATGTTCCAACATCTACTTTAGGAACGTTTGATAACCGTTCCGAACAAAATTTAGGAACGCGTTATAATTGTTCCAAATATTGCAACGCCACTTTTAGGAACGATTATGATATGTTCCTAAAAATATTCGGAACATGTAAAATATGTTCCTAAATACCTTTTTTGGTGTAGTGAATGCAAGCAAGGAAGGAAAAACGTAAGGCATAAGAAAGACATTATACCTCACGAGTCAAACAGGTAGGGATATCGCGATCGGATGTCGTCCTCACGCTCCCACGTTGACTCACCTAGAGAGTGATGACCCCAAGCAACACGGACTAATTTAATAGTCTTGTTCTTGAGTGTCTTCTCCCTCCGGTCCAATATAGACACGGGCCTCTCCTCATACGAAAGGTTGGTACCAACAACCAATTCCGAATGGTCTAGGATGTGGCTCGGGTCCGAAATATACCGTCGTAATTGGGACACTTGGAATACATCATGCACCTCACTTAGCGACGGCGGAAAGAGCGAGACGATAGGATACATCTCCTACTTGCTCTAGAATATCGAACGACCTTATATACCTAGGACTAAGCTTTCCCCGCACACTGAAGCGAATGACGCCGCGGTTAGACGAGATCCTAAGGAATACATGGTCGCCGACAGCAAATTCTAAGGGACGTCGATGAGCATCGGCCCAATGGCGCTGGCGGTCCTGGGCAACTCGGAGGTGATCTCTGACCTTCCTGACCACTTCAATCGTCTGGGAAATCAATTCGGGTCCGAGCATCTGTCTCTCTCCGACATCGTCCCACGCTAGCGGGGATCTGCACTTCCTGCCATAAAGTGCCTCGAAAGGTGCCATCTGGATACTGGCCTGATAACTGTTGTTGTACGAGAATTCCACCAGGTGCAGATGATTCTTTCATGAACCACCAAAGTCAAGGGTGCAAGATCTCAACATATCTTCAAGAGTCTGGATTGTGCGCTCTGATTGACCATCCGTCTGCGGGTGATAAGCTGAGCTGAACTGTAGGCGAGTCCCCAAACTCTCCTGCAAGCTGTGCCAAAAGTGTGATGTGAATCTTGAATCCCTGTCCGAGGTGATACTGACTGGCACACCGTGAAGCCTGACGATCTGCCTGAGATACATCTCTGCTAACTGCTTCGTCGACTGCCCAACTCTGAATGGGAGAAAGTGTGCCACCTTGGTGAGCCTGTCCACAATTACCCAAATAGCATCTCTGCCGGCCGGAGATCTGGGCAATCCGGTCACGAAATCCATGGTTATATGTTTCTATTTCCATTCTGGGATCGGTAAGGGTTGAAGAAGTCCAGCGGGCCTCTGATGTTCAGCTTTAACCTGTTGGCAAACCAAACACCAAGAGACAAACCAGGCTATCTCCCTCTTCATGCCATTCCACCAGAAATGCTGACGAATATCACGGTACATCTTTGTACCACCCGGATGAATAGAATATTGAGAACTGTGGGCTTCTGCCATGACTTCCTGTCTGATATCTCCACTGGGTACACAAAGACGAGTGCCGTGCCGAAGTGTACCATCTTCATGGATACATAACTCTGGCATTCTTTCTGCTTCACACTCTGCTCTGAGTCGCTGAAGTTTAGAATCTGTTGACTGCGCCATCCGGTCTCAACTATGCTGGACTGAACCTGTAGACTGGCCATCAATGCCACGCTGGTTGGAAGAACCACTTCAATTCCCATCTTCTGAAGATCTGCCAATAATTTTGGTTGCGCCGTCAGGAGATAAACTCCGGCTCTCCTGCTCAATGCATCTGCTACAACGTTGGCCTTTCCGGGATGATACTGCAAATCCACATCATAGTCCACCAGTAGCTCGAGCCATCTTCTCTGTCGTATATTAAGAACCTTCTGGGTGAAAACATACTTTAGGCTCTTATGATCAGTAAAGATCTCCACTCTATCTCCGTACAAGTAGTGTCTCCACAACTTCAAAGCAAACACTACCGCCACCAATTCCAAGTCGTGGGTCGGGTAATTCTTCTCATGATCACGAAGTCGGCAAGTGCAACGACTCAAACGAGCCGTCGACCCGAAGAGTTGGCATCGACCGGATGAAGAATCGATGCAATGCTTGAATTGGCCCGTCAAGATGAATCCAGACTTAGACTTTCAAAGGCGCGCTCGGAGTATCGCTCGGCCGATACGAATATCGCTAAGGTGGGTGGCTCCGATGAACCCGTCTTTACTTAGCCTAGACACATAGCAATGCGGACACTATCACGAGAATCGCTAGGCGATAACCCGCGCATGCTAATAAATGACTCAACGCACCTAGCTAAGGGAATAATCCCATCTTGCATGCTTGTTTAGAACATGGAAAAGAACTCGACAAATATAGAAACTCTCGTACCGCACTCTACGCTCGTGTGCTACGGCACAAGCTTACGTTCAAGTCCCGTACGTGTTCAACAATGAAACAATGAATGGATTACAACAATGAAATGGGATGACTATCAACATAGTCGTTCAGAGTAGAGTATAGCAACATTGAAAGGCTATGGGACCGATGGGTCGCCAAGGCGACTCCCGTACTGGGAGTTGCGTAATGCGTGAATGAATGAATCAACGAATGAATGAACGAATGAATAAATACGTGAAAATGAATGAACGAACGAACAAGTGAAAGAAAGAATACATGAAAGATAAGACATGAAAGACGTTAGCGACAGGTATGACGGGCACGTGCAACGGGGCTCGCTACCCGCGCTGTACGATCGCCAACCTGGTCGATAACGCATTATGGCTCAAGATAGCCGATATGTTAAATGACAAGTAAAATACGAAATGGTCGTGGACAAACGGCACGGGCGATGGGGGGGAATACCGTGGCCGTCTTGAGGAAGGATTCTGCGGCACGGGCGATGGGGGGGAATACCGTGGCCAGCCTAGGCAGAATCAGACATGGGGCTTACGGGCTGCTTTGAGTGGGGGCTCGGCCACTCAAAGAGACGTAAGGCCAGGCATTTCAAGAAACTATCAAGGTGTACCAGCCATCACGCTTCGATAGGTGAGAATGGCCACGTGATATGTCCAAAATGGCTTGTAAAGCCAGCGACCCATACATGTAGATTAAGTGGACTTTGCTGGTGGCAATCCACGTGCAAGTCTTTGCATTGAAATCAAAGTAGTCTAAGTTAAATGAACAAGTGCCTACTGAATGACTTGAAATGTATCACTCCAAATGATAATGAATATGTCGTACAAATGAGTTAAAGAACACGCCTACGACGCGCTAGGACCCGAAGCAGGGACTCGCACTTGACATTGAAAGTCCACATGAGCTACGTCTCTCGATATTGAAAGTTTATATAAACTGTTGTCTAACTTGGTTTACTTGGAACAGGGAAGGCCGGACGGTAAGTATCGGTAAGTCGTGCATGTATTTCCATGCGACACTTGAAATTGGCAACACGGGATAGGTTATGATATATGCCATGAAAATTGACCCTAAGGCAAGATTAGAAAGACAATGAATGATAGAGTTACATAAAAGTAAATGGAACGTGTTTGGTAATGATGGCGTTGTGGGCGAGCTAGCCTCCCCACCAGTGCATAACAATGTACTGATAACCCCACAGTCTACTTGCAGGATGCAGGTATCGTCGGCGGGTACAGAGCTTCTACCGAACGTGCTAAGGTACGGAGCTATCTCTGGAGCCTTGGAGCATTGCAAGGAGCTGAAGCACCCTATACAGGACATAATGTATCGGAACATCGTCATGAATCATTCCAACTTGTAAGCCACTTGGCACGCCTTTTATGTTTAAGAGAGAGAGCTCGAGCGATTTATAATATCGGCCTAGCGCCGCTTGTAACCTTCTTGAATATTAAGAAAGAGTTCGAATTCGCTTCTACTTGTGTTTATTACTTTCCGCTGCAATGGGGACACTCTGTGCGACTCTGTGGCCTAGCTCGAATCGGCCGTTTCTGGACTTGGCCTTGCACGGGCGCAACCTAGGCCCGTGGGGGAAATACCGTGGCCGACCTAGGCGGAATCAGACATGGGACTTACGGGCTGCTTTGAGTGGGGGCTCGGCCACTCAAAGAGACGTAAGGCCAGGCATTTCAAGAAACTATCAAGGTGTACCAGCCATCACGCTTCGATAGGTGAGAATGGCCACGTGATATGTCCAAAATGGCTTGTAAAGCCAGCGACCCATGCATGTAGATTAAGTGGACTTTGCTGGTGGCAATCCACGTGCAAGTCTTTGCATTAAAATCAAAGTAGTCTAAGTTAAATGAACAAGTGCCTACTGAATGACTTAAAATGTATCACTCCAAATGATAATGAATATGTCGTACAAATGAGTTAAAGAACACGCCTACGACGCGCTAGGACCCGAAGCAGGGACTCGCACTTGACATTGAAAGTCCACATGAGCTACGTCTCTCGATATTGAAAGTTTATATAAACTGTTGTCTAACTTGGTTTACTTGGAACAGGGAAGGCCGGACGGTAAGTATCGGTAAGTCGTGCATGTATTTCCATGCGACACTTGAAATTGGCAACACGAGATAGGTTATGATATATGCCATGAAAATTGACCCTAAGGTAAGATTAGAAAGACAATGAATGATAGAGTTACACAAAAGTAAATAGAACGTGTTTGGTAATGATGGCGTTGTGGACGAGCTAGCCTCCCCATCAGTGCATAACAATGTACTGATAACCCCACAGTCTACTTGAAGGATACAGGTATCGTCGGCGGGTGCGGAGCTTCCACCGAACGTGCTAAGGTACGGAGCTATCTCTGGAGCCTTGGAGCGTTGCAAGGAGCTGAATCACCCTATACAGGACATAATGTATCGGAACATCTTCATGAATCATTCCATCTTGTAAGCTACTTGGCACGCCTTTTATGTTTCAGAGAGAGAGAGCTTGAGCGATTTGTAATATCGGCCTAGCGCCGCTTGTAAACTTCTTGAAAATCAATAAAGTGTTTGAATTCGTTTCAACTTGTGTTCAATTACTTTCCGCTGCAAATGGGGACACTCTGTGTGACTCTGTGGCCTAGCTCAAATCGGCCGTTTCTGGACTTGGCCTTGCACGGGCGCAACATAGGCCCGTGCGGCATCACGCCTTAGCGAGAACGATCGCTCCTGCGGGAGCGGGGCGTGACATATTGGTATCAGAGCCCGACTTTACGTCCTTGGACTTCATTTCGATTTTCTCAGTTTTGAAAGCTCGTTGGATACAAAAGAAGTATGCGCTCTCTCTCATTGTGCCTTGAGATGTTCCATACAATAAGTCTAATACTTTCAAAAGCTCGTACGAGTGCTCGGTTGAACGGGATCGATAGACGACGGCCTTTGTGCCGAACGATGTTAAACTTGACTCGATAGAGAACACATACAAAATTAACATGTCGCGTGCATGCCTAACTAGTCCTACGATGACCCTAGTAATTTAGCGTGCAAACTCGGAATGTAGTCCGCACGAGATGGTTATGCGGCACAACTTAGTCCGCGTGTCGCGCACCTCGACTTTTGAGTGCAATCGGGTTGCGAGCGATATCAAGTATCGCTCGATCGAGAACGGAGGTACACTTTGAGTGTCTATCGATAGGAACGCTATCGAGTTAACGCTTAGGCGTACCCAAAAGATTGGCTTGGATTTTGAGGATTAGTGCGAACGACTTAGTACGTCGAGGCGACGTGAGCGATTACGCTAGAGATTCGTCAAACGAATCTGAAGGATGTCTTAGCGCATGACGCGAACATAATTGAGGACTAGATCATATGGCTTGAATTCGAGTGGTGTATGTGATAGGTTTGGAAGAAGAATAAGAATGAGTGACGACGACTAGTCGAGTGGCTCGAACCCTGAGTGGTGTATGGACGTTATAGAAATTGTTCGAGCGAGACTACAAGATATACAGATAGAACGGGTATGTCGGCGAGGCGATGCGATCACGCAAAGCCTTAGAACGTGTCACGCTTAGTTGGTCGTGACTTCAAAAGTCCCGAGCGAGATGTCGCTGGACAACTTGTCATTGGGCAACGCGAGTTAGAAAATGGTTCGGAACGATGAATGAAAATGAATGATCTTGATCGAGAAAACTTAGAGGATCGTGCGTACGATTTCGAATTGATTCAAATGAGTGTGACTTGAGCTTGAACAACGATCTTGAAACTAGCTTGAGGAATAGCAGTTGAACTTGATCTTGAATATTAAATAAAATTGTGGAATATCCAACTCGGACAAACAGCGTCAATGCACGACTCGAAATTGGTTGCAAAGGAAGATCGTCAGGTTACGCATATCGTCGATGGTATTGAGGCGTATCAAAGATCGATATGCGATAACTCGGGGGTACTCTGACTCGGCAAATGACGATCGTGCAAATGTCATTGTTCCGTTGGAAGCTATACTTGGGATGTAAAAAAGAATGTGTCGAGAAAAAGATAGACTTGGCTCGAGGATTTTCTAGTTGAACGCATGACGGTCGGACTATCGAGTAGAGATCTCGGCTTGGATGAAAATGAAATGTTTGGATTGCTTCGACGATAACCCCAACGTCGACATTCTTGTCTTATGCGAGCGCAACTCCAGCCTCGCATATGCATCACGTCGATAGGACGATCACTCCGCGTGAGCGCTGGTATGGTGATTCATACAGCGGGGGTGATTGAACTAGCATGGCGTGGCAATTTGTGTGCTTCGACTTGTAGTTTGATGCGAAGGTGACTTAAGAATGATTCAGTGTGCTTGATGATTAAGCTTGAGGATTGCGCAGGTCCAATCCGCGTATCGAGAATGAATTAGTCTGGACCCAAACAAGAGTTACGTTCCGATGAGAATGATTATTCTACGGGAGCGTTGCATGGTGATTCATGAACTACCGTGGATAATCGGACTCGCGTGAGATTGGGGCGCAACATATTATCAAGTTAGATGAACTCGTGATCGAATACGTGAATTGGTTAGAATGGATATGTGAAGTATGTCAATTTAGTGATTTGAATGGATTTGAATTCGTTGTGGTGTACGACGAATACATTGATGCGAATAGGTGATCGTGCACGATTGTTTAGAAATCTGAGTGACGCGAGCTTGGGTAAAAAACCCCGTACTACCGACTTTGGTTTGACCCTAGGATTGGGGTCAGTGTTGGCATTATTGTTGGGGAACTATGATTCCAATCCTGACATTGACTTAGCCTTGAAAAGATGGCCTAGCGGGTAGGCAAGATGCCCTGTTTCATGAGTTATCAATCGAAGGATTGATCTTGAGGATTGGCATGGATGGATAGTGTGAATCACAAATATAGGAATACCCCTTACGAGATTCGGCTGACATGCATATATTCAGGGACGCTTGAGTATGTGCACGATGCGACTCGAGTGAGAATGACAAATTTCTAGATCATGCGGCTTGGCTGAATGCATGTATTTTGGGGACGCTTGGAATGCGTGCACGATCCAGCCAAATGATACATTGAGTTCAAGCAAGACTTGAGGAATGGGAGAGTGTCGAAGATCTTGAAATTGCGTTAAGTAAAGGATCGATACTAGTATGAGCGTGGCTCGGAATCAAAGAAACGTGTAAGCGGAGTGTGCGTGAACGACAACGAGATTGGCCCTAAACAAGTGAATGATATGGAATCGATATCGTACAAATAAAAGTTGGTATAACGAATTGGACCATTGATAGGAAGATATAATCGAGGATAGTGCAATACTTAGTCTTGAATCGGACAAAAATTACATAGACTTGGTCGACCCCGCTAAGTAGAAATTATACTGATTTCGTGGACACAAACGCTTGAGAAGTGAATCGGGTCATCTCGATGACCGAGATAAATGAAAGTGAGTTTGCCTCAGCCTACGACCCTCGCATTTAACGAATTACAATGTGCCTCGTGCAAATATTTTCGTCCCATGACACAGAGAAATAGCAACCAAGACGAAGAAACACTTGAATTGAATAAGTACAATCAACTATAAAATGAATGAAAGGCTATTCAATAAAATCGACCAAACGCGTGCGACATGAAACTTAGAAAGATATCAAGTATGGTTCGATTCTATCGAACGATAGAGCCGTTCGAAGAAATTGTCTAAGAAACACGACGACACGAGTTAAGGAATGATAGGATGACCTGCACTCAAGAAGTCTCGAGGACGAGACTTATTTTGAGTGGTGTATTATGTAATGACCCGCTCCGCCCTAGCGGAACGCCGATCCAAACGGCAAGTGCAACGACTCAAACGAGCCGTCGACCCGAAGAGTTGGCATCGACCGGAAGAAGAATCGATGCAATGCTTGAATTGGCCCATCAAGATGAATCCAGACTTAGACTTTCAAAGGCGCGCTCGGAGTATCGCTCGGCCGATGCGAATATCGCTAAGGTGGGTGGCTCCAATGAACCCGTCTTTGCTTAGCCTAGACACATAACAATGCGAACACTATCACGAGAATCGCTAGGCGATAACCCGTGCATGCTAATAAATGACTCAACACACCTAGCTAAGGGAATAATCCCATCTTGCATGCTTGTTTAGAACATGGAAAAGAACTCGGCAAATATAGAAACTCTTGCACCGCGCTCTACGCTCGTGTGCTACGGCACAAGCTTACGTTCAAGTCCCGTACGCGTTCAACAATGAAACAATAAATGGATTACAACAATGAAATGGGATGACTATCAACATAGTCGTTCAGAGTAGAGTATAGCAACATTGAAAGGCTATAGGACCGATGGGTCGCCAAGGCGACTCCCGCACTGGGAGTTGTGTAATGCGTGAATGAATGAATCAACGAATGAATGAACGAATGAATAAATACGTGAAAATGAATGAACGAACGAACAAGTGAAAGAAAGAATACATGAAAGATAAGACATGAAAGACGTTAGCGACAGGTATGACGGGCACGTGCAACGGGGCTCGCTACCCGCGCTGTACGGTCGCCAACCTGGTCGATAATGCATTATGGCTCAAGACAGCCGATATGTTAAATGACAAGTAAAATACGAAATGGTCGTGAACAAACGGCACGGGCGATGGGGGGAATACCGTGGCCGTCTTGAGGAAGGATTCTGCGGCACGGGCGATGGGGGGGGATACCGTGGCTATCCTAGGCAGAATCAGACATGGGGCTTACGGGCTGCTTTGAGTGGGGGCTCGGCCACTCAAAGAGACGTAAGGCTAGGCATTTCAAGAAACTATCAAGGTGTACCAGCCATCACGCTTCGATAGGTGAGAATGCCCACGTGATATGTCCAAAATGGCTTGTAAAGCCAGCGACCCATGCATGTAGATTAAGTGGACTTTGTTGGTGGCAATCCACGTGCAAGTCTTTGCATTGAAATCAAAGTAGTCTAAGTTAAATGAACAAGTGCCTACTGAATGACTTGAAATGTATCACTCCAAATGATAATGAATACGTCGTACAAATGAGTTAAAGAACACGCCTACGACGCGCTAGGACCCGAGGCAGGGACTCGCACTTGACATTGAAAGTCCACATGAGCTACGTCTCTCGATATTGAAAGTTTATATAAACTGTTGTCTAACTTGGTTTACTTGGAACAGGGAAGGCCGGACGGTAAGTATCGGTAAGTCGTGCATGTATTTCCATGCGACACTTGAAATTGGCAACACGGGATAGGTTATGATATATGCCATAAAAATTGACCCTAAGGCAAGATTAGAAAGACAATGAATGATAGAGTTACACAAAAGTAAATGGAACGTGTTTGGTAATGATGGCGTTGTGGGCGAGCTAGCCTCCCCACCAGTGCATAATAATGTACTGATAACCCCACAGTCTACTTGCAGGATGTAGGTATCGTCGGCGGGTGCAGAGTTTCCACCGAACGTGCTAAGGTACGGAGCTATCTCTGGAGCCTTGGAGCGTTGCAAGGAGCTGAAGCACCCTATACAGGACATAATGTATCGGAACATCGTCATAAATCATTCCATCTTGTAAGCCACTTGGCACGCCTTTTATGTTTCAGAGAGAGAGAGAGAGCTTGAGCGATTTGTAATATCGGCCTAGCGCCGCTTGTAAACTTCTTGAAAATCAATAAAGTGTTTGAATTTGTTTCAACTTATGTTCAATTACTTTCCGCTGCAAATGGGGACACTCTGTGCGACTCTGTGGCCTAGCTCAAATCGGCCGTTTCTGGACTTGGCCTTGCACGGGCGCAACCTAGGCCCGTGCGGCATCACGCCTTAGCGAGGACGATCGCTCCTGCGGGAGCGGGGCGTGACAGTATCAAGACACACCCCAATCCTCTGCCTGAAGCGTCGCAATAAACTGTGAATCCTCCGGTCCCATCTGGAAGGGTGAGAATGGGAGCCGTTATCAAACCTCGTTTCAACTTCTCAAATGATTCCTGACACTCTGCTATCCAAACAAACGGCACATCTTTGCGGGTCAACTGGGTCATCGGCGCTGAAATCCTTGCGAAATCTGAAACGAACCGCCGGTAGTAGCCGGCCAATCCAAGGAAGCTGTGAACCTCTGCCACTGAGCTGGGTACCGGCCATGACTCGATAGCCACAATCTTCTGGGGATCCACTTCCACTCCTCCTCGAGTAATGATGTGACCCAAGTACGAAATACGATCGAGCCAGAACTCGTATTTACTGAACTTGGCGTACAACTGATGCTCCCTAAGCGTCTGAAAGACGATTCTGAGATGCTGCTCATGCTCTGCTTCACTCTTGCTGTAGACCAGGATGTCATCTAGGAACACGATCACAAATTGATCCAAATAAGGCATGAAAATACGATTCATGAGGTCCATGAATACGGCCGGCGCATTGGTCGCTCCAAAGGGCATAACAAGGAACTCCCAATGTCCATACCTCGATCTGAATGCTGTCTTCGGGATGTCCTGCTCTCTGACTCTGATCTGGTGGTATCCCGATCGCAAGTCGATCTTCGATAACACTGAAGCCCCTCTGAGCTGATCAAATAAATTATCTATCCTCGGGAGAGGGTATCTGTTCTTGATTGTCACCGAATTCAAGGTACGATAATCAACACATAGCCTGGACGTACCATCCTTCTTTTTCACAAGAAGCATCGGGGCTTTCCAAGGCGATCCACTTGCACGAATGAATCCCTTGGTCCTCAGTTCTTCAATCATCTTGTACAAAATCTCCAATTCTGAAGGCCCATCCTGTAGACTCGCTCGGACACTGGTGCTGTCCCAGGGATCAAGTCTATAGTGAACTCAATCTCCCGCTCTGGCGGCATCCCTGGAAGCTCCTCTGGAAAGACATCTGGAAACTCTTCAACTATCCGGGGTAACTGCACTGCTGCTACTGCCATCCGCAATGCTGGGGAAGATGGCTCTACTGCGCCTCTGGAAAACGAAAACTCTGGCTCGCCGGGGACACTAAAGACAACTCTGCCAATATGGCAGTCTGTCCTAGCATACTGGTTCCTCAACCAATCCATGCCTAGGACTATATCATTGTCTGCCATAGGAAACTCTATAAATCTAGCGGGGAACTCCCTACCGCTAACTACGATCCGACACGAGGAAAACACTCGATCTACTCCCACAAGACAATTACCAGTAAGTATATTGAGCCTCACTGATAATGACTCAGGCTCCAATCCTATCCGTGTCGCGAATCGTGCAGACATGAATGAATGCGATACACCAGAATCAAACAATACCGAAGCTGGAAAGGAGTTGACGAGAATAGTACCTGCCACTACCTCACCTGGCGCAACTTCTTCTTCCATAAACATCACCATGGCCTGACCTTATCCTCTGGCTGCTGGTCCCCTCTGCTGGAAACCTCTCTGCCTATTCTGGGTCTGAGCTTGGGCTTTTGCATACTGCTAGGGGTGCTATTGCTGGAATGCCTGAGACTGAGGCGGCAAGGGCCTCGAAGACTGATACTGCTGCTGCTGAACTGGTGCTGGCGCCGGTCCTCTCACCGAAGAACTAGAAGGGTTGGATGCTGATGAACCACCCCTATTCGGGCAAGCCCCAACCCTATGATATGCTGCTCCATAAGCCAGGCATAATCCCTGCGCCCTGCGACAGTCTGTCACCACATGCCCTGGCTTTCCGCAATGAGAACATCCTATCGCGGAAGTCTGCTTCTGCTTCTGCTGCTGCGGGTACGTCGGGGTCGAATGCTGAACCGACGTTACTGAGGCCGCCCACCTCGGAGTTCCAATGGTCAATCTCCTAGCTGCCGGGGCTGGAGCTGATGATTGGTGCATCTGACTGTGGGACCGCTTCCTACCTCCGGTCCTATCCACGATCCTCTGGGAGGTGTACTCATGCCTCCTAGCTGCTCTCAAGACTGCATCGAACGTCTGGTGCTCGAACTGCTCAACCGCCAACAAGATCACCAAATACAGTCCCTGCTGGAACCGCTGGGCCCTATCAAACTCGGTCGCCACCAAGGTGGGGGCAAACCTACTAAGTCTAGAAAACTCCGATACATAACCATCGACCGTCCTGTCTCTTTGCTTCAAGTTGGTAAATCTGGTCTGCAAGTCGTACCGAGCCACAGCATCGAAATACTTCGTCTGGAATCTCTCTCTAAACACCGTCCAAGCAATGGGTGCCACTAATCCCATGGCTTGTGCCGCCCACCAACTGCGAGCCAAGTCCAACAACTGCAGGCGTACCACCGCCACCTTCTCATTCTCAGGTGTCCTGGCTGCTTCTAGAATCACCTCGGTATCCTGAAGCCATGCATCCGCGGCAATCGCATCCTCGCTGCCGTCGAAGAAAGGAGAGTTCAATCGCTTGAAACTATTGGCCGCCTGGTTCCCTGGATGTCCGCCTCGGGTCAAAGCATCTTGAACTGTCTGGTGCAGGGCGTCGCTTCGACGATCCTGGGAAGCTATCAAGGTTCTGATGAGGCCTACTAAGGTACCATCATCTGGCTCTGCGAGCTGGACGGGCCGAACTGGTGACTCTCCTCCCGTAGGCACAACTCTGGAGGCTACCCCGGAATGCTGGGCTTGATCTTTGGGTTGTTGCTGATCTGCGGGAAGTGCTCCACCTCGTCGATCGGTAGGACCAGGTACAGTGCCGCTGAAGAAAACGACACAGGAAAAAACAATAAGGAAGGACCAGGACAGATCAACGATACAAGCACACGATCAGGGCAAGAATCCAGAGATGCAGAGGATATGAATGGAGATCAAGGACGAGTACTGATTGAGACATCTATTCGGTAAACCCTCACATTTATTGATTTACAAGACCTGCATGGGCCACCACTTAAACCATGTCACGCCCCAGAACCAGAATACTGGAGAGCGGGGGCAGACATAGCCAGCTACGTATATTGAAATAGAAACCACCTCGATATACGGTCACGGCTGTCTAGATATGTGAGGGTTTTCTACAAGCCAACAGTCTCTTATGGTCATGAACAAGCCTAGTGTCTCAATCACCACAAGTAAGTAAAGTCGCAAGATGTATGATCATTAAATACACAATAATAAGGCATCCCAAATATTACATATTCAGCTGATCATGAAGCTAGTCGTTACAAAATGTTAGGACTAGCAAGAGTTTAGTCATACATGATCAACCCTAGGATTTGTCAATCATGTTTACAGCCCGTAGGCAGTCAGTAAGTAAAAGTGCTTCGAGCTAACAGGTGCTCGTCGGCTAAACGCCTCAAAAGAATAATTTTTACAATAGAGTGAGCGAAACAAAATAGAAAACCCACTCTTGGCCTAGATTCCGTCTAGTGTTCACCATTGGGCTGGAAGCTTGGTAGATCCTCGGGAGCTGCTCTGAAATCTGGCCACACAAAACCAGCTGGGTCAAACCCCAGAAAGAGCAAGTGCCACAAGGGGGCCACGAAATAAGAACAAAAGCAAGCAATCAGCACAGAAAATCTAATATTAAAACTAAAATTATGAAAATATGTCAGGATGATATACGACAAGGTAATCATGGAACTATTCCGATAGCCAGGTTACAACCCGTAAACCAAACAAGGACCGGGGTTGTAACCCTTCATCTGAACAGAGCTTGGATTCCCACCATTTATCGGCAAGATAAGTAATGTAAGTAATTAAGACAGGAAGCAATCTTGTACTGGATCAAGACATGGCTAGACTGGTTATACCTCATTCAATCAATCACGGCCAAGGAGATCCTACGGCTTACTACTTTAACTAACTAGGGTTATCACAGGCCTAATTACTAACAAGATGCAGTGAGATTATTCCACAACCACAAGTCCTGCAGACCATCCAGGTTACCCAGGACGAAAGATTAGGGTTGAATTCAGGTGGGTACATCGCCCAGGAGACAAATGTACCCTTAGGTGACTTAGAGGGTGCAACACCTGACAGTGTGCTGGAAATGCGCCCTACTCGACGGCAGGCTACAAATCCCTGGAGCGCCCAGGTAACGGGATTGCCTGTAGCTGTGTCATCTCTTCATGACTACTGTCACGACCCGCACCCGTTTTTTTTTAAACGGATACGAGACATGTCCAAGCCAGCCTACGCCGCAGTGTCGGCAGTAGAACGCTGTCACGGCCATGAAGATCAAAATCACAAACAATGCTCATTCACAACATTAATTTAATTTACAAAGATCACAAGTTTTATATTTGTAGAAAAATATAAACTTGTACAATTATGGAATGACTATAATTCATCTATCTAGCTGGTCACTAGGCTTTCGTCTACAAGTACACCCGTCACTCCCCAAGCTAAGTGAATCCACGGCTAACCTGAAAATGTTGGTTTCCAGTCAGGAATGGAACGAGCATAATTCACTGAATGTAATTTCAATAAAGAAAATGACTATAAAATAAAGGTTAGACATCAATCATGAGTTTTGAAAATAACAGTAAAGCCGTAAGAAGAATCAATAGTAATAAATAGACCAATATACTTTCCACCGTTAGAAGTACCTTTGATATGTGATCAGTCTGGGCCACTACACTGCACGGTCTACAATGTCTACTTGCATGAAAATAAGCACTGTCTACGATGTCTACTTGCAGAAAAATAAACACTGTCTACGATGTCTACTGCAGAAAATAAGCACTGTCGACGATGTCTACTTGCAGAAAATAAACACTGTCTATGATGTCTACTGCAGAAAATAAGCACTGTCTACGATGTCTATTGTATGAAAATAAACACTGTCTATGGTCGATCACACATCCTTGGTACTTCTCATTTCCGACTCAACAATTTATAATAGAGTATAAAAATTACATAACTAATGACCAATCAATGAAATATAGTAAAGATCAATATCGAAATGCAAGCAATAAACTGTACTCGCCTGTGGTCCTCTGCTGGTAAAACCGACAGTCTGAACTACTCAATGTGTCACAATAGTCAAAACCCGTACAACAGTCTCCGGATGCTGAAATAGACAATACCAATGATCTCAGAATAGTCAAAATAGCTAGGATCGCCTGTCCTTAAGTTCAATTCTGGACACAGGAGTAAAACGGTAATTTCGGGCAAAAACGATATCCGCCGTTGGACCCGTTTTGCACCGAAAAGCGTGCCAGAGTTAATGGTCTCTAAAGTTGTCAAACTACATGTCTATGGATCCAATTTTCCGATACGAACCCAACTGTATGTCCTAAGTTGGATTCCGGCGGGCCGTGCACAAAAATCGCCCGTTGAGTGGGACCGGGGGCCCGCAAAACGGTGTCGAATTCCACTGTCTCAGAATTGGACCAAACTTGGCATACAGGACCAAAAAAATGATACGGTCCTATTGGCGCAAGTTTCGTCTCGATCTGACGAGCGTGCACAAAGTTATGACTGAATTTGCATTGGACGAATACGGGGCGATTCCGACGGATACGCGTCGAATTCGTCGCGCACACGCGACCAATTTGAATTCCGTCAAAGCCCACACGACCACAAAACCATTACGCTGCTTTTGCTGCTTACGGTGCGCGACCACGTCGCCCGGAATGGCGGGACGGACGTCGCGTGGAGCGATTTTTAGTTTTAAAAACAGGTTGTTCCTGAAGTTTACATGTGAATAATTCTCTGTACAAAGCAATTCTTTACAACCTTCCTACTGGACTTTTCTAGTCCTATATGTTGTGGTTAACTTCCTTTCAGAAAGTTTCCTGATTCGAAGGACAGGTTGGTAGGAATTTCGATGTGAAGTTGGGTGTTTGGGACCAAGGTACTGTCATGTCCTGTTTTGGACTGTTAATTGATCGACTTTGTGTCGATCTTTCGAGAAATCTAGCGCATGAAAAATGAATCTATTTAAAAGGGGATGGAAGCCCTATAGGTTGTGAACATACCCGATGAATCGGTTCGTCAAGAGGACGAGCGTGGAATTCGTGGTTGCCGCACGAAGTCGGCCTCCTGCACGTCTGCTGCTGTGCTCCGTGCTTGTGCACGCGCGCGTCGGTCGGGCCGTGGCCGGCCTCTGGCGGCTCGCACGCCGAGCGCGGCTGTCCAGGATTGCGCGCGGGGTTGTGGAGGCATCGTCCAGGGATCAGGGAGGGTGGCGGCCACTCTCGACCTAGGGTTTTGAGTTCGTTTTCCTCTCGAGCTCTTTATATACACTTCGTGTATGTATAATGCGCGGTTGGGGTTCTCGGGTTGGCTTGGTATTGTTTGCTGCTGCTAGCCTAAGTCTGGTGTGCTGGGTTTTTAGTATAGGGCGTGTGGGCGTGTGGGCTAAGGGCAGTGCTCGGTCTTGCTTGCTGCGCTGGGCTCACTAGGCCAGCTCCAATGGGGTTCTCTATCTTCCCTAATTCTAATTGTTGGATCAGTTCGATTACAGAAACTCAAATGGGCTGGGTTTGGTTTAGTCGGTTCGGACTGCTGGCAAACCACTACAATGGACTAAGCTGACGTAGGATCGTATGCATGCACGTATGTTGCAGCAAACTTGCAACTGATCCAGATTGGAATGAATTGAATAGTGTTCCAACTCAATTCAGTTCACACATTCAATTCATTTCAATTCAATTCAATACTATACTATATACTCTAATAATAACAGAGGTCACCACCATGGCACTTGTTGCTTTATGCAGTGGTACAAGTCATATTTGGAGGCCGAGTGTGTTTGTTGTACGTATTTCTTTTCTATTTCATATATAGATAATATATATATATATATATATATAATATATATATAATATATATAGATATAGATATATATAATATATATATATATATAATATATAAAAATATATATATATATACGCCTATATATACATTATTTATACAACTACACATTTATACATATATATATTAGATGTATATACATATATATATATATTGGATATATATATATATATAATATATATCTATATATATATAT
>JANAVB010043651.1:0-27879 GCA_029216955.1 Iris pallida
TCTGCTGCTCGGGGGGGGCCCCGAGGGGGCTCGCAGTATATATGAATGTATGTAGTATGTAGTATATTCGTTTCAGTTTTGAAGTTTATAATATTTGTAGATATCCAGAAAATGGCTATATCCATGTATCTGCTAGACCGTTCGTGGATGTACAACCGCATTCGAGATGACAGGTGCGGTGTGCGAGATGAATACATCGTCGGAGTAGAACAATTCCTCCAATTTGCGAAGGCGTTTCCTCAATCCATGGATGACATGGACATTAAGTGTCCTTGTGTAAAATGTTGGAACGTAAAGTTTCAACCAGAATTGGATGTGACATATCACTTATACACAAAGGGTTTCCTTTCGAATTATTACAATGGACGCACACGGAGAGCTTGTACCTTTAGCATTCCAAGCGGAGCCTATGTGGAGCCTTATGTTGAGCCTTATGTGGAGCCTTATATGAATGTCCACAACCGAACTGGTGTCGACAACGAGTACCTGAACTGGTCTTCGACGCTGCGGGGCCTAGTTTCGATCCATACAATCGTGACGCAGCTGAGGAGGCACCGAATGCCGATGCCACGAAGTTCATGGAGTTGCTGGAGAATGCAAGAACTCCTTTATACCCTGGCTGTGACGACCATTCACCGTTAGAGGTGATCACTTGGCTCTTGAGCATAAAGTCTGACTTTAACATGTCGCAAGAATGCTACAATAGAGTGCTCGAGTTGATTACAGATATCTTGTCGGAGGGTGCCAAGTTACCGAAAGACTTCTACCGCTCTAAGAGGATGGTGAGATCCCTCTATATGGGATACGATAAGATTAATTACTGTCCGAACGGATGCATACTTTACTACAAAGATCACAAGGATACAGAAGTGTGTGGATTCTGTGGTCCTGATCGCTACAAGCCAACTGCTGCAGGCAAGTCTAGAAGACCGACTGCTTTAATGCACTACTTATCGTTGACGCCGCGGTTGCAGAGGTTGTTCATGGTAAAAGAGACTGCCAAAAATATGAGTTGGTACAAGCGACAATAGACCGAAGGAGTGTTGGATCACCCATCTGATGAAGAAGCGTGGAAGCACTTCGATCGAGCATATCCTAATTTTGCTTCTGATGCGCGTAATATAAGGTTGGGGATTCGCTCTGATGGTTTCAACCCATTTGGTCTTTCAGGCTTCCAATATTCATGCTGGCCGGTAATCCTCACTCCGTACAACCTACCGCCTTGGATGTGCATGAAGACACCTTACATGTTCTTAACTATTATCATCCCCGGTACGAACAACCCGAAGAAAAACATCGACGTGTACTTACAGCCGTTGATAGATGAGCTGAAGCAGCTATGGGAAACAGGGGCGTACACGTATGATGCTTCGAAAAAACAGAATTTTCAGATGCGGGCAGCACTAATATGGACAATCAACGACTTTCTGGCTTATGGAATGTTATCTGGATGGAGCACTCATGGTCGGCTTTTATGTCCGTATTGCATGGACCGTACTAAGGCTTTTTGTTCATGCTTCTTTGATTGTCACCGGCAGTTCTTGGCGAAAGACCATCCGTACCGTAGGAACAGAACTGCTTTCCGTGACAGAGCTATGGAGAAGGGCGATCCACCGCCAATGTGGTCCGGAGAGGACACATGGGAGTAAGTAGAAGAAATTTCAAGTGCTATTGAAGATCCTACAACGAGCAACCGTTGCGAGAGATTTGGCGAAGATCATAACTGGACCAAAAAGAGTATATTCTGGGATCTGCCATATTGGAGCACAAATCTGATTAGACATAACCTTGACGTCATACATATCGAGAAGAACGTGTTTGATAACATAATTAATACTGTAATGGACGTCAAGGAAAAGACAAAAGACAATCAGAAGGCTAGATTGGACTTAGCCGAAATATGCAGACATCCTACATTGCACATGATAGACAACGAAAATGGGAAGCTTTTGCGGCCTAAGGCAATCTACTCACTGGACAAGGAGGACAAAGTGAGACTTTGTTGATGGATCCAGGACTTGAAATTTCTGGACGGATACGTCTCCAATCTAAGAAGATGTGTTGACATAAAGGAGTGTAAACTGACCGGAATGAAGAGCCACGATTACCACGTATTCATGGAGAGGTTAATTCCTGTTGCATTTCGGGATATTATCGCCGGTAGTCTGGGATCCATTAACAGAGCTTAGCATATTCTTCAGAGATCTTTGTTCTTGCAAGTTGCTCGTCGATCGTTTAGAGAAGCAAGAGAAGGACATTGTGGTAATACTTTGCAAACTTGAGAGAGTTTTTTCTCCTGCATTCTTCGACTCAATGGAGCATTTGTCGATTCATCTTATCCATGAGGCTCTTGTAGCTGGACCTGTCGGTTATCGTTGGATGTACCCGTTTGAACGACAGTTGAACCACCTCAAGAGGAAGGTGAAAAATAAGGCACGGGTGGAGGGTTTTATTTATGAAGCATATGTCCTTGAGGAGATTTCAAACTTCTGTTCCATGTATTTTTAGCCTCATATTGCTACAAACAGAACAAGAGCTCCCAGAAATGACGACGGCTATGAAGTTGGTAATGAGACAAAGCTGAAAGTATTTACTGCCTACGGAAAACCATCTGGTAAAATAAAAAAAAGATATCTAAATGACGACGAGGTTAGCGCTGCAATATTATATGTATTGCTCAACTGCAACGAGGAAGAAGTGGACAAGCTAGAGGGGTAAGTAAAATTATTTCGCGTGATTCGTTGCTTCTCAATATAACTAATATACCTATGCTTCGTTGCTTTTCAGCATGTTTAAGGATGAGGTAACGTCCAACAATCCGTACGCAATCGAGGAGGAAGTAGAATAGCAAATGAGACTTTATTTTCCTTTTTGGTTAAGAGCATATGTACGGATATCTTCATAATTTACTTTTTTTGTACGTATATACTTGCATAGAATAATTAAGTTAGCATCGTTTATTTGGTATTTAGGTTGATCGTCCGGAGGCAATCCTTGAGAATGAGTATATTAAAACTCTAGCCAAGGGACCAATTTATCAAGTGAAGACCTGGCCAAGTTACTGCGTAAATGGCTTCAGGTTCAAGTCAACGAATGCTCGAATAAGAGACAACTTCTTGGATTTGGATTCTACGAAGAATAGCTGTTTGTGCATAAAATTTTCAAACTACAAAGACGTCGACCCAGGCAATGACTTCTTTGGCATCTTACGGGAGATTGTGAAACTGACATACAATTATGCTATAGAACCTTGTAAGGTCGTCTTGTTCAGATGTGACTGGTTCGATCCGATCCAAGGTCGAGGTTGGAGAGTTGACAAACATGGTCTTGTTGACATAAATTATCGCCGTCAATATCAAGCTTATGAGCTATATGTTCTAGCAAGCCAGGCTTAGCTAGTTTACTTTACCAGCTATCCAAAACGAGGAGCCAGAGATCAGATTGGTTGGCAGTCTGTAAGATTAAAGCTCAGAATACCTTCAATGTCGACGAGATAGCTTATCAGGAAGACGAACTACCTCTTATTACAAATATTATCGATGTGGATTCAATGGAAGTTCCTCATGACATGTTTTATCAATTGGAAGAGGTAGAAGTATCAGAAGAGGAAGAGGAAGAGGAAGAGGAAGAGGAAGAGGAACAAGATGAATTTTCAGAAGATGATTGAATATGTTTAATTTTCAGATGTAATATGGTTTACTTTTGTTATTTTTCAGATGTAGTATAGTTTACTTTTGTTTTTTCAGATGTAGTATGGTTTACATCTGTATTTTTCAGATATGGCTCGACGTGGATCCTTTGGTTCCGGTGCTGGTGGGAGTCGACGAGGCCGACAGTATCCATCTACCACTCCTCCTCATCCTCCCGCACTCTAGTATACACTAGCGGTCTAGTCGCCGGCAGTGGCTCCATACCCGGCTCTAGCAGTTCCAGGCTAGGGCCTTCTTCCTCTACGCAGCCAGTACCGTCGAGTATTCCAGAGGCCGACCCCACTACTGAGGAGCTGGCCGAGGCCGAGGCCCACGCCAAGGACGAGGGCGAGGGTGATGGCGAGGGCGAGGGCGAGGGCGAGGCCCACGCCGAGGGCGAGGCTGAGGGACAAGCTGCGGGCAGGGGCAGGAGTAGGGGCACGGGACGGGACAGGGGCAGGCTACAGCTCCCATTTGAGACAGATCCTCCGGGTCAACCGGAGGGAGATCTGAGGTTGGAGATTTGGGCCTGTAATCGGACCAAGCGATAAGTAAAATTGTTGCATTTAATTTATTTAAATTTATTATAAACTTGTTTAATAAATTTTAATTTCTATTTTATAGGTATTATCCCTCCTCCGTACACTGGTCGCTGGGTACATTCCTGCGACAGAACTACGGGGGGCCCTGGATCAACTGGAGGGATGTCCCGGCTGACAAAAAGGCCTTCTGGTTTGAGCACTTCTCGGTACGTAAAAGTTTATTTTCTTTTAACATTTTGTATGTTATGTTATAACTTACATACTACTATAATTTTTTCAGCGGACTTACTTCTTCCCTCCCCACCGTGCCGTTGCTGTCGAGTCTATTTTTTTCAGCGTCGCCAGCAAGCTCATTAGGGATGCAATACTCGACCAAAAGGATCACGAGCGCCGAGGAGAGCCTATTCAGGGTTGGATCTCTGTCGCCGACTGGGCAGCAATGAAGAGGAGATTCGAGGAGGGAACCTACAAGGAGAAGTCCGTGAAGTCTAAAAGAGCATGACAGACAGGGTCGCAGTGGTGTGGTGGGTCACGGTCCATCATGGATTGCTTCACTAATGTGGTACATATCTCATCGTATACCCATAATTAATACTTTATAGTAATATATTTCTTTCAACTTAACTGACAAATCATATAATAATTTCGTAACAGGTTGAATCGGGAGAGGACCCGAATATGGTGACCTTGTTCCTCGCCACGCACATGACGGGAGAGCGGTTCGTTGACGACAAGGTCCGGGACACCTACGTAAGTTTTACTTAATGCTAGTTCATTAATATTAATTTTTAGTTATGTAGAGAATTTATATAGATGTTATTTCTAGGCCGAGTTTTTGAAGTTTTACTTAATGCTAGTTCATTAATATTAATTTTTAGTTACGTAGAGAATTTATATAGATATTATTTCTAGGCCGAGTTTTTGAGGCTTAGGGAGGCCGGGCCGACACGGTCAGAGGGAGCTGGTGCTAGCACTTCCCAGCAGCCCCCGGCCGCCGCAGCTCAGTTAGATGACGAGCTGTGGATGAGGGCCATTGGTGGCATGCATAGGGGTACATACTATGGTACGGGCTCCTATGGTGCCTTTATTACGTCACAGGCCTCTACGACCGCCACTAGTGTGCCTGGCCTCACACAGACTGAGGAGTCTCTCCTCCACCAGCAGAGTGTCGATGCGCAGATCGCAGCTCTGCGTGACGAGATGCTGCAAAGGATGGTGGCGTCGCAGTCGCATTCGCAGCCGCATACGGATGATTCTGCGCTCTTCTCACGTTTTGAGAGGCTTGAGGAGACGACTGAGGCGCTGCGACAGATGACCTGTGCTACGCAGGAGATTACGCAGTGGTTGGTCGAGGAGATGCAGCAGTTTCGCGAGATGGCTACGGAGCGACCGTCTGCTGGTACGCCGAGAGCATCGTCTACATCCGGCGGTGCACGGGAGGACATGCTCGTCAACCTGTTGTCACCGGAGGAGTATCAAAAGATCCTGGCGTTACGACGATAGTTATCTGGTGGCGCTCCTCCTCCACCTTCAGCTTAAGGCGATCAGTAGTTTTGTTTTTGTATTTTCGGACCGAGGACTTTATATTTTTTCTTTGTACGTATTTGATGATATTGGACTTTGTTCTTTGTATTTGTACCTTATACTATTCGTTTAGGATATTATTTGTTCTTTATATTTTGTCTATTTTGGATTGTATTGTGCGTGCCGGTGTTGAGTGTTCCACCGAGGGGGTCGACGAACCCAGGGATTGGATTCTGTATTTTGTATTTTGGATTCTGTATTTTGGCTCAAGATTAAGCTCTATTTGCATTCTGGATTCTTTTTTTTATATTTTTAACTTAGCGACGTTTTTGACGTTAATAAGCGTCGCTACACTTTAGCGACGTTCATTAACGTCGCTAAAAATGCTGCTAAATTGCTGACGTGGCACTGAATCTGATGTCAGCATATCGTCGCCAAAACTTCGCTAACGTGTCGCTAAACGGCGACCACACACTAACGTCGCAAATAGCGTCGCTAATTAGTGACCACATGAGAACGTCGCAAATAACGTCGCTAACCAGCGACGTTAATAACGTCGCTAATTAACGTCGCCATAGCGACATTTTGTGACGTTTTTTCGATTAGCGACACGTTTTTTTCCGTCGTTTATATAACGTCGCTAGAAACGTTGCTAACATAAATTAGCTACGTTTTTACTGGATATAGTGACGTTTGTGAACGTCGCTAATTCGACAGATTCTGGTAGTGAGTCTGCACATAGACCCGAATCAACTCTTAGGGCAGTGCTACGTGCACGACTTCCCCGGATGCCGGTAACATTTATTTAATTTTATTTTGTTTGCAGATTTTTAAAGAAAGAAAAGAAAATAATTTCCAATAATCTAAGAGTTGAGTTATTTTCCAATAAACTTAGCAGTTGCAGACTACAAAATTTTGTTCTATTAATTATTGATAATTTTCTTGTGTTAAATTTGTTAAGAGTTACATTGCAAAAAATACTACTGTTAAGAGTTACATTTTTAACAATTCTGTTCTGTTAAAATTGTTAACATATTTGCTTCAAATAATTAGAAAATTTGCTCACTGATAAAACTTGTTGCTGCAATATTTCTAATAATATTTGCTTAACCGACAACACTTGTTACTGACAACATTTCCAGTTATGTTGCCTTAATGATAGTGTATAATATTTGTTACTAGTGGTATATTACTGATTTGCTAACATAGAAATATTTGTATGTGGTAAATCACTATTGCTAAATTACTGATTTGTTAAAATACAAATATCTCACTTCTATTTACTTATTGTTAACATACGAATATTCAATTCAAATTTTGTCTACTGCTACACACTTGCTTGTGGTCAATCATTTTAACATCTGCAAGTATATGTTATCTATTAAATAATATTTCTGCCTTCTGTTAACAAGTTATTTGCTACTTATTAAATAACTGTCATATCTGCACAAATATATTGTTATTACTCATATAATAATTTTTTCCTACACAATTCTAAAACTGTTGTTATCATTTCTGATTTCAGAGGACTGTTTTAGAAATTGACAAGTTTCAATATATATATATATATATATATATATATATATATATATATATATTTTTATATATATATATATATATATATATATATATATATATATATATATATATATATATATTACCAGAATAAGTCACATTAGCGACGCCCAAAAATGTTGCTAAAATGAAAAAAAACGTCGCTAAAATAGTTTACCGACGTATTTAGCGACGTTTTCCTGTGGTCGCGAAAAGCCATGTCGCTAACAGGCAAAACGTCGGTAATCGTCGCTCTTACCGACGTAAGAAAACATCGGTAATTCTTGAACATTTACCGACGTTCACCGGCGTACCGTCGGGAATATGGCGACGTTTGAAACGTCATCCAACGTCGGTAAATCCTGCAACATTTAGCGACGTATATCTAGTACTTACCGACGTTCACCGACTCTGTAGACGAGGGAAATCCTGGGACGTTTACCGACGCTTACCGACACAACTATACGTCGGTAAGCGTCGGTATACCTGGTGACTTACCGACGTTTACCGACGTTCGGCTGCGTCGCTAAACATCGGTAAACGTCGCTAAGATTAAAAAAAAATACAGAATATCCACAGGATCACATTTTCTACCTACAGTTTAATAAATAACAAAAAAACCACAAGCATATTTTCTCCCTGGGCTCGCCGACCCCTTCGGTGGAACACTCAACACTGGTACATCACAATAGTATAACAATCAACGCAAACAAGAGTAAAAGTCTATAACCAACATATGATAGGAACAAACACTAAAAAATAATCCACATGAATAGTATATCCACATGAATCCACAACCAATACTGAAAGTCTACACCGGTACATCACAATAGTATATCCACATGAATCCATAACCAATACTGAAAGTCTACACAAACAAATAATCAATATAAACAAACACTAAAAAATACTACAATCTCATAAAACAGTCCTAACTCGGACTACTACGGATCTGAAGGAGTAGGGGCACCGCCGTGCCTCAAGGATAGGAACATCTCATACTCCTCCTGTGAAATCGTCACCGATGAAGAAGGTAGTGACGTCGATGGAGTCGGAGGTAGTGACGCCGGCGGAGTCGACGACGATGAAGGTGCACCCGGAGGACAATAACGCTCCAACGCTTGCTAGTTGTTGGTGGTAGGAATCCATGGTAGATAACAGCCTCGTACTGCTATCAACCATCGAATCCTGCATCAACATCAGCCTCTCGCCCATAGATAGCTGTGATGCCTGCAGATCCGTCAAGTTACGCTCTGTCGACGCTCTAAGATCATGGATGCCCCGCTCTGTCCTTTCAGTCATATCCTTGAGCTTCATAATGCTGCAGTCGAGCGTATTCAATCATGCTATGAGCGCATCATTGTCTGTCTGGTGCTGCTCCTAGATCCGTCGTAGCAGCTCGTCACGGACAGACGCCCTAATGTTTTATGTTTCAGTCCAGTTTTGATTACCCACTCTCATATCTGTTTGGTCACTTCAACCCTTACTGTTGTCCTGCATCCCCTCACTTAGGTTTAGTCCCTAACACCTCATCTTATCTTTGTCCACGACCTCACATATAGCAGACCCTTGGTTTAATTGTCTAGCCCTTTAACCCTTATTAGATTCAGTCCTTTTCTTTATTTTTGTTCAGACCCATGAATTCGTATCTCATTTCATATAGTTATGTATCAGTTGGTTGATACTTTGAAGTATAAATCCCCATCTCACTCAAGATCCAGTCACCATGTGCTTGTCCTGCTACCATTCGACTTGTCATACTCTTAGACCCAGGTCAGACTTCATGAGCCATGTCCAGTTCTTAAAACCTTGTGTGAATTGTTGTAGGGATACTTTTGTATCAAAACACCTTAGATGTCCCTGCATTGCCCTGAACCTGGATATATGATTCAGTTGAGCTATTATCTACCTAACTTGTCCACTGCATCACATGTTTCTGTCCATCTTGAGATGACTAGCCATGTATATTGTGTTGTCCATTCAAATCAACATCCAACCAATGAATGTTCTGTTCATCCCTTAGTTCTGTCAAGCCCTTGAACATTCCTTGATGAATCAGTAAGGAACCTTAGGTTCCAGTCCAAGTTAACTGCTCAGATACCCGCGTTTGTTTGATCGGTCACCCCCACAAGTTAGTTTTTATCCTACAATCTGAGATTAGCCCGCATAGGAGCTAAGACATGGGAGTTAAATTCCTTAGGCTCATTGAGTAGTCTTAGATTATAGGTTCAGTCCAAGATTTCTCTGTCCTACAGACTTGTGGTATTCTTTTTCCCTCACCTGGACAAGCATCTCTGAGTTTCAGACCATGACTAAATACCTGAATGTTCAGTCCACCTCCATGATGACCCAATCCCTGTTAGCCATAGTGAGATGTAACCGTATCCATTTGAGATACATGTGTATCCTGTCCAACCCTTTGTTGTTCAATTTTGTCCACCTCTTTCACTTAACATTGCATTAGTGTAGGTTGCCTAACATCTTAGTGATATGAGATTTAGAGGTTGTACATTGCATTGCTTAGGTCACTACACTCTCATGTGTCTGTATCCATGTGTTGACATGTATCATGTGTCTGTATCCATGTGTCCTGGTCGCGGGGGGAGCATGATAACTGTAATCATAAAGCTAACTCAAAAAATAGGAAATGGAGGATTAGGGTTTACCTGAGCCGGAGGGGGTCAGGGGGGAGGATGAGTCGTCGGAGAAGGGGGGCACCGGGTAGGGGATCGTCGGGGCAGTAGCTCAATGGGGGCCGGGAACAGAAGAGGGCAGAGGGTCGTCGGAGGTGGGGGCACCGAGGAGGGTCACCGGGTAGGGGATCGACCGAGGAGGAGAGGGCGTCGGGGTGTCGAACGGAGTGCGGAGGGGGGCGTCTAGCAGGAAATAGAAAATTGGGAGAGGGAGAAATGAAATGTTGAATCAGGGAGCCCTATTTAACGTAATTTAATGACGTCTAGAAAAGACATCGCTAAATGTCGTAAATTATTTAGAATATTGCGACTCAATGATGCTCGCGTCGCAAACGTCGCTTATTGCAAAATATAGCGACGTTCAGCGACTTCTCAGCGACGTAACTTTCAAATATGTTTACCGTAGTTACTAAACGTCGCCGAACGTCGCTATAATTCTCAAACACGCGTTTAGCGACGTTTTTATAGTACTTCGCTAATATCCAAATTATTAGCGATATTTTAAATAGGCGTCGCTAATTACGTCGTAGATTTGACTTATTTTGGTATATATATATATATATATATATATATATATTATATATATATATATATATATATATATATATTATTATTAGTATTGTATTAGGACCTTTTGTCAATACTAATTTTCTTTACTTAATATTTCAATTTAAGCAAATGACCTCTAGCCTAGTGGTTAAGAGAGATGCATGCGGCCCAAGTGGTCGAGAGTTCGAGCCCAGTGGAGGCGAGTTTGCCACAATTATGCATCTCTCTTAACCACTAGGCTAGAGGTCATTTGCTTAAATTGGAATATTAAGTAAAGAAAATTAGTATTGACAAAAGGTCATAATACAATACAAACAAACAGTTTATTGATTTGGTAAATTCCTTTAATTTTAAAGTTCTAAAGTAGAGACTTGTTTGGGTACAAGCCGAAAGGGACCTTCTGTCAACAAGACGTAAATCGTCTAAGCGACCGGTACTTAAGTGTCCCTAGTGGACCTCCGCTTGCTGGGATCCGGCCCCTACAGCTAACCCAGTCTGATCAAAACTTGAAAACTAAAATTTTAAAGGTGAATTACTAATAATCTAAAACTGTTATTCTTTAACTTAAAGAAAATTACTTTATTGAATAGATATATTTTTTCCTGCAAACCTTCAATTATCTTTATAGAAATCATGACTAGTATAAAAGGACATTCTAGTTCCTTTAGGTCGGTGAGTTACCAACCCTTAGTTAATATTTCTTACCATTCTGATGATTGGTGGTTGGATTCTGGAGCAAATGTTCATGTTTCATTTCATCGCTCATGTTTTTCAAACTATCACGAATCAAGAAGAGGACATAACTTTAGGAGATGGCTCAGCGGCATATATTGTAGGAAGAGGAAAAATAGATATTTGAGGATGACATCAGGAAAAATTCTGCCTCCATGATGTACTTCATGTGCCGTCAGTTAGGAGAAATTTAGTTAGTGGATCTCTGCTTGTAGTCTCAGGATATAAAATTGTAATGGAGGCTAATAAAGTCATTTTTTTCCAAGAATGAGTTTTTATAGGAAAAGGATTTGTAAAAGATGGTCTTTTTATTTTGAGCACTATGAATAAATTTCAAATCCTTCTTTTTGTTATTGCAAATGTTGAATCCTCCAATGTTTGGCATGACAGACTGGGCCATGTGAATTTAGGATCTCTTAAAAGGACGATGAACTTAGAGCTTATTCCTAAGACTCATATTGATGATAAACATAATGTGAGATTTGTGTTCAAGCCAAACACCTAGATTACCTTTCAAATCTGTCCATAGGGATTCCGAACTCCTATAACTTATCCATAGTGACTTTTGTGATTCCAATAGGGTTTTGACCCGAGGCGGTAGAAAATACTTTGTCACTTTTATAGATGACCATTCAAAATATTGTTACACCTACTTTCTTAATACTAAAGATGAAGTTCTAGACAGATTTAAGGTCTACAAGTCTGAAGCTGAGAACCAATTAGATAGAAAGATTAAGATTCTTAGATCAGATCGTGGTGGAGAATATACTTCAAATGAAATATCTAACTTCTGTGAAGAACATGGAATTATTCATGAGGAAACAGCTCCTATTCACCACAATCGAACAGAGTTGCTGAAAGAAAGAATCGCACTATGTTAGATATGGTAAATGTAATGCTTCTCAGCTCAGGTGCTCCTGATAATCTGTAGGGAGAGGCCTTATTGTCAGCCTGTTATATCCTTAATAGGATGCCCAGCAAGTCTAATGATAAGACACCATATGAGTTATGGAAAGGCCAAACTCCTAGGATTAATTACCTTAAAGTTTGGGGATGTCTAGCTAAGGTAGGAATTCCTGAACCCAAAAAGAGGAAGATTGGACTTAAGACTGTAGATGTTGTGTTCATAGATATGCCCTAGACAGCAATGCCAATAGATTTCTTGTAACTCATTCTGAAGTAAATGAAATATCTAACAACACCAGTATAGAAGCTAGAGATGCAGTTTACTTTGAGAATATATTTACTTTTAAGAATAGAATTTCTTTCACTCCCACTAGCTCTTTTCTTACCCCTTCTACTATTTCTTATATTCATCCATCAAGTTCATAAGATGAACAAGATATAGAACCTAGAAAGAGTAAAAGAGGCAGGATTAAAAGAATTTACGGGAAGGTTTCTTCACTTATTTAATGAGGTGATCCCTGAACTTATGAAGAAGCAATATCTTTTTCTGATGCTCCTTTCTGGAATGAAGCTATTAACAATGAGTATAACTCCATTATGGAGAATAATACTTAGTTTTTAGCAGACCTACCTTTAGGTAGTAAACCCAAATGTTGTAAGTGGATCTTTAAAAGAAACTTAGAGCCGATGGTACCATAGAAAAATATAAAGCTAGATTAGTAGCAAAGGGTTTCACCTAGAAAAAAGGATTAGACTATTTTGATACCTACTCTCCTGTAGCTCGAATCACTTCAATTAGAATCCTTCTAGCCTTAGCTTCCATTCATGATATGCTAATCCATCAAATGGATGTAAAGATAGTATTTCTAAATGGAGATTTAGAAGAAGAAATATATATGGAGCAACCTGAAGGTTTTATTGCTAAAGGTCAAGAAAAAAAATGTTTGTAGATTAGTAAAATCTCTTTATGGCCTTAAACAAGTTCCCAAGCAATGGCACAACAAATTTGACAAAGTCATTTTAGAATTTGGTTTCGTACCAAACGAATATGACAAATGTTTGTATTCTAAAAGTACAAATAGAAGTTGTGTAATTTTGTGCTTGTATGTTGATGATATCATTATTCTAGGATCTTCATTGGAACTGATAAATAACACTAAGAATTATTTATCTAACCAGTTTGATATGAAAGACCTAGGCGAAGCCAACTTTATCCTAGGAATGCAAGTATCCAAATGCAAAGAGGGCTATACTCTATCCTTAGCACATTCAATTACGAAAATGCTAAGAAAGTTTGAGTATTTTGACAAAAAACCTGCCCTCACTCCTTATGACAGTAATGTTGGTCTCAAGAAGAATGAAGGATCACCTATAGAACAACATAGATATTCACAGATGATAGGGTCCCTTATATACATAACAGATAGGACCAGACCCGATATTGCATTTGCTATTGGGAGACTTAGTAGATATACAAGTAACCCAAACCAATCATATTGTACTGCATTGGATAGAGTATCTAGATATCTTAAAGGTACTCTAGATTATAAACTTTATTATATTAGACACCCTGATATCATAGAGGTTATTCAGATGCAAACTGGGTAACTGATTCACATGATGTGAAATCCACTACTGGATATGTCTTTACTCTAGGAGGAGCTACAATCTCCGGGAGTTCATGTAAACAAACTATCATAGCTAGGAGTACAATGGACTCTGAAATGATAGCTCTGGATGCTACTTGTACAGAAGCCGAATGACTTAGAAATCTGATTATGCATATACCTGTTTCTCATATTCCTGTTCCTGTAATTTCTATCAATTATGATAACAATCTGTTATTGAAATACTAAAGCATGATTCCTTGAATGCTAAGATGAACATGCACCTGCAGCTGCGCTTCAAGTCAATAAAGAGCCTATTAGGCAAATATGTGGTTCGTGACTATATAAGTCAGAAAAGTACCTTGCAGACCACTTGACGAAGGGTCTGTCTAGGACATTGATCCTAGAATCATCGAGGGAGATGGAGTTAAGCCCATAAGTTAGTTACCAGCAGTGGTAACCCAACCGAGTGTGACTGGAGATCCCAAGAAGCCGGTTCAATGGGTAGACACAAGCTGGACTAGGTGACTATTATGGAACACTAACCCTGAGATAAAATTCTCTTAAAATAAATGCCCAAGAGGCTGTACATGTGTACATGGATATCCTATCCCTATGGTGACAGTGTTCCGGTGTATGGTTATGGTGAGTTTAAACTCTTAATAAGTCCAAGCATGATATATAGGATTAACTCCTATCACCAACCCTTGAGGACTTACCCATATGAGAGGCCGTGAAGGCCGGGCTATAGGATAGGGCGATCCTAGATAACTCTCATGAATGTTAATAGTGCGCATGGCCAACCAAACGTGCCACACGATAGACCCAAGAACCTCTAGCGTACTATGTGTGCTGTTTTCTGAATCTGGTACAAGATGTCTGATTCAAGGCATAGTCTATCAAGCACTTCTTCAGACAAAGACAATAGTCACTAAGTGAGATTCAAGGCTGTAGTCCATCTCATCTATGTATAGTATATCTTGCCCAGAAATTCTCTTTCTATTCTTATTCCTTTGTCATCTCTATGTTTTTTCAGAACTTGACTTTTTTTGGGGGAGGGGGGAGGGATTGTTGTATGTTACATACAAAAGTCAAGTCCTCTACACTAAAACCAAGTCCTTCTTACGTATTTTTTTGGCTTTTTAATGGTGGAGAACGGTTCTCTCCATGAGATTCTCTTGGCTTGTATGTTGGAGCCTATTATTAGCATTTAGAAATGCTATATAAAGACCTAACTTCTACTGAAAAGTGACAACTCCACTCTCTCTCTCTCTCTCTCTCTCTCTCTCGTACTCTCTTTTTAATTTCAAAGCAATCGATCTTATTAAGTTTCTTGTTGTTTTCTGGGCAACGCTAAGTTCGGGTCACTCTTTCCAAGTTGTGTGCAAC
The DNA here is from genome assembly GCA_029216955.1 of Iris pallida. Lineage (NCBI taxonomy): Eukaryota > Viridiplantae > Streptophyta > Magnoliopsida > Asparagales > Iridaceae > Iris > Iris pallida. Next base: position 15,186 of record JANAVB010043651.1, read on the forward strand.
AAGGAGATATCGGTAGAGCGGAAGATTCACCACTAGGGGAATTCGGAACAAGTCTGCACACAGACCCGATAACTCTTAGGACAGTGCTACTGTGCGACTTCCCCGGAGGCCGATAACATTTATTTTTATTTTATTTTGTTTGCAGATTTTTAAGAAAGAAAAGGAAATAATTTCCAACATGGAGGAGGATGGTGGGTGGACGATGGTGGCTGGCGGCAGAAGGGGATGAGAGGAAGAACATCCAGTTACAGGTAGGCCGTATTGGGACCAGCGGAATGATAGGAAGACAAGTCGACCCTCACAAAGGTGGACATATGGATCCTACCGGAGAGGATCCCGTTAGCAAGGAGGTGTGCCGCCGAGAAAGGGGATGGAAGGACAACCGCTCCTCTGAACATGGCGGACAACAGTTCCATCTAATCCGGAGAGGCGACAAGAGACAAGGGGAAAAAGATGATTGACTCCAGACAACCGGGGCAATCATGGGCGGATTATCTATGCGCGGAGCGACGTCAGGAAGGGTCTGATGAAATACGTAGATCCTAAACAAGTGGCAAATGGTGTGCGTGTGACTTTTTCAGAGGAAGACTTGGCAAAACTATGGAATATTGGAAGAACACGATAATTCTGTATGTGTTAGGGAGTAGGCCGTTTTACTCCCATATATGTAGGGGTGAGCATTATTCGGTTTTGAACTAAAAACCGAACCGAATCGAACTGAACCGAATAAGATTCGGTTCGGTTTTAAAACATATCGGTTCGGTTTTGAAAATACTAAATTTTCTTATTCGGTTTCGGTTTTTGGGTTTCGGTTTCGGTCCAAAATCGAAAATCGAATAAAAAATTTAGTTTATATATTATATATAAAAAAAAATATATATATATTTTAATATATATATATAATATATATATATATTATAATATATAATATATGTATGGTATTAATTATAGGTATATACTATATATAGGTATATACTATGGGTATCTATATATAGGTATATATAATAATCTAGGTATATTTAGTTATTAATATAACAAAAATACAAATAAACCCCAAAATCGAATAAACCGAAAATTGAATCGATTTAATTCGGTTCGGTTGTTGACCAATTCGGTTCGGTTTCGGTTTTGCTTATTCGGTTTCGGTCCAATTCGATTTTCGGTTATTCAGTTCGGTTGGAACCGAATAAACCGAATACTCACCCCTACATATATGAGGGTACGCGTAACACGTGTGGCGACCGAGGGTAATATGGAGTTTTTTCTCGTAGCAACGAATTTTACTATGTGCGGTTTGGTATGCATGAGGACATGGAGAGGGTATCAGGAGGACCTTGGACATTCGATGGAAGGCTCATCAATGAAGGCATGGACGCCGGAGACAAGATACAAAAGGGATATCCTTTAGTTGGTCCCTGTATGGATTAGATTTTTTAAACTTCCGCTCCTCTACTGGAGTGCGATAATGATGATGAAACTGGCTAGTTTAATCGACAGACCCATAAAGCAGAGGAGCGAACTCTTGCACGATCGATGATGGGCTTCGCGAGGTGTTTGTAGAAATAGATGCTGGCAGCGAACTCCCTCTTACATTAAGTACGAGGTCCCTACAGATAGGGATATATTTGGTGGTGAGATCCAGGATGGAGGATACAAAATGACAACACCCAACACATGGAAGCAGGAGGAGACTCGAGCATGGCGAACGACGCAGGAGGATGGAATGGAGACTGTCCGGTGTCGTGCCGAAACGAAGGAAGCAACGCAGGGATAGAACTTGAGCTGGATATCGATCTTGACAAGCTGCCGACGCAAGACCCCGCACAGGGAGTACAAAGGGCCGACGTAGGACCCCGCGCAAGGAGAACAAAGGGCATGCGGATGGCTGACAGGAGGCAGATCAGGTGGGCAAGTGGTGATCTTCCAATCGCAACAAAAAAGCCTTGCGGAGTCAAGGGGTTTCAAAGGAAAGTACAACTAAAGATAGGAGGATGAAAAGTATGGGAGAAGTAGCACACGCACAACAGGTAGAGACGGGAGAAGTCGAAAACTGCATGGGGTAGCATCACGGAAGGTTCAGATAGGCCGGTCCATTATATGGGGGGGGGGTCTAACGCGATAATTATATGTGTGGATAACCCAAGGTGGCGAGAATTGATGCAAGAAGGCTCTAGGGAGCAACAAGAGCGGCACATGATGGATGAAGAAGGAGATAATTAAGTCAGACACGAGCCAGATCCGACCTCGGCGGATAAGGTTCGGGGAATAACCGGGGACCCCAATATAATTTAAATGTAGATTATTACATAGAATGTCTGGGGTGCATGTTCACTTGGACAATGAAGGAGATAAAAGAAGTCATGAGGAAGATAGTTTCAATATCAGTGCTCTACTGGAGACGAAGATCAGTCGGAGAGAATGTTAAGTCGTCGAACACCTATGCACTGGAAGCAGGTTAGTAATTTGGCGTTGTGCAATATGGCTCATATATCGGTATAATAGGATAGTAGATGCTGGGATGGTACAGTGATTCCCGTTTGAGAGCAGTTGTTTTATATTATTTTGGACACATGAGGGCTACATATGTTGTATGGGGCAGTGTATGGGCATAATGACAGAAAAAAGAGGGTGGAGTTATGGAAGAAATTAATCAAATCAGTAATCTGGCAAGTACAACATACAAAATGCTGCTGATTCTAATTGGGGATTTTAATGCACTGCTGTTTCGCCATGAGAAGATTGGGGGGGGGAGAAAGATGCCTGATGCTATCTTATAGGAATTTCAGGCATGTCTTCTTCAGTCTGGCTTGCATCATTTAGAGCATGAAGGACACATTTGGACGTGTAAACAAATCAACCAGAAGAAGGGTGGCTTGTCAGCTGGATAGGGCACTGGGTAATCAGGAATGGTTTTGACTGTTTTTGGATCAGTAGGTGGTGGGACTAGCGGCGGGGACTAGTGATCATTTATCGCTATCTGTTAGCCTTACGAGTATGTCTACCCACCTTTGGCTACACTACCCTATCAAAACATATGTTGCCATAAAATTTCATAACTTTTGTCTACTAGTTGCTAAAAAAATACTATATTATACATGTGGCATATGGCATATCTAATACCCCTCATATCTATACGACAACCAAAATTTATATTAAGCAACCAATTTACACAATCCTAAGAAATACTGATATATTTCATAAATATGAGCATTTGTCACTCCGAAATAGGAAGGATGAGAAGCAATGACTTGTGAAAGCAAAAAAAATAGTTGAGTGCAAAATACGAAGTTCAAGAATGATAAAGAAATTCCAAAAGAAGTGTCAAGGCAGTTGTGGATTGAGAATTCTATCAGGTTTCATCCTAGTACAGGCTCATTCAGTACAATAACGTAATCGAGTCGATATGCTCTGACCTGCATGGGCCACCAAAAAATATAACGCCCCAGTTCCAATATATAGGACTAGGATACGTAATCATGCCAGCTACGTATCAAGCAGACTACAGCCCAACTTGAATACGTATACGCTGTCAGAATATAGTATCATGTCTTATGGCAAGTCAAACTATATCTCAATCCACACGAATAAATATAACAAGAGAACAATATGTGTCATGGTTTGCAGCCTACTAGCATATATGTTCAAGTAGACTAGGATATTGATAATATGAGTCTATCATAACTAGGCTAACAAGCAGAATGTATCATGATAAGGAGTATAAAATATGAATAAAGTAATATCACCGACGATACCTTGGTCCTGCAAATATAATCATAACCATCCATATACTTTGATATCGAAAACCTGGAGAGATCACTAGGTCCTCAGGGGACATAACAAGATACGTAATATACAGGCCTATTATACAGTTTATGTAACATGCATGAAATAAACAGAAATGTAACTATAGAATAATAATAAGAATAATAGAAGTACAAGTAAGGTAACACGAGACATAATTAACATGTCATAGTACTGTGACACTAAGAGTGGCTAATAAAGTAATTATATGACCGCAGCCCTGTGTGGTACCTAGGGTCCTATAGGGAGTAGTCTTGTGGGCTCCCTTTCTATAGTAAATCTATCGTAGCACCTGTGTGATACTTTCGAGTCGAGAGTGGTCAAATAGCCAATCCTAGTATCGAATAAGGGTCAAGTCAAGTCGAGTCAAATGATCAAGTCATGAGTCAAGTCAGGTCAAGTCAAGCTCGTACTCATTATGATGAACTATACATGTATAAATAAAAATGAGTACAAGTATAGTGATTATGTATGTCACGTCCCGATTCCGAGGATCGAAAACTAGCCACTGAGCGTGATGCCGTACAAGTCTAGATTGCACTTGTACAAGGCAAACCATTATAGTTCCTGGTATTCTCAGAAGACAACAACATCACAGCAACCAAGCAGATAAATTAAAGTCACAACAAGATATGAAAAAATGTATCACTTTATTGATAATTGCAATGGATTACAAAACTTGCAGCGGAATACAGAGTTTACAACTGATTACAAGACTCTTGAATGGCCAACTAATATATACTTGCCATTTAAGCTACAACTGAACATGCCAACTTTGCTTACAATGAACTTGCCAATTTGGCTACATTTTCAATGGTACATCTGAGTTACACTGTTTCATACATTATGTCCCGTATAGCAGAAGATATCATCTTAAAAGAAGAGCTTCTGCACACCCATCTGATTCATCGATGCTAAGCACTGATCAAACGATTACCCTCATGCACAAGCACCTATAAAATGCCCACAAACATGGGTCAGTACATTCTATCTACTAGCGAGCGGTGCTAGCCCAACTCACCTATGAAGACAATACTAAGTAATCATGTTATAGAACATTATTAAAAGTGGTCTTTCTTGTTGCCTTAGGATAAATTAGCAGTTCATATTCATATTCGATAGAAGTAAAGCATGCATCTTATTTAGCCACCATAATGTAACGCACTATGATATCACCCTCTGGTGATTCTTACCAACGATCGTATAGCCATTCCTGTACATTTATAATACTTTTTCAGCCTGCATAAGACATTGTTGGAACAATATCATGATTCAACAATAATCACCGTTCAGGTGATTTCTTACCAATAGTCGACATCCTTTCATGTAATTGAGTAATAACTTACTCTTCCTGCATAAGAATCATTAGCACTGGATCTATCTATATGAAGGTCACTGACTACACTCATCTTGGACCATCTTACAGGTATAACGTACCCCTTGCAGTACAGTTAGCTAGCCCCACTGAAGGTCCTGCATACTGTGCTACTACTTCAGCACTGTGCTGCTACTTCAGCACGAGGTTCCCCCTAGGACGAACCATATTCTAAGGCCTTGGAATACCGTTCGAGGACCACCTTGTTGACAAGTTGTTCATGACCATGCAAATATGCAACTTGTCTATGAAGAGACATATAATGCATAATAAGAAAAACTAAGTAATTAAGCCATCTTTCTTAGTAAGCCATCTTTCTCATTCGTATGCCATCTTGCCTTGAGCCAATGCTCACATTATCATCTGCCCAATCTAGGTCTTAGTGTAATCAACATTCTACATCGGCACGAGATAATAGAATGTGATTACCTAACCCTTCCTCACATCTTTGATACCATACATCTTTCCAACCAAAACTCAATGTACTCACCACCTAATTCCTGGGACTTAGCATCTGTGTTACCATCTATTCATCGAGCTAAGACTCGATATACTCACTTCCCAAGTATGGGGCTTTGCTTCACATGTCATGTATTTCATTGCCAAATATGCAAGCATACAATTATTGAAATGATTCGAAGCACACCATTCATAAAATGATTCGCAACAACTTTTGGTTCATGTGATTAATTATCTTTGATTATATTTTCGACTTTCATACAAGGTGTTATTGAACAACACAACGAGTAAACACAACATATTATCCTTTATTTAAGCGTGAAGCTAAAGGATCTTCGAAGGGTTCAACACTACTCACTTTTATAAGACGATTCTACCTCGATCGTATAGCCTTCCGAACGATCCTTCGCATATTTTTAAGTCCAACAAGGCTTCATCGAACCACCATCCATCATAACACTACTAAAATACAGCAAATTGGCGACAGAGGATTAGCGATAGATCGTATCCGTCGGTCATAGCGACGGCCTCGCGACTACCTTGTGACTAGCTACCGTCAAAAGCAATGGATATTTTTTAGTTTTTTGCGTCAAAATCGGTCGCACGTCCGTCGCTAATTTGACACAAATTTAGCGACGGATTCATCCATCGCTAATATGTCGCACATTGTGGCGGCAAAATGTAAAATAAATGGCGCGCTAAATTAGCGTCCATGTGGCGACGAGGTTCCGTAGTTGGTATTTAGCGGCTACCTACCGACGAATTTATCTGTCGTAATCCGTCGCTAAATACTGTAACCTAACTTAAAATGACCGACGGGGGAGGGAGAATTTTTATTCCCCCCAAAGAACTCCTTTTCTTCCCTCTCTCTCTCTCTCTCTCTCTCCGACGAGCTCTCTCCGACGGGATATCTCTCTCAGGTATGCTCTCTCTCTCTCTGTTAGGGTTTCGGGTTGGTGGGAGGGGTCGGCTGTCGCTGGGGTCGGCGGGGTGGGGGGGAGGTGTTGAGGGCGGGGGGCAGGGTAGCGTTTAGGGTTTCGGGGCAGGGGTAGGGTTTCGGGTGGGGGTGGGCCGGCTGTCGCTGGGGCCGGCGGTGATGGGGGAGGGAGGGGGGTGGATGGTGTTGTGTGCGGGCAGGGGGGGGAGGAGGTGAGGGGGAGGGGGGTGGGTTTTGCTGTCTGGGGGTGAGGGGGAGGGGTGGGTTTTGTTGTCGGGGGGGGGGGAGGGGTGGGTGTGGGGGTTTGCTGTCGGGGGGGGGGGAGGAGTGTGGGTGTTTGTTGTCGGGGAAGGAGGGGGTGGGGGTTTTTGCTGTCGCGGGGTGAGGGGAAGGGGGGTGGCTATTTGCTGTCAGGAGGGAGGGGGTGGGGGTTTGCTATCGGGGGGGGGGGGGGGGGGGAGGGTGGGAGGGGGGGGGGTGGGGTTTGCTGTCCGCGCGGGTAGGGGAGGGTTGGGGGGTATCGGTGGTTTCGGATCAGACCATTCCTATGAGTATCGGTGGTTTCGAATCGGTGTATCGGATCGGGGGAGGGGGTATAGGTGGTTTCGGATCGGACCAATCCTATGAGTATCGGATCGGGGAGGGGGGGTATCGAGATCGGTATCGGAGTCAGAATCGGTATCGGAATCAGTATCGGACCGATACTGACCGATACCGGTACAGTTTGGCAAAATAGGTCGAAACAAAGAAGAAGGTCCTCAAAATGAAAGGAAAGAGTCAAAACTCCTCACCATTGGCAACCCTATTGCATGGGGTTCTTATTTGTTGCCTCTACACTATTTAATACAATTTTGAGGGTTTACAATGCGCAACCTATTGGGAGATGGTTTCTAATAAAATGGCTCCAAGATCTAAAAATCCCTAAGCTCCAAGTGCTCCCATCCTCTAATCTCATACAACTGATCACTAACTCTGATACTTGATTACTGACCTCTCTAACTCATGTATCCTAATTGCTAATAAATAAACACTCATAATACACCCTCATTTTACTGATCCAAGACACCAACACAAGACACTCATACAACTGAACACTCAAAACAATACCCATGTCCTCACTGATTGTAGGACTGACACCAACTAATATCCCTTCTCTTCATGACAGAACCCATGTCCTCACTGTATTTCAGTTCTAGTTAGTTTTATGTGATTCTCTGATAGTTCTCTTATTTATTCTGTATTTTGGCTCCCGCTCCAGCTCCATTTGTATTAATCTACGGTACGACATGGTGATCAGGACATAGTCCCTGCAGCCATTCGACTGGCGAGGCAGAAACTATGTAGCCGTAGATAAAGTTGACTGTCCTTTGACCCTCATCACTCGACAATGATACGACAACCTATCACTATATCTTATATAGTAATGATGTTTTAGTATTACATTATGTGAGTTCATCTTGATTCTGTTACATTCTTCAGATACTAGATACTAATTCGATAAGAACGTATACTACACCATATGTATAGACATAGATGATTCACACTAATTTGCTAGAATGAATTTTGGGTTGTGTTCTGAGCCATCCGTTCTCACACTTAAAAACATATGAATTAGAACTGTGTGTCAATCTTTGGTTTTGTATTTTCGACGAACCCAGGATTGGATTCTTATTTTGTTTTGGATTCTGTATTTTGGCTTCAGCTCCAGCTCTATTGCATAAATCTACGGTACGACATGGTGATCAGGACATAGTCCCTGCAGCCATTCGATGGCGGGCAGAAACTATGTTGCCGTAGATAAAGTTGACTGTCCTCCGACCCTCATCCCTCGCAATGATGATACGACACCTATCACTATTCTGATATAGTAGTATGATGTTTTTAGTATTACATTATGTGAGTTCATCTTGATAATGTTACATTCGTCAGATACTAGATACTACGAACATATACTACCCATATGTTACAGAACATAGATTATTCACACTAATGTATGCTAGAATGAATTTTGGGTTGTGTTCTGAGCCATCCGTTCTTACACTTGGAGAAAAATCAAATTTTTTATATTTTATCTGACGCACAAATACCGCTCGAGTGAGCCAAAGGCATGCAGCCACTTCCCTCCCTCCATTCCCCCTCTCCCTTCTCATGCTATCAACGTCACAACTTTTCCAGTCTAGCTCCCTCTAATGATGATGAACGCAAAAATCAAAGACCCTCCTCTCCTTTCTCACTCTTTACAGTTATCACAACAGGAAGGATCAGTGTTTTCTAGTTCTCTTCTTCTATCCCATTCCTCGTTCTGATCAGCCTCCACATATGATATACAGCTCAAGTATAGAGGCGGGAAGAAGAAGTGGACAGGAAGAGGAGGGGGAAGCAGCACAGCCGCGGCAAGACCTGGAGGAATTTCAGTAGGTTTTTTTCAACATCCGTAGGAGAACTATAGGATATATCTTTTCACAACATGTCACCTTGTCAAAGACCCTTAATGTGAATATCATGTTACCGCGGTGTCGGAAGACTAACATGTCATCATTTCTAAGCCGTATGCTTTGACATAATCCTCCCAACTCTTTCCTCCTATGTATAATCTTGCACTTTATAAAGAAATGCAAGATTACTAAATAGGAGGAAAGATTTGGGAGGATTATGTCAAACACACGGCTTAGAAAATTATGACATGTTAGTCTTCCGACACCGTGGTAACATGGTTGTCACATTAAGGGTCTTTGACAAGGTGACAAGTTGTGAAAATATATATCCTTATGTTCTCCTACGGATGTTGAAGAAAGCCTCTGTACTTCCTCCAGGTCATGCCGCCGGCTGCTGCTTCCACCTCCTCTTCCTGCCTACTTCTTCTTCCCCGTCTCTACACTTCAGCTGGATATCATATGTGGAGCTTGATCAGAACGAGGAATGGATGGATAGAGACTAGAAAACACTGATCCTTCCTGTTGTGATAACTGTGAAGAGTGAGAAAGGAGAGGGGGTCTTTGATTTTGCGTTCATCATCATTAGAGGGAGCAACACTGGAAAAGTTGTGACGTTGAAGCATGGAGAGGGAGAGGGAGAATGGAGGGAGGGAAGTGCTGCATGCCTTTGGCTCACTCGAGCGGTATTGTGCGTCATCTGGTGGCGCTCCTACGACTCCAGCACCGTATCCAACTCTAGCTCCAGGCGATCAGTAGTTTTTTTTGTATTTTGGACTGTACTATATTTTTGACTTTGTACGTATTTCGAGATATTTAGTTTTTTTTGTTGAGGATACTGATTTTGTACGTATTTGCGGATATTATATATGACATGTGTTCATTGCGGATAGTATTTTTTGTTATATTTTTTGTATATTCTGGAATGTATTGTGCGTGCCGGTGTTGAGTGTCCACCGAGGGGGTCGCACCCAGGATTGGATTTTGTATTTTTATTTTGTATCTGTATTTTGGCTCAGGCACCAGCTCCATTTGCATTAATCTACGGTACGACATGTGATCAGGACATAGTCCCTGCATCCATTCGACTGCGAGCAGAAACTATGTAGCCGTAGATAAAGTTGACTGTCCTCCGACCCTCATCCCTCGGCAATGATGATACGACAACCTATCACTATATCTTATATAGTAGTAGATGATGCTTAGTATTACATTATGTAAGTTCATCTTAATTTGTTACATTCTTCAGATATCATACGATATACATTAACTACACCATCTGTACAGAATATAATGATCCACACTAATGTATGCTAGAATGAATTTTAGGTTGTGTTCTGAGCCATCCGTTCTCACACTTAAGTACTGTGAGAGCGCCGGAGAGAGTGAGAGCACCGGAGGGGGGGGAGAAGAGTGAGAGAGTAAAATGGAGGAAATAAATTGGTGGGGAATATAATTGAATTTAGCGACGTTCATACTAACATCGCTAAATTAGTCGCTATTAGCGACGTCATATCGACGTTTTGCGACATATAATGCCGATATTTGTAACAAGTAGTTTTGTTGGTTGGTTAATTGGTAATATGGTGATCGGAAGCCTTCGACTGGCGAGGCAGAAACTATGGTACGACATGGATCAGACATAGTTCCTGCAGCCATTTGACTGGCGAGGCAGAAACTATGTAGCCGTAGATAAAGTTAACTTTCCTTCGATCCTCATCCCTCGCATGATGATACGACAACCTATCACTATATCTTATATAGTAGTAGATGATATTTTAGTCTTACATTATGTGAGTTCATGTTGATTCTGTTACATTCTTCAGATACTAGATACTAGATTGGATAAACGTATACTACACCATATGTACAGAACATAGATGATTCACACTAATGTATGCTAGAATGAATTTTGGGTTGTGTTCTGAGCCATCCGTTCTCACACTTAAAACACATATGAATTAGAACTTGTGTTGGATATTCTGTTGGATATTTTGTTGGTCTTGTGTTGGATATTTTTTGCGTATTTTGATATATTGGATGTTTGGTGATATTGTGTTGGCAATATGGATATTTGTTGATATTGGATGTCGGTATGTTTATTTGTGTATGGTGGATGCTGAATATGTTATATTACAGGGATAGTCTCTTCCTGCAATTTTTTTCAAAAATATTTCAGTTAGCGACGGATTATCGACGCTTGCCGACGAACTTTTACAGGTAGCGACGGATTACCGACGGTTACCGACTAACATTTGCAGTTAGCGACGGTTTCCTGTCGGATTGTCGTCGGCCTATTTCTGGAAAAGTTTGCGACGGAAGAGCGACGGACGTTCCGTCGCTCATATTCGAATATTGGACGATTTCCAGAAGGGTGGCGACGTATTATCCGTCGCTATTCCGCCGCTAATCCGTTGAGGATGGCGACGCTTTAAGCGACGTATATTGCGTATCAGAAACCCTCGGATCACAGTTAGTGACGATTTAGCGACAACTTTTTCGTCGCTAATTTTTGAATGTATCTAAAATTTAAACGTCGTATTTGACGGGAAGCCGTCGGATGCCAGCTAAAAGTTTTATTTTGCCAACGGAAATCCGCGCTAGTTAGTCGCAGAGTGGCGGACTAGCGACGATATTTTAGCGACGAGTTATTCCCGACGAATTTTTTCAGCCAGTATCCGTCGAAATTCGTCGGTAAAGAATTGCCAACGGATTTTCGACGGATAGTGCCATCCACTACAACAAAAATCCCTTTTAATGATGCTTGATAAATGGATTTCATGACGGCTGATAAAGAAGCGTCATCAAGGTTCGAAATACCTTTTTTCTATGCGGTTTAGGCTAATTCGGCTTTTTATAACGTTTATAAAACAAAGCGTTATTAATAATTTTAGAGCGTGGCAAACTTGTAAATTTTTTAAGTTTAATTGTTGGCAAAATTCTTGCTATAGTCCGCCTCTCTCCCAAACATTATGGTCTTCTCCTTCCCTCCTTTCTTCTCTCTCCTCTCCCCAACTCCAAAACCCTAACCCTAGATCCAAAACTTCGAGGAGGGCCTCACTCTCCTCGTCGCCCTCCAGGACAAGCTCGAGGCCGTCGCGCACGCGTCGACAAGAACGCGAAGAGGAGCGTTAGGGTTCCGCTCGTCCTCTTCTCCGCGCTCTCCCTCTCCTTCCTAGTAAGATTTTCCCAAACTCTCCCACCTCTCCTCTCTCCCTCCTCCTGTTTCTCTCTCATATGATCCACAATGTAACGAGCCAACTGCTGTCACGAACAGAGCCAACTGGCTGTCGCGCGGAGCAATCTCGTCGGGGCTTAGAATAGTCCTATCCACGCCTTACTCCCAGCCACCTCCGCTGTTCGACTATATCCGGCCATCCCTGCCGTCCGCTGTAATGGCCAACCCTTTCTCATCGCGTCTATTTAAGGGACCCTTCCCCTCTCCTTTTTTCGTCATCTCCACATCGTGGGCGAAGCCCTGGCGAATCCCAACTGATTTTCCCAATTCCTTCTTCTTTCTCTCTGTCCTTCTGGAGTCCTAGCTATGGCAATGGCGAGCAAATCTCCCATGGCGAGGACGATGGGATAGCAGTGAGGATTGTGGATCGTCTTGTGGCTGCGAATTTTCCCGACTCTGTCACGTATCAGTCAGTCGAGCTGTCGATTGTTACTCTTTTCTCTTCTTTCGCT
>JANAVB010043652.1:0-26711 GCA_029216955.1 Iris pallida
CGGGTCCGGCGCCTCCCTCCCGGAGCGGCCAGACTTCAGCCGGCCCCGACCCTCCTCGGGTCCCCCACCACCTTCCCGCTCTTTCAATTAAGGATTTTACCTAAAAAAGATTACTAGATTTTCAATTAGTTATAAATATTTTCTAAAATGAATGGATTTATATTTTGGGCCTTAGTGTTGGCCTTAAATCATTATATTGTTATGATTATAATAATTCTATTTTGATTAATCGTTACATATATTTTTCTAAAATATTATCTACCTAAACTAAATTATAGTTTAGTATTATAAAATTATGCCCCAAATATAGATATAAGTATTTTCAAATGAATAGAGATCTACGAGTATTTCTTAAATGGGTTTTCGAATATTTATTATGTTTTAAATATTTCTTCTAAATAATATATATGTTCCTCTAAATGAGAATTCTCTCTTCTTAAATCAATTTCTCTTAGATAGATTGCCATCATGACTAATTGATCATTTCATATCTTCTTGCAAAACCGAACATCACCTAGGCTAAGTGGACTATTCCAAACACAACGGAATTGTCGGTCTCACCAGCTAAGGACCTCAGGTAAGTGCACTTTCTGATTGCTTTCGATTCATGGTAGTCTTTTCATTTCATGCTTATACATATGCCTTGTGCTTGTTGACACGCTCGTCACACGAAGTAGTCGGGAGCGAAAATATCTTAGTAGACATGTGGACTACCCAGAACTATCCCATGAGTCTATTTTGAATAATAGCAGCTGCACACGACACGTGCAGGGTGCCGGATTTACCCCTAGCCATTCACATGTCGAAACCGATATTTCACACCACATAGATAGTTGTTTTTATTTATTTATTTTTTCTTGTCCTTTCTACTATGCCATGTCATCAGTATCTTCTAGCTTTCACCTCTCATATGTTATTTCATATCTTGTTAATTCTATGTGTTTCCGTATTGCCGTCGGTTTTGTACTTGTTCCATTCCTGACTGAAACCAACATTTTTCAGGTTAGCCGTGGCTTCACTTAGCTTGGAAGATACGGGTGTACTTGCAGACAAAACCAAGTAATAGTTAGTAGTTGTATCATTTTCATTAAATGTGAGAACTTTATAATTTCTTTAATTTTAAATATTGTAAATGTTGTAATAAATTTAGAAATGTGAATGAGCAATAAAGTTTATTTTGTGCAATTTTCTTGTGGGCTTGACAGCGTTCTACTGCGACTCTGCGGCGTAGGCTGGCTTGGACACTTCGTATCCGAAAAGCGGGTGCGGGTCGTGACAAATAATTATCTGCAATCTCTAATAAAAATTAAAGCACTTAAAATTGAAGATCCTCATTTTGCAGCCATGCAAGATAACTATAATAGAACCATCAAAATCCTTGTTTTCAATGTAAGAATTGAAAGCAGTTGCATAATCGCCCCACAAAGTACAGTTTATCTTGTTACCCCTATATTAAAATGACCAACAATGGTCACATTAAAGATAATTAATAATTGAAAAAAATGAATACAAATAAAAAAATAGTATGCATAAATGGAATTTTAAAAAAATTTAATTAACTCACTCTAAGTCCTCTAGAACTAAATCTATCAGCAAGCTCTTAACACCATTTTTTTCGTTCTCCTCAAAGCACTTCTTTGCACAACATGGCCAATAACATCTAAACAATGTAAATAATAAAGAAGAAATTAAATTACACCGTACATTTGCATATTTAGGAAAGAATTTAAATTAAATTATGAAAAGTAATACCTATCAGATGTGTTTCATCTAGACCAGATGATATATTAGCAAAATTGACAAAATTAAAAATGTAAATAGGAATACTTGAATCATCTATTTCATGCACATAGTGGTCCTTATAAAGGTAAGTTTATATTTGTGACGGAAGCACGAAATTTTGAATCAACATTGGTTGCAACCAATAAATTCTGAATGAGATAACAGGACCCTTCTTGCAGAGTTGCAAACATTTCAAGTAGGTTTTGCTTCACAGAAGCCTGAATCTTTCCACACTGTAGATACGTGAAACAAATATTAAAACAATTAAATATAAATAATTAATTAAATTAAGAGAGACAAATACCAAAGATAACCTTTTCATCCACCAGTATCATCTCATTGACTTGGTAACATTGGGCTTATTATTCAGAAACCTTCCAAATATGCACTACTCTAACTTTGATCCTATAATCTACTTTCCCGGCTTAATATCATCTATAAGAGTAATCCTTGGAGCCATACTTAAAGGTTAATACCTGTAAAATTAGTAAAATATGATTATAAAAAATTAATAAAATATGATTATGAAGTTAAGTAAAGACAAAGGGGAATGTATGAAAAAGATAAGGATGTAGAAAAGACAGATGCTCCAAAAGAATAAGAATATACGTTACCACATGGAAGGTGTATAATTAAACCATATTCGATCATAAAATCTAGCAAACAAATGGAAGAGAAAACTTTATAAAAAATAGATAAACACAAAAAAAGTTTACATGGAAACAAATCAAATCAAAAAACAAATCAAATCAAATACCATGTAACAAATTTTTAAGATTATATTAGCATTGTAATAAAGTTGTAGCTGATGATTTTTCAAAATTGACAGAGGAAGTAGCGAAATTAGATTATCTAAGCTCGGAAGACGAAGTAAAATCATACAACTTATAAAGTGTCAGGCTCATTCATTTTGTTCCCACATGAAAGCATAGAGTACAAATGAACTATTGAAAATCCTCGGGTGAAAGAAAAAATTATTAGACATGGATTGCTGCTTCAAAGAAAAAATTACCATGTTTTGCTTCCTATCAGGGGGGGTTTGACACTAACATTTGGAACTAATCATGGAGGATGCGAATTTAATTCTTCCCCATAAAAAATGGGGCAAGGTGGAAGTTTTGATCTCCCATACCCTCCAACCCGGCAATCGCAGTTGTCTCGCGACACTTATGTTAATATAAGAGTAATAAAATGTAGTATTATAACACCGTCTGTGTGTATATCCTGATACTTTTATTCTAACATACACAAATACCAAACGCAAGTGCGTACAGAAATAACCAAATAATACATGTAGATTTCAAAGTTTGGTGTCATGATGTATTCAAAAGATTCAAATGATTTGTTGATGGTCATGCATTCCGATGTTTTGTTTGATGGGTCATGCTTCTTTGACATAAATTTAGCCTATTTCTCATGGAAATTTACTTCCTTTAGCCAATATTGGTGTTTCAGGTAGCTTTTCTGACATGGATTTTGCTTCGGATTGATGCTTTATGGACTTCTCCTTTCATCTCAATTTTGCCTTTTTCTAACATGGGGTTTACTTATTGCTCGGTATTTTTCTTTAATCACGAGCATCTAGATTCTGGTGATCTTTAAATTTATGAGTTGTTAATTTATATGCTGATTATATAATAGAATTTGACCATATCTTGATTCTTAGACGTAGTTGGTGGATTATTTTAATATGTGACCTAATGTGTTGTTACTCTTGTTGCAGCTTCTTCAACTGTGATCCATTATTTCCGCTCCTGGAGCAGCATTCATCGTGATTGCCATAGGTAACTCATTTTCGTAACTATATATTTATTATATTGTACTTTTATGTGTAATAGCTAAACACTGCATTTAATTTTGCTAATTTGACAAATTAAAACGAATCTTCCATTAGAAAGGGCTGATCTTGTCAAATTGATACCCTATCAAAAAACAATGCTGATCCTGTCAAATTGACAATTTGCAGCGCTAGACGGGTATTCTTTGAATAGCATTCTTTGTTTCTTGGATTAGCTAGAGAGATGATTTCTTAGATAATACAAACACTTAAAAAAACCATCAATTTAATGGCAGTTCGCTCATGCCTCCTCTTATTTGGATATCTTACTTCTTATTTGATGTCAGAGTGAGTAATAGCATCAGTGGATCCAAATATATGCTTGGAATATCGATTTATTATTTTAGAAGAAAGTGATATCTAGTGATCCCAAATGGAAAATATAACCACGTTACTGATGTTGGAAAAGAAGCGCGAAACTTTCCCCAAACCGGAGAGTACCTGCGAGAGGACCGAGCAATACAACGCACGAACCCAAAAACAACCACACAAAACAATCCACGCAGACACAGAGAATTTTTGACGTGGAAAACCCTTGCGGGAAAAAACCACGGGACGATCGGAGTCCAACCTGAGAAGCCTCCACTAATGGAATAGAAGAATTACACCCTCTACAAACTCCTCCTGATCCAAATCGGATCCCCACAACACTCAGAAGTAAGAACAATGATTACAAGGCTACGAAGAGCGAAGAGCGAGAACGACGAGTAGAGATTACCCGAAACACGATCTCCTTCGAAAACGACCTTCAATCCTCCGTCTTCTCTCCCGAAGTTGTAATGGCACTCTTGCCTCCTTCCTCTCTCTTCTTGTGTGTTACTTGCGATAATGTTGCATAATGAATTAGGGTTGTGAAAACTCAATTTAACTCCCTAATCCGCAGTCAACCTGGACCGTTGGATTAGATCCAATGATGAAAACTCATCCAAATATCCGCTTCAGCCCCCGATGACACAGAGTTCGGCCAGAACTCTGTGTCGGGCAAACAGAACCTAGCGCCACAATTCTGGAATGGCCAGACCGAGTTCGGCCCGAACTCGGCTGCCCCGTTCCAGAACCTCCTTCTGGGTCACCAACAGCAGCAGCGACTCCACGTCGCCTATTCCCGAGCTTCTTCGACACACGAATGGCGCTCGTCGCACTCCGTGGTCTTCTCCACATAGGTTGGGAACCCCACCCACTCCAACAAATCTCCCTCTTTATAACTATGGGGAGGATGTCGTCATCCCGACGATCTGCCTGCAGTACTCAAACTTCCCCCTTGGTAGAATATTCGTGAACATATCAGCTCCGTTGTCATCTGTATGAACATTCTCAAGCTCCGCGTCCTTCTTCTCAACTACATCCCGTATCCAGTGATACCGAGTCTCGATGTGTTTGGACCGGCTATGAAACGTCTGATTCTTCATAAGGTGGATAGCACTCTGACTGTCGCAAAGCAAAATATACTGCTCTTGCTTCAGTCCCATTTCCTGCAACAACTTCTTCATCTAAACAGCTCCTTGCAAGCCTCCGTCGCCGCAATGTACTCTGCCTCTGTCGTCGACAAGGCAACACACTTCTGCAACTACACTGCCACGACACCGCTCCTCCCGTAAACATCATCACGTAGCCCGAAGTCGATCGTCTCGTGTCTACATCTCCAGCCATATCAGCGTCGGTATACCCAACCAGCTTCGGCTCGTCACCACCAAAGGAAAGTCTCCAACCAGCAGTGCCCTGAAGATATCGTAGAATCCACTTGACCGTACTCCAATGTACCCTTCCAGGATTTGAAAGATACCTGCTAACCGTACAAACTGCATGAGCAATATCTGGCCTCGTACACACCATAGCATACATAAGGCTCCCCACAGCTGAGGCATATGGAACCCGCTCCATATCTTCCTTTTCGTCCTCGGTAGATGGATACTGTTTCTCAGTGAGCTTAAAGTGAGCCGTGAGGGGGGAACTCACTTTCTTCGACCCGTCCATCCCGAAACGCTAAAGTACCCTGTGAATGTACTTCGTTTGGGACAAGTGTAGCAGCTTGGACTCTCTCTCTCTCGGCTGATCTCCATCCCAAGAATAGTCTTCGCTGTGCCCAAATCCTTCATAGAGAAGGCCGCGCCCAGCTGGTGCTTCAACTCCGCTATCCTAGTGGCATTCCGACCCACTAATAGCATATCATCAACATAGAGCAACAAAATGATGAAATCATCCTCGACAAAATACCTCACAAATGCACAATGGTCCGACATCGTTCGTGCATAACCATGCTCCCCCCATAAACGACTCGAACTTCCTGTACCACTGCCTCGGAGCCTGCTTCAGACCATACAAGCTCTTCCTCAACCGGCAGACCAAATGTGACTTGCCCTTCTCACAGAATTCCTCTGGCTGCTCCATGTACAACTCCTCCTCAAGATCACCGTAGAGGAATGCCGTCTTCACGTCCATCTGCTCGACCTCCAAGTTGAGACTGGCTGCTAATGCTAGCACCACCCGAATAGACGAATGTTTGACGCCAGGCGAAAAGATCTCATCATAATCCACGCCTTTTCGCTGACCGTAGCCTTTGACTACCAGCCTCGCTTTGTATCGAGGGCGAGTAGCATCATCCGTCTGCTTCACTCTGAACACCCATCGATTCTTCAAAGCCTTCTTGCCCTTTGGCAACCGCACCAGATCATAAGTGGAATTGGTGTGCAAGGAACTCATCTCCTCCTGCATAGCCTCCATCCACTCCTGCCTGTGTTCGTCTTCCATAGCCTCTGCAAAACTTTCGGGCTCTCTCCCGTCAGTCAATAGCACATACTCATCCGGTGAGTATCTCGTAGATGGTCGACGATCTCTGTCACTCCTCCTCAAAGGAACCACTGGTGCTGACTGTATACCGACAGCCTCCTCCCCTTCAGAAACTGCCTCTCTGACATGCTCATCCTCCTGAGGGACACCCTGACCACCATCAACAGGCTGATGATCAAGGTTGGGAGCAACTCCATGTACTGGCTCCCCCATAACTGGATCCTCTGCGATGTCCTCTGGAAACTGCTCGAAGCGAAATGACTCTAACTCAGGCAATTCCTCAGCCTCAGAAGGCGTCTCGAAATCCTGAGTGTTGGTCATGGTCTGATCCTCGACGAACACCACGTTCCTGCTTCTGTAGAGCTTTCCTTCCACCGGATCGTAGAGTCTATAGCCAAACTCATCCCGACCGTAGCCGACAAAGACGCATCGCCTCGTCTTCGGCTCAAGTTTGGTCCTCTCGTCCTTCGGTACATGCACGAAGGCTTTACAACCAAACGCCCGCAGGTGATTGTATGACGGCTCTTTGCCGTACCTTACTTTGTCAGGCACATCACCCTGCAAAGGAGCACTAGGAGACAAATTAATAATATAAGCAGCTGTGAGAAGAGCCTCACCCCAGTAACTGCCCGGCAAGTTTGCTTCTGACAGCAAACACCGCACCCTCTCCATCAGTGTCCTTTTCATGCGCTCCGCTACAACATTGAGCTGAGGTATCTTGGGCGGAGTCTTCTGGTGTCGTATCCCTTGCTCTCTGCAATACGTATCAAAAGGACCGATGTATTCGCCGCCATTGTCGGACCGAACACACAACAACTTCTTGCCCGTCTTCCTTTCAACAGAGGCCTGAAACTCCTTGAAAGTAGGCAGCACCTGATCCTTGGTCTTTAAGGCATAGACCCAAACCTTCCTGGAACAGTCATCAATAAAGGTCACAAAGTAAGAAGCACCACCAAGAGATTTTACCTTCATAGGACTGCAGACATCCGAGTGAATCAACTCGAGCAACGCCGACTTCCTTGAACTTGGATGACTTTGGAAAGACACCCTATTTTGCTTCCCAGCTAAACAGTGCGTGCACTTCTCCAACTTTGTAGACTTGAGCCCCGAAATCACTTTTCTGTTCACCAAGTAGCTCATCCCCTTCTCGCTGATATGGCCGAGCCGCCTGTGCCACAACTCGGTAGACGCATCACTGACTGCGTTCACCTCCTGTGCCCCCTCTGTGCTCCCCTCCATATAGTAGAGACCGGACTTCTTGCTTCCTCTGGCAATCACCATCGAACCCCTGGAAAGCTTCCACTGACTATTCCCGAAGAGACTGAAGAATCCCTCGTCATCCAACCTTCAAATCGATACCAGGTTGAAACGGATATCAGGAACATGACGAACATCCTTGAGAATAAGAACCGCACCCGTCTTTGTTCTCAAATGCACATCTCCAACGGCAACCGCCTTCGACACATCTCATTGCCCATCTTCAACACTCCATAGTCGCCTGTTGTGTAAGTGGCAAAAAGTGCCCTGTTGTGAGATACATGTGCTGAAGCCCCTGAGTCCACCAGCCAAGAATTGTCATCGCAGGCGAGATTAGTAATGACCTCATCACCTACGACGATCACATCGCCTCCATGCACCGAGGCCGCCGCTGTAGTGTTCTCTTCTTGCTTCCCCTTGTCGCCCTTCTTCTCTCTTTTCCAAGCGAAACAATTCCGCTTGATATGGCCCTTCTTACCGTAATGGTAACACTTCGAGTCCTCGTACCGACCCTTGGACTTTTCCCTGCTCTTGTCTCTGCCACCACCTGGACCCCTGCTTTTGCCCCTTCCGCGGCTCTCTGAAATAAGTGCCTCTGAGTGGTGGGATGTGGATGAAGTACCCTGAGAACGTCTCCGTATCTCTTCATTCAACACCCCGCTCTTGGCAAACTCCAGACTGACCACGCCCTCTGGAGCAGAAGCGATCATAGATACTCGTACGGTCTCCCACGAGTCTGGCAAAGTACACAGCAGCCATAGTCCCTGAACTTCGTCGTCGAACTTGACTCCCATAGAAGATAGCTGGTCAACCACGCCCTGGAAATCACTCAAGTGATCCGAAATAGGCGCCCCATCCTTGTATCACAGACCCATCATCGTTCGGATCAGGAACAATTTGTTTACCCCGGTCTTCTTCGCATACAAGGATTCCAGCTTATCCCACACGTCTTCGCGTGCTCAATATTGGCAACGTGGTTGTACACGTTCTCATCAACAAACTGCCGTATGTACCCACACACCTGTATATGCTCGAATGTCCAGTCCTCCTCGGATTTATCACTGGGCCTCTCGGATACAAACACGGGTAAATGCAGCTTTTTAACAAATAGCAAATCTTTCATCTTGCTCCGCCAATAATGATAGTTTGTGCCATTGAGGTTCACCATGCGCACCGGCTTCGCGTCCATCTCTCCTCTCTGGTTTCTCTGTCAACTACTGACACTCCTTCTGAATTCCAGAACCTGGCTCTGATACCACTCTGTTGGGAATGAAGCGCGAAAACCTTTTCCCAAACCGGAGAGTACCTGCGAGAGGACCGAACAATACAACGTACGAACCCAAAAACAACCACACAAAACAATCCACGCAGACACAGAGAATTTTTGACGTGGAAAACCCTTGCGGGAAAAAAACGACGGGACGATCGGAGTCCAACCCTGAGAAGCCTCCACTAATGGAATAGAAGAATTATACCCTCTACAAACTCCTCCCGATCCAAATCGGATCCCCACAACACTCAGAAGTAAGAACAATGATTACAAGGCTACGAAGAGCGAGAACGACGAGTAGAGATTACCCAAAACACGATCTCCTTCGAAAACGACCTTCAATTCTCCGTCTTCTCTCCCGAAGTTGTAATGGCACTCTTGCCTCCTTCCTCTCTCTTCTTGTGTGTTACTTACGATAATGTTGCATAATGAATTAGGGTTGAGAAAACTCAATTTAACTCCCTAATCTCGCAGCCAACCTGGACCGTTGGATTAGATCCAATGATGAAAACTCATCCAAATATCCGCTTCAGCCCCCGATGACACAGAGTTCGGCCAGAACTCTGTGTCGGACAAACAGAACCTAGCACCAAAATTCTGGAATGGCCAGACCGAGTTCGGCCAGAACTCGGCCTGGGACCGAGTTCTGCCCGAACTCGGCTGCCCCGTTCTAGAACCTCCTTCTGGGTCACCAACAGCAGCAGCGACTCCACGTCGCCTACTTCCCGAGCTTCTTCGACACACGAATGGCGCTCGTCGCACTCCGGGGTCTCCTCCACATAGGTTGGGAACCCCACCCACTCCAACAACTGACTCGCTAATTTGCATCTAAATCCTGAAAAATATCGATTTGCAACTTGCTATCTAACTATTATTATAACAACATCTAATGACTTATGATAGACTATTTTAATTGACAACTAAATATCTTTTATAGATTTCTAAAGCTTCTTGTGAAGTCCATGATTTTGTGTATTCATTATTTCATGTTTTATTAATTATATTAAGGGCCTAATAACGAAACCCATAACTTAAGTCTAATACTTAGCTACCCAAGCCCAAACCCGTCAACCCACGTACCCCCCCTTTCTCCTGGTCCCGCGCCCACTCTTCTCTCCATCCGGATCTAAAACCTCACGTAGAGTTAAACTCGGAAACCCTCTCTACCATCAGAAGCATCACAGAGCCTTCCTCTCTCCCACCTTCACAATTAAATCCATAACTTCGTCCTCCCTCCACCAAATCCAAATCCGCGACCGCCACCGCGCTCCCCTCGCCGCCCTCTCTGAATCTAGACCCCACTCCCCCCATTTTCGAGCAGTCGACCGCCGTCCGCCCGGCAGCAGTCGGTCACCCGTCGTCGTCTGCCAGCCCCGCGCGCGCCCCAGTTCTGCGCGCCTTCGCCCACGTGTCCACCACGTGTCCGTGCTCGTCAATCCCGGTGTTGTTCCGAGTCCGAGTCCTCCCATCGGTTCTCCTTCGTACAAGTTTGGGTAACCCCTTTCCTCTTTTTCTACCTTCTGTTTGGTCTCAGAACTCATTTGAGTTTTTGGCCTAGAAATAACCTCTATAGATTCAGAATAGGTTCTGTAGATAATTAATTAGGTTCTGTGGTTTGATAATTTAGCTTTCTGTGATGTAAATTAGTAATGTTGTAATAATAATCATTTTAGGAAACTTTATATATACATTATTGGTTTAATTGATTTGTAGCTCAATCTTCATAATTTAAAAGGTGTTTTAAAATGTTTTAAGTTGATTAAATATATAGTTAGGATTATCTTTTAAATTTAATGTTAAGCTGTAGAGATTTTTAAACCAAATAATGATTTAATATTTTATTTACAAAATATTAGTTAAATAAATATTCGTTTAATAGTTATTTTATTTAAAATAAAAGTTTGGTTAAGTACATAGTATAATAAAAATTAGATTTTGTTAAATGATTATAAATATGGTATGTTTTACCATTTTAGAGATAAATTTTAATCAAAAGGTTTTATAAAGAGAATAATCTAATAAAAACTAATATTTATTTAAAAAAGGTTATTTTGGGTAATGGTAATTAGTATTAAAATCCGAAAACCTTTTTATATTAAATTTAACTAATATTTTGGTAAGAAAACATATTTTTGTGCATTTAATATTATCTATGTTTAAAGGTGATTTTCTACATAATTTATGAAATATCTAAAAGACATATTTTATGAAATCATTCTGATTAAAGAAATTCTATTTTAAAATATTATTTAAATAAAAACTATTTTCTTACGAAAATTACTAATTTCGAGAAATTCTTTTTAAAGTATTTTTTATTAATTAATTTGTTGTAAGAGTATAAGCCCAATTTTTTTTTTATTTCTCTGTGACCATGTATTGTGTAGCGTAGCTTTTTATTATTTTCTGGAATGTTGTTTTCGCCGTTAAACGCGTAGCACCTAAAATGGATATATATATATATATATATATATATATATATATATATATAATATATATATATATATATATATATATAATATTATATTATATATATATATACATATATATATATATATATATATATATATATATATATATATATATATATATATATATATATATATATATATATATATATATATATATTATAAAGAAATTTAATAAGTTTTTCCATAATAAATAATCTGGTAATTTAGCAATTCACATGTTTCTCATTTAAAAGAAAAGCCTAGTTTATATATATATATATTTAAAATATAAAGTTTTTGCCAAATTAACCGGTAATTGCTATTTTTTTTTCAATTAATCAGTAACCGAATTATTCGATTAAAATGATAACGAACGTAGATTGCGACGTTAGACCATTTTTCGGTAGATTAACTAAATAACTTAAAACCTGACTAGGGTCTGCTTTTAGATATTGTAACTAGCACACCTAGAATGGTTTCATTATGATTCTAAGTCAGGGTTCTCAACTGTAGGATCTCGGAGACAAACTCGACATCTTCTTTGGTTCAGACATCTCAATCCAGTCAATAAAACAAAGGCAAGTACAATTTGTGTTAGTTTACCAATTATTTAGTAATTGTTTTATTGTAAGTTTAAACCACGATGCAACATGGAACTCTCTCTGAGAGCATTGACTGATTGACTGTCGGGTACTGGGGGAGTAGTGTAATGAGTATGACCACATCCAAAGTAGTATACTGACTGTGTCAGCTTACCCCTCATACACACGGGGATAAGCCATATCGTATCAATAGGATACAACTGTACAACCCAATCCGGTCATATTCATTGCCTATTCACATCACAATATTTTAACTGCTGGAAATCTATTATTTCAAATTGTTTAAAAGTGCATAACTCTATTATTATTTCAATTGTTGGATTATCATGAATTGTACTTTGCTCCCTCCTGACTGGAGACCAACATTTTTAGGTGATTGCGTCATCGAGGATCTGATGTCTAACTCTGGTCCCGCAGAACTTGGAACCCCAGAATCTTAAGAGCTGGATTAATATTTATTTTTCTTTTGGAAACAAGTGTAATAATTGAATGTTGTATTAATACTTGTTGTATTTCAGGCTTTTCAAATTGAATAGAATATTTTTTTATATTTCGTTAGAATTTTATCTGCATGTGTTTTACTGCTTGATACAGCTTACTGCCGCCGTCTCAACAATGGTGCAGGCTGGGCATGATCCGATTCGACCCAAGAAATTGGGACCGGGCCGTGACATGTTTTTATTGGTGGCCCATGCATGTCAGATCTGTAAATTGGTCTAGTCAACTTAGTCTAGACCATCGCGCAGTTCTGTAACTTGACCTGGGGATAATTGAGACTTTAGGAAAACAGACTTTAGAAATAATTAGAACACTTAGATGATATACACCATGTTATATTATAGGGCCGAAAATTATTTACATAAATATCTATTTTTGCCTGCTTATAGATTCGTAGGATACCTTGTTTGTGTTTTTGCCTAAACCTTATCTAGATTAGGCTGATTGTACCTTTGAGTGTCCCATGACTTTCGAGATTATTTTCCTACCATAATTTTCAGGTTCTAGTATACCTTAGGATTCGTATTCTTTTTGCAATAAGATTGAATTCTTTTGTCTTCTTCTTCTTTATCAAACCTAAATTTCGAATTCTTCATTACTTCTCTACCTTTAATCGAAATCTTGATTCGTTCGCTATGTAGAATTTCGAATTCTCTTAGCAACCTTGATAAATTCTTATTTACCCAATATATATCTACAACCATTATCCAACCTTTTGCCTTGATCTTCTTTCCAATTGACTAACTTTTTCGGAATCAATCCTGAATCAAAATTCTTCTGGGATCATTTAAACCTCAAGGTTAATTATTACCAAAATAATTGGTTCAACTTAGCTTGTTCACGAATCTTCCAAGGGAATTATTTTCCAAAAAATAATAATTCCAATATGGAATGACATTTCCTACGTTATTCCAAGTACCGAAAATATTTTCATTTGTTGACTTCCTCCACTCAACTTGAAACCTTACTCTCTCTATGCAACTTATTGATCAATTCAAGGCCTAGAACGCTTCCTAACTCAATGCTTGAGTATCATGAAGCAGGAATGGCCAGAGAATTGATTCCATTCTAATATTGAATTTTCTTTAGTCATTGAAAAACTTTTTGAATTGTTGAACTATCCCTTTAAAATTTCTATGGACAAAGTTAAGAAAATATTCAGTTACCTAATATGGCTTCGCACATATGCGTCACAACCATCTATTTGAATTATAGAAACTGCGAGTATACTGCAGCCAGTTGCGCACTGGCAGGGCATAGACTCTAAGTTAAAGTGATTCAGGTGTTGATAGGTTTTTGGATATTATTGAGACTACATCCTAAATGCATCAAATTTGTCTCCTATGTTGTTCAGCCAGAAAATGGATAAAGTTGATAGACTACTCGAAAACCTATTATTATTCAAGTTATGGAGCCAAAAATTCACTGCAGTCAGGTGCACTCTGGCGAGGCATGAATTAGAGGCAAAATGACTTCGAATATGTATGGATTCGGGTACTATTGAGACTGTATCCCTGTTATAAATATATCATGTTTGGTCTCTTATCACCATTGATAACTTTACAAGAATTGTCTTAATTCGTTTAAATTTTGGGTTATTTGGAATCTTAGCGACTAGTTTAAATTTTTAGAAATTATTTCTATAGGATTCATATGGAAATTCCACTTGATTTTCTAGGACTGTTTTCCAATATTTTAGTACCATCAAATTATTTTAACTTTTGCCGATTAGAGGATTTGCATTTCTACCGATTGTCTCTATTTTCATAAATTTCTTATCACAAGCTTGAAGGAATTGTCACGACCCGCACCCACTGTGAGGGTACGAGAACGTAACAACGCCCAGCCTACGCCGCAGTATCGGCGGTAGAACGCTATCCTAGGTCAATCATCTAACAATATAAAGGTACCTGTACAGTATATACACTCCGAATGGAGGTGACATAGCAATATACAGTCTCAATCACATCTAAAGCAGAATGAAAGATAGGAAGATAGATAGATAAATACTGGAATGAAGGAAAAACCACATAAATACAACCAGAGAGTCTAAGTGTCTACTGACATAACAAATCAGAACATCCAGCTCAATACAAGACTCTAATACTGAAATGAAAGAATATATACAATATAGATCTCAAATGACAGAAATAGTAAACCTAGACTAGGGAGCCTCAGTCTCTAAGCTAGTGGATCAGGCTGGAAATCTGGGTCACACATGGCATCTACAGCTGCCCCATAGTAGGTGTCTACGCAGGCCTCCTCCTCATCCTCTATAATATTTTCAACTGGTCCAGTCAGGACGGAAGCGAACACAAAACATCTCACGCAGTTCATATCGAGTTAGGAAATATAAAGCATGCAATAGAGTAAAGTACATGAAATGCTGAAAGAAGAATGTATAAAAAACAGTAGAGATTTAATAACAGGTAATATCTAAATATGATAAGTAAGAACTGTAAGGAACATGTAATTTAGAGTACAATCTGGTTATGTAAACGGGCTAGGAAAATGCAATGGTAACTCCATTATACGTGGGTGTACAATAGACATATACAATAGTTATACAATGTTGTACAATAGGATTTGAGTACATAACCAATTCTACTCCCCCTCCCCAATCAATACACAAGGATCCACTCCAGTTACGTTATCTTGCACAATAGTGTACAATGTTATACAATGGATGTACAATATTATACAATAGATGTACAATGTTATACAATAGTTGTACAATGTTATACAATAGTTGTACAATGTTATACAATAGTGTACAATGGTCTATCCCTGGGACTCATGTGATACTGAGAGTACAATATGCACAAGGAGTATACAAGGATATAGGTATTCAGTAAATACAATATGGAAGTAAAACGCATATCACAATATGTATCTAGTGAATACAAGGGGATAACATCCCAAAAGGAGATCCATATAGTACTAATCCGTGATAACAGTCGTGTCAGCATCAAGTACAGTAATCTAGAGCAAGAATGTAAATCCATACAAGTATGAAACGGTCAAAGAATGTACTCGCATGATAGCCTGAGTGTCTGAAGAGAATATACTATTCGAGGAGTGGTGTCTGTCTCCTATAGAACAGTACAAGTCACTATGAGTCCAAAAATGATAAAAGATGCATTATAATGCATTCTAAATGAATCTAGGTCAATCTAGGTCAAATCTAAGTCAAATCTAAGTCACACCAAGCTAAATTAGGTCATACTAGGACATACTGGGCACACTAGGACAACCAAGGTCAAACAAGGTCATAGGAAATCAATCCAAGTCAATCTAGGTCAATTTGGGTCAAGGGTCGACTTACAGTTGACTTTTGGTCAAAAAGTCAACTTTGGTCAACTCTGGTCAACGCAGAGTCAACCCTAGGTCAAACAAGTCACATGTTGACCAACTGTTGACTTTTAGTCAAATGGTTAACTCTGGTTTGGTTTTGGTCAAATCTGGTCGCTTAAAGGCTAAGTTTGACTCTCGGTTGACTTTTGTTGACTTTTGGTCAACATGGTCAACCGACGTCAAAACTAGTCTATGAGCACTATATTTGATCATTACCAACCAAGGGAACCAAGTTCTAACTCTATCTTAGACTCCAAACTCAAATACCCTATTTCTATGTATTACCTACATTACCTTACCAAGGTAAATACCAATACCTTGTACAATACCACTCTAACCTAGGAATACTAGTCTAGGCTTCCTAGGATAGCTAGATACCATCCTATATTAACATTACCTACCAAGAAATCCTAGTATCTAGGTCATCTAAGTCATCTTATGACACATGTTAACCATTTACCCTTTACCTTGTTCTATACCTTACCAATATCATATATCACTCTCACATCTCCCTAACACTCACTCACACACAACACTCATGATACCATACTCACTTACACATGGTCACACTAGGTTCTACCTATAGGTTTACATATAGGTTCACACACTCATAGGCAATAGCTACCTATTAGGCTCATCTATAGGTTTATATACTACTCACACACCTATGCAAAGCTCTCCCCCACTACTCACCTATACACAGCTCACACACACATACAAATACATATATATCCTATCTAGACTCACACCCACTAACTCACACACAAATTGCTCACAAGAATGGAATGATATGGAGGGTTTTTTTAGGACTGGTTTTAGACTGCTGCTATTGTCCATTTTGGACTGGTTTATGGTGTGGATTTGGGCTAAACATTGCTGTCAATGGGGAGAGTATTAGGAGTCTGCTATGGACCTAAATTGGACTGAACATAGGCTTGCAAATGGACAGCAAATGGGGGTTTTCATTGGACTGATATATGGGGTATGTATGGGCTGGACTGTGTAGCAAGGGGGACAGATTTGGGGTCTGTGTTGGGGGCCACATAGGACTGATAGAGGGTTGCCATGGCTATCATTGGACAGGTTTGGAAGAGCTGTCATTGTGGTCTACAGGACAATATATAGGCTGTGAAGTATGGACTGTAGATGGGTGTTTAGGGACTGAAATTAGGACACTTGGGGACATGTTTGGAACTTTGGGACAACAATCAAGGGGGCTGCAAATGGGGTATGAAGGACCAATACTTGGCTAATATGGACAGGTTTTTGGAACAGTTTGCTGATATGTAGGACAGCCATATAAGGTTGTACATGGGCGATTACATGGGGGTGTAGGGGATATATCAAGGACAGTTTGGAACAGCCATGTAAGGGACTGTTATGGGGTTGGTACATGGGGCAATAATGGACTGATTTCAGTGGCAAAATGAGACTGATCTCAGTGCAAAATGAGGCTGTCCATGGGTCAGTCCCATGTGGACTGACATGCCCCCTCCTCAAACTCTCAATCCCTCATCTAAATATACTAAAGTTTAGACATCACAACATATCCTTACCTCATCTGAGCCCATTGCAGCCCATATCCTTTCCTGAGGTAGGCCAAGACAACCCCTCTGATACATCACTCCACAAGACTCAACCCATAGCAGTAATTTCTGCTGCTATGCTCCAACCCGACCTTAAACTCCTTAACCCTACTTCATCTCTGCTCTGAGTTGAACTCCCTCATGCCACAGGCCCTAAAATGGCTGCAGTCGAGTGACTTGACCCTATGGGCCTGCACCTCTCTACTGTGCAGTGACATCCCCATATCTTGAGCCACACATGAGCACATTATCATATCAAAATACCTACATCCAAGTTCTGATACATGCCCTGCTTCTCTCTCTAATTTGCCTATGTTCAGTCTAAAACTTGCCCTACACTTACTCAGAATATGAGGAAACCACAGGGCTGGTCAAGTGTCAAGATTAGAAAGTACTTATATGGATACCCTGCTCTCATAACCCTGTCTATATTTCCTTTACTGTAAGCCTATCAACTGATACACAAAACCTGGCACAAAAAGACACCCACAAACTCACAACTAAACCAACATGTAAACCTAATTAACCATAGATAATACATCATATTTAGAATATAAACAACAATTAAAAACACAATTAAAAGCATTCAAATCGAACTAAAACAGAAAACACAAACTGACATACTGAACCACACAGTGCAAATTCAGTGCACAGGCAATATCGTGTCCGACACGACACGAGGGGTCGAACCACTTGGGAGACCCCGTGTCAGTCGTGGACACAGCACGTGTGTCAAATCTCGTGGGTCAAAATGCTGTGTGCACAGAGCAGTGCCGCCCGAGTAGCAGGACATGCCACCTGCCCGCGCACGCGTGTGCACGACCGCGTGTACGTGTCCAAAAACTGACACGACACAACACAAAGACGTGTTCAGAACACAAAAAATGCACAAGCGAGATCAAATCCTAATTTCCTATTCAAACACAATCCTAAAATTAGGTCGAAATGTCCTTTGAGGCATTTCACCAAACACCTACGCACATGGGTTAATACATGTCCGATACGGACACGAAACCTATGGGACTCGACACGAAACCAATGCAACCACTTAGGGGACTCCTAGGGCTTCCTGAATATGAAAATAAATCGAAAATACATGAGGGATGAGGAAGTTACCTATACTTGAACTTTCAAGAAAACCCCCCTTTCAATAACTCTTCTGCTTGATGTCCCAATCCAATCAAACCACCACAAACTGAAATAAAACTTCAATAGCAGCAAGAGTGGATGTATTAGAACCTAATGGAGAAGATTTGAATGAAAAAGGAAGAGGAATGGATTTGTAGGGATTAAAAGAAATATAAACAAACCTTTCCTCAAACTTGAGCTTTCCTAAAAAGAGGCAACCCTAAAAACTAGAAGAGTATTTATAGGGTGTTGTTCCCAATGATGATATGGTGGCTGGACACTTAGTCTAGGGCTTAGGGTTTTGGAATTTATCTTGCACTTTGGGCCAAACTACAAGGCTATGAGCTAAATGATTTAATAAAGGTTCTAAAATCACAAACCATGACTTATGACTTTCTAATTCTTATTGCTAACTAGAGCCTAATGACCACACCAAGGATTAGCTTAGGTTAGACTAGAGTCATATATCCTAACCAAGTCCATACTAACTAGGGTTAGCTTCTAGGTTGGTCTACAAGGGTCAAAACTAGTCAAAGTCAACCTAATCAAAACAATTCCAAAATAATCCCTAAAAATTCCCATAAATTCAAATAAATTATAATAAATCCAAATGATCCTAAAATATGTCAAAAATACCCTAATCACATGGCTAGGCTCTAGGGTAGGCAGTCTCTACTGTTCACTAGCAAAACACTAAAAATCATAAGTCATGAATTTAAATAGTTTAAAAATAATTAAAAATCACTAAAAATCATAATATGAAATAAATACCATTAAATAATAATTATAATTATAAATTTCAAAATTATCCTCTTCTGGAAAACTGGGTGTTACAATCCTACCCATCTTATAAAAATTTCGTCCTCGAAATTAAAATGGTAGTAGTCCTTCTAGGTCAAACACCCCACAATCAGAGTCTCAAACATACCGTCAGATAATCATATGTGTCTGTCCAAAACCATGATTCTTAGAATCTCTGTCATACCAGTGAGCAAGGCTACGATAATCACAGAGTCCTCAACTATGGTACATACCTCTAGAATTATGGTATTTAAAATTTTCGCATTGCCGCGCACTTGGCAGCGAAAACCTTAAATTCCCACACCCGAGAAATACGTCCATAATCCGACTATATGTCCTTACTATGCCTGCTAGCATGACCCTAGAGGATTCTAAAATCTCATAATCGAGGCGACCTAGCCCATACGATTTATCTCAGAAGAAAATTAAATTATAATGAAACACCAGATCAAACTTATCAACAATGAAGAAACAGATAGGAATAGATGGAACTGAATTTCAAGATAGGAATTTCAGAATTGAATCAAGAACGGAACCTGTGACTAGATCTCTAACGGCCTGAGCATCCTCGGCTGTCATGGAGAAAGCTCGCCCTGGTTGGCCTCCCTTGGCCTGCTGCTGATGCTGGACGAACCTCTGCTGCTGAGACTGCAATGGTGGTCCCCTCTGCTGCCCTGTCGGAGCTCTAGCTCCTGGTGCTATCTGAGCCAATGGTGTCGGGTTCTTGGGACACTCTCTACACTGATGCTCCACTGATCCGCAAAGTAAACACATACCCAGCCTCTTCCTGTAGTCGTCCCACCCATGGCCTTGCTTTTTGTAGAAGTTGCACATGGTGTTCTGCTGCTGCCTGGGTGCCTGCTGATACTGTACCTGTCTCTGTCCCTGATACTGAACAGGTCTCTGCTGCTGCTGCTAGAAATGGGCCATCGACTGCTGATACTGCTGCTGAAACTCATGCTGAACGTGCGGCCTCTTGGCCGGTCCTCCACTGCTGCTGCCCCCAACTGGGTCTCGTCCCCTCTTGAGCCTAAGCTCAAGACCATCCTTCGCCAATAAGGCCCCCGTCAGAATCTTCTCGAATATGGCATCCCTGTTGCCCTTGGTCAAGGACTTGACTTCCTTGACCAGACCCTTCCGGAACCTCTGGGCCTTCGCCGCCTCGCTCAAACCCTCCACGAATTTGCTGAGATGGCCGAACTCCTCAGTGTACTCCTCCACTGACAGGCTCCCCTGAACTAGGCTCTCAAACTGCGACTCTAAAGCTCTGAGCGCTGAATCTGGAAAGAACTTCTTCTTGAAGAAGCCCTTGAACTCCTCCCAAGTCTGTCCAGCTACCCCCACCCTGGGGTCTGACTGATACCAGGTGCGAGCAAGATCTCGCATCCGGCTAGCTGCGGCCTCGATCTGAAGATCTGCTGGAATCCTGGCCAAGCGGAAGATCTCCTCTATATGCTCGATCCACTCATCAGCATATAGGATCCCTTCTGTCCCCAAAAAGTCTCTGGGGCTTATCTTCTGAAACTGCTCGATCCCCGGTTGTCTTCGGCTGCTGAACCACTGGTCGAGCTGCGGCTGTCGTGACGGCCAACTCCATGCCTCTGTCCTGTCGAGCCTGCTGTCGGTCCATGAACTGCTGGAAATACGCGAACATCTGAGCTGCGTCCACGTTTCCAGTAGGCGGCGGCTACTGGAACGATACTTCTGGAATGACTGGGTCCTGCCTCCGAACTGGTGAAGGCATACCCTCTGCTGCTGGTGGAAGGGCTCCTCCGACCGCAGCTGAAACGCCTACCCCAGCTGGCATGACTGGGGCTGCGGTACCGAGAGCTGACTGCTGCTGCTGAGGGCGAGAGGTGGCAGACCCCTCTGCAGCGTCCTCCGGTCCATGGCGATGAGATCTCATCTCAACCATCCTGGAGACAGATCAAAGAAATAATTGCTGAGAATGAGTCAAAATAGCAAAGGAGGACAGTTATATTCAAGGAGAACAATATCAGCAAGAACTGAGATGGCATGAATTAGATAAGAGTTTTTCCTAATGTGATTGAGTACCTTCAAAAATATCCTAATCCTACTGCAGGCTGTAGTGATACTCTAGTTCGAATACCACTACATAAACTCGACCTGCATGGGCCACCACTAAAATGTGTCACGACCCGCACACACTGTGAGGGTATGAGAACGTAACAACGCCCAGCCTACACCGCAGTGTCGGCGGAAGAACGCTGTCCTAGGTCAATCATCTAACAATATAAAGGTACCTGTACAGTATATACACTCCGAATGGAGGTGACATAGCAATATGCAGTCTCAATCACATCTAAAGCAGAATGAAAGATAGGAAGATAGATAGATAAATACTGGAATGAAGGAAAAATCACATAAATACAACCAGAGAGTCTAAGTGTCTACTGACATAACAAATCAGAACATCCAGCTCAATACAAGACTCTAATACTGAAATGAAAGAATATATACAATCTAGATCTCAAATGACAGAAATAGTAAACCTAGACTAGGGAGCCTCAGTCTCTAAGCTAGTGGATCAGGCTGGAAATCTGGGTCACACATGGCATCTACAGCTGCCCCATAGTAGGTGTCTACGCAGGCCTCCTCCTCATCCTCTGTAATATTTTCAACAGGTCCAGTCAGGACGGGAGCGAGCACAAAATATTTCACGCAGTTCATATCGAGTTAGGAAATATAAAGCATGCAATAGAGTAAAGTACATGAAACGCTGAAAGAAGAATGTATAGAAAACAGTAGAGATTTAATAACAGAAAATATCTAAATATGATAAGTAAGAACTGTAAGGAACATGTGATTTAGAGTACAATCTGGTTATATAAACGGGCTAGGAAAATGCAATGGTAACTCCATTGTACGTGGGTGTACAATAGACATATACAATAGTTATACAATGTTGTACAATAGGATTTGAGTACATAACTAATTCTACTCCCCCTCCCCAATCAATACACAAGGATCCACTCCAGTTACGTTATCTTGCACAATAGTGTACAATGTTATACAATGGATGTACAATATTATACAATAGATGTACAATGTTATACAATAGTTGTACAATGTTATACAATAGTGTACAATGGTCTATCCCTGGGACTCATGTGATACTGAGAGTACAATATGCACAAGAAGTATACAAGGATATAGGTATTCAGTAAATACAATATGGAAGTGAAACATACATCATAATATGTATCTAGTGAATATAAGGGGATAACATCCCAAAAGGAGATCCATATAGTACCAATCCGTGATAACAGTCGTGTCATCATCAAGTACATCAATCTAGAGCAAGAATGTAAATCCATACAAGTATGAAACGGTCAAAAAATATACTCGCCTGATAGTCTGAGTGTCTGAAGAGAATATACTGTCCGAGGAGTGGTGTCTGTCTCCTATAGAACAGTACAAGTCACTATGAGTCCAAAAATGATAAAAGATGCATTATAATGCATTCTAAATAAATCTAGGTCAATCTAGGTCAAATCTAAGTCAAATCTAAGTCACACCAAGCTAAACTAGGTCATACTAGGTCATACTGGGCACACTAGGACAACCAAGGTCAAACAAGGTCATAGGAAATCAATCCAAGTCAATCTAGGTCAATTTGGGTCAAGGGTTGACTTACAGTTGACTTTTGGTCAAAAAGTCAACTCTGGTCAACTCTGGTCAACACAGAGTCAACCCTAGGTCAAACAAGTCACATGTTGACCAACTGTTGACTTTCAGTCAACTGGTCAACTCTGGTTTGGTTTTGGTCAAATCTGGTCGCTTAAAGGCTAAGTTTGACTCTCGGTTGACTTTTGTTGACTTTTGGTCAACATGGTCAACCAACGTCAAAACTAGTCTATGAGCACTATATTTGATCATTACCAACCAAGAGAACCAGTTCTAACTCTATCTTAGACTCCAAACTCAAATACCCTATTTCTATGTATTACCTACATTACCTTACCAAGGTAAATACCAATACCTTGCACAATACCACTCTAACCTAGGAATACTAGTCTAGGCTTCCTAGGATAGCTAGATACCATCCTATATTAACATTACCTACCAAGAAATCCTAGTATCTAGGTCATCTAAGTCATCTTATGACACATGTTAACCATTTACCCTTTACCTTGTCCTATACCTTACCAATATCACATATCACTCTCACATCTCCCTAACACTCACTCACACACAACACTCATGATACCATACTCACTTACACATGGTCACACTAGGTTCTATCTATAGGTTTACGTATAGGTTCACACACTCATAGGCAATAGCTACCTATTAGGCTCATCTATAGGTTTATATACTACTCACACACCTATGCAAAGCTCTCCCCCACTACTTACCTATACAATAGCTCACCACACATACAAATACATATATATCCTATCTAGACTCACACCCACTAACTCACACACAAATTGCTCACAAGAATGGAATGATATTGAGGGTTTTTTTAGGACTGGTTTTAGACTGCTGTTGTTGTCCATTTTGGACTGGTTTATGGTGTGGATTTGTGCTAAACATTGCTGTCAATGGGGAGAGTATTAGGAGTCTGATATGGACCTAAATTGGACTGAACATAGGCTTGCAAATGGACAGCAAATGGGGGTTTTCATTGGACTGATATATGGGGCATGTATGGGCTGGACTGTGTAGCAAGGGGGACAGATTTGGGGTCTGTTTTGGGGGCCACATAGGACTGATAGAGGGTTACCATGACTATCATTGGACAGATTTGGAAGAGCTATCACTGTGGTCTACAGGACAGTATATAGGCTGTGAAGTATGGACTGTAGATGGGTGTTTAGGGACTGAAATTAGGACACTTGGGGACAGGTTTGGAACTTTGGGACAGCAATCAAGGGGGCTACAAATGGGGTATGAAGGACCAATACTTGGCTAATATGGACAGGTTTTTGGGACAGGTTTGCTGATATGTAGGACAGCCATATAAGGTTGTACATGGGCAATTACATGGGGGTGTAGGGGATATATCAAGGACAGTTTGAAACAGCCATGTAAGGGACTGTTATGGGGCTGGTACATGGGGGCAATAATGGACTGATTTCAGTGGCAAAATGAGACTGATCTCAGTGCAAAATGAGGTTGTCCATGGGCCAGTCCCATATGGACTGACATGCCCCCTCCTCAAACTCTCAATCCTTCATCTAAATATACTAAAGTTTAGACATCACAACATATCCTTACCTCATCTGAGCCCATTGCAGCCCATATCCTTTCCTGAGGTAGGCCAAGACAACCCCTCTGATACATCACTCCACAAGACTCAACCCATAGCAGTAATTTCTGCTGCTACGCTCCAACCCGACCTTAAACTCCTTAACCCTACTTCATCTCTGCTGAGTTGAACTCCCTCATGCCACAGGCCCTAAAATGGCTGCAGTCGAGTGACTTGACCCTATGGGCTGCACCTCTCTACTGTGCATGACACCCCATATCTTGAGCCACACATGAGCACATTATCATATCAAAATACCTACATCCAAGTTCTGATACATGCCCTGCTTCTCTCTAATTTGCCTCTGTTCAGTCTAAAACTTGCCCTACACTTACTCAGAATATGAGGAAACCACAGGGCTGGTCAAGTGTCAAGATTAGAAAGTACTTATATGGATACCTGCTCTCATAACCCTGTCTATATTTCCTTTACTGTAAGCCTATCAACTGATACACAAAACCTGGCACAAAAAGACACCCACAAACTCACAATTAAACCAACATGTAAACCTAATTAACCATAGATAATACATCATATTTAGAATCTAAACAACAATTAAAAATACAATTAAAAGCATTCAAATCGAACTAAAACAGAAAACACAAACTGACACACTGAACCACACAGTGCAAATTCAGTGCACAGGCAATATCGTGTCCGACACGACACGAGGGATCGAACCACTTGGGAGACCCCGTGTCAGTCGTGGACACAGCACGTGTGTCGAATCTCGTGGGTCGAAACGCTGTGTGCACAGAGCAGTGCCGCCGAGTAGTAGGGCATGCACTGCCGCGCACGCGTGTGCACGACCGCGTGTACGTGTCCAAAAACGACACGACACAACACGAAGAGTGTTCAGAACACAAGAAATGCACAAGCGAGATCAAATCCTAATTTCTATTCAAACACAATCCTAAAATTAGGTCGAAATGTCCTTTGAGGACATTTACCAAACACTTACGCACATGGGTTGATACGTGTCCGATACGGACACAAAACCTATGGGACTCGACACGAAACCAATGCAACCACTTAGGGGACTCCTAGGGCTTCCTGAATATGAAAACAAATCAAAAATACATGGAGGGATGAGGAAGTTACCTATACTTGAACTTTCAAGAAAAACCCCCTTTCAATAACTCTTCTCCTTGATGTCCCAATCCAATCAAACCCCACAAACTGAAATGAAACTTCAATAGCAGCAAGAGTGGGTGTATTAGAACCTAATGGAGAAGATTTGAATGAAAAAGGAAAGGAATGGATTTGTAGGGATTAAAAGAAATATAAACAAACCTTTCCTCAAAATTGAGCTTTCCTAAAAAGAGGCAACCTAAAAACTAGGAGAGTATTTATAGGGTGTTGTTCCCAATGATGATATGGTGGCTGGCCACTTAGTCTAGGGCTTAGGGTTTTGGAATTTGTCTTGGGCTTTGGGCCAAACTACAAGGCTATGAGCTAAATGATTTAATAAAGGTTCTAAAATCACAAACCATGACTTATGACTTTCTAATTCTTATTGCTAACTAGAGCCTAATGACCACACCAAGGATTAGCTTAGGTTAGACTAGAGTCATATATCCTAACCAAGCCCATACTAACTAGGGTTAGCTTCTAGGTTGGTCTACAAGGGTCAAAACTAGTCAAAGTCAACCTAGTCTAAACAATTCCAAAATAATCCCTAAAAATTCCCATAAATTCAAATAAATTATAATAAATCCAAATGATCCTAAAATATGTCAAAAATACCTAATCACATGGCTAGGCTCAGGGTAGGCAGTCTCTACTGTTCACTAGCAAAACACTAAAAATCACAAGTCATGTATTTAAATAGTTTAAAAATAATTAAAATCACTAAAAATCATAATATGAAATAAATACCATTAAATAATAATTATAATTAAAAATTTAAAATTACCCTCTTCTGGAAAACTGGGTGTTACAGGAATAGATTTCTATGAAATTTTACTTGATCTTCCTAGAATTTATTAGGACAATATCAATCTCTATTGACTCAATCTCTTTTTGTTTCAACCTTAGTACGTTGGTATATTATTTATTATTATTATTCATTATTTATTATTATTTTT
>JANAVB010043653.1:0-97280 GCA_029216955.1 Iris pallida
TTCAGCCCATTTGGAGAAGTAATCGGTTATTGCGAGAATAAACCGATGGCCTTTAGATGACGGCGGATTGATCGGACCGATAATGTCCATGCCCCAAGCTTCGAAGGGCCATGATGCTACTGTCGGATGTAGAAATTCCGAGGGTTGATGAATAAAATCTGCATGGATTTGACAAGCTTTACACTTCTTTGCATATTCGATGGCATCAGATACCATAGTGGGCCAATAATAACCCATACGTCGAATACGGTCTTAAAGTTTTGGTCCAGGCTGATGTGCTCCACAGATTCCGTCATGTGCTTCACGGATAATTTGTTGAGCCTCGTCACCAGCAACACATCGAAGAAGTAAACCATCATAAGCTCGACGATATAAGGTCTTTGTTGTATGATTGTAGTAGAATCTGAGTGATCGTCGTTTGATAGATGTTGCCTCACTCGGATCATCTGGAAGAATATCATATAATACGAAATCCAAG
Organism: Iris pallida; assembly: GCA_029216955.1. Taxonomy (NCBI): domain Eukaryota; kingdom Viridiplantae; phylum Streptophyta; class Magnoliopsida; order Asparagales; family Iridaceae; genus Iris; species Iris pallida. The sequence goes on from JANAVB010043653.1 coordinate 479, forward strand.
AAAGGAAGTCTCCAATCTTTATCCGTATTTTGATTTTCGGTCGAGTTACTGAAGATGAATTCCATGCTGGAATCAGATGAAGATGACATCGATTTACGACTAAATCCAAATCCTCTTGTTATGTTGACGTCATGAGATGTTGATTCTTCAATGTCAACTGGAAGTCCTAGAGTCAAGTTATTTTCAAGATGAAATAATTCTCGATTGCAAACAACGATCATTTGTTGTCGTCTGATTGGAATAGCCAACACCGCCGCAAGATTAGCTAGAGCATCAGCTTCTGTGTTACATGCTCGCCTAATATGTTCAATGAAGAATTCTTCAAACGAAGAAGCCATAGATATAGCTGATCTATGATAAGGAACTAGATCTTGATGGTGAACTTCATAAGTACCCCTGATCTGATTGACAATGAGTTTAGAGTCTCCATACACCTCCAAATGTTGAATATTCAGATGTTTAGCGAGTTGAAGACCAATAAGTAGTACATTGTACTCAGCTACATTGTTTGAACATGGTTGATCAAGAGAATAAGCTCATTGGATACCAAGACCTTCTGGCGATACAAGAACGATTCCAACTCCAGCGACAATATCACCATTAGGACCAATCCTTGAAGCTCCGTCAAAGAATAGACGCCAAGTAGGATTTTCTCCAGCAATTTGATTTGAATCTAGGACTTCATCTGGGATTTCATCATAGAGTTTTGAATTTTCTGGAATTGAGTGAGTAGCCAGAAAATCAGCTAGAGCTTGTCCTTTGACTGATTTCTGAGGAATATAGTGTATGTCATACTGAGCAAGTAGGATTCCCCAGTTAGCCAATCGAGAATTCAAAACACTGGGTTTCTTCATCATGATCCGTATAGGATTGATCCTGGAGATGACATGAATAGTCTGGCCAATGATATAATGACGTGTCTTTTGGACAGCGAACATCAAGGCTAGACATTCTTTTTCGACCGGTGTATATCGAGGTTCAGCTCCGGTCATAGTGCGACTAAGATAATAAATGGCTTGTTCATGACCATTTTGATTCTTTGAGCAAGCAATGCACCCAATGAATGACTCATTGCTCGAGTATAGAGGAGGAACGGTATTCCTGAGATAGGAGGTACCAATACTGGTGGACTCATCAGATATTGTTTTATATCATCGAATGCTTTCTGACATTCATCATTCCAAACAAAAGAGACACCTTTCTTCATAAGTTTGTTGAATGGTCTGCAGCGTCCTGACAAATTAGAGATGAATCTCCTGATATAAGCGATTCTTCCTTGAAATCCTTGTAGCTCTTTTAAGGTGCGTGGAGGACGCATCTCTTGGATGGCTTTGATCTTCTCGGGATTCACGTGTATACCTTTAGAGGTAATGACGAAGCCGAGAAATTTACCACTAGAGACGCCTAAGAAGGACTTAGTAGGGTTCATCTTTAATTGATGCTTACGCATTAGATCAAAAATAGTCTTCAAATCTTGGATATGATCCTCCTTTTGTCGACTTTTGACTGCAATATCATCAACGTAACATTCGACTATTTTCCGCAAATGTTCACGGAATATAGTGCTCATAGCTCGTTGATAAGTTGCTCATGCATTCTTGAGACCGAATGGCATAACTGTATAACAGTATGTACCAATCGGCGTTCTGAAAGAAGTGTGCTTCTCATCATCTGGAAATATTTTAATCTGATTATACCCAGAATACCCGTCCATAAATAACATTCGTTCAAATCCACAGGTATTATCGATCATGACATCAGTGATTGGTAGAGGGAATTCATCTTTAGGACATGCCTCATTGAGATCGCGGAAGTCTATGCATACTCTGATCTTGCCAGTCTTTTTAAGGACATGAACTATATTAGCCACCCAATCGGGATGTTGTTCCTCTCTAATAAACCCGGAGGTAATGAGTTTATTGACTTCAGCTTCAATTGCATCCATAATGTCTGGACGAAATCGTCGCTGTTGTTGTTTGACCGGTTTAGCATTCGGCATGATATTGAGCTTGTGAGTTGCGATTTGGGGATCAAGCCCTGGCATATCTTCATAACTCCAAGCAAAGACATCGATGTAATCACGAATGAGTTTGATCATGTCTTGCTTTTCAGTTTCTGAAAGACTTTCACTGATGAATATTGGTTTTGGAGATCCCTCTTCACCAACATCTATTTGAACAAGTTTATCTTCAGTCGGAGGTTCTTTTTGTTCAAATCGGAACTCCCATTGATTATCTAACCTTTGAGCCCATTGTTCTGATTCAGGTGAGATTTCACATTCTTCTTCGTCTTCATCACTTTCTTCAGAATGGTCAATAGAAACCATGTTGGAAGACAGAATGTTGCAGTAGAAGTCCCCGATACTTGTATCGGAATCCCAAGAAGTAGTACTAGAAGAATCAGATCTCTTATCTCTGTCAGATTCAGGATCTTCACAGACAATATTGATAAAAGGAGTAGAAGCAATGTAACCCAATCCGCATTTCGTCCTTCCATATTTCAAAGGAGGAATCCGAACAGGCATTTTTCTTCCTTTTCCATCATTGAGGCCAGTCCTGAAGTCATAGCCCATATTTTTGATGATGTCTTTAGATTGCTGACTATAACGACGTAGTTGTAATCTTCCAGTATCATCATTTTTGTCATCATATTCTAAATCAGAAGGACTTTGGGGCCCTTTGTAAAAGAATATTGGAATGTCTCCTGGCTTTCTGCTGGGAACTAGAAAGTATGAAGATTGTACTGGTTCTAGGGATACATCTGTATGAACATTCTATACAACTCCTATGGTTATTGTGTTCAAGTCATCTAACAGATGTAAATAACTATGAACATAATTACACACCTCAACGTACTGCAAAGATGGAGACTTTTCATTAAATGTAAAAGCAGCAATATTTACATTGGGAGAAGGCTGAGCCTTAGAGATTTTAGCCAAATCAATGACTAAAGGGGAGAAGAAGAAGAAGAAGCTTTATTTCGATTAAGATCGATAACAAACGGCTCAGAAGAGGTGAGCTCCCTTGAAGTTTGAGATGGAAGAGTAGTCCGCCCTCCAACTGGAATTAGCAGAGTATCCTGTGAAGATACATGATACGCCCCCTGACAGGAATGATCAGTGTATTTTGAGTAGACGACTGAGGTAACGGAGAGATCCGTCCACTCACTGGAATGATGAAAGAGTTTTCTCCAGAGGGTTTGGGAGATTGTTGCCGAGTAATTCGACCTTTAACAGGAATTATTAAGGTCTCACTTTGTGCATCCTCTTTCTCCATGGCTTGTATGACCCTTGTATATTCTTCTTTGTACATTCGGGAATCATTGAAATAAGCTTCAACTCCATGGATGGGATTTATGTCAGCAACTTCTTTTTGTACTCTTCCATTACTGTCAATGTATTTAAAACACTGATGAAGAGTAGAGGGAACCACATTATTTTCATGAAGAAATGGCCTCCCTAGAAGAAGATTATAGGATCCCACGATCTCGATCACATAGAAAGTGACTTTAGATCTGAAATCGCCTATTTGAAGCTTCAGATGAATCTTTCCCAAAGGCTCGCTTCGGCTTTGATTAAATCCCAGGATAGTAGTAACCGTCTTGGAAAACTTGTGAAGAGGGATTTTTAGTTCATCCAACAGACTCTTTGGCATTATGCTTATAGCAGACCCTGGATCGATAAGGATACGATCTATCTTCATCGTATCGATATAACCAGTGTAGTAGAGAGGCCGGTCATGTCGATTATCCTCCAGTAGCATGTCGTCTTGTGTAAAAGTGATATTTGGGATAATCTCCAGTACACTGTTGTAATGCAAACAATTGGCAGGTTCTGCATCTGGCTTCTTCAATTGTGCAAGACAAGAGTCAGCCTGTAGAAGTGCTTCGCTTAACGTCTTCCGAGTCTCTTTAGAAAGACGTAGAAGTTCAAATAGAGACATTCTAGCTGGAGTATTAGCAAGTTGAGCCAAAATGTCGAAGTTGTAAGGCTTTTGAAGTCCAAGAGGAGGAGACTTCTTGATTGGTTTATCAAACCGAGCCTGTTGCTTGCCTTTCTCAAGAGCTGTGGACTTGGGAGGAACAGGTTCAGCTGGTGTAGTAGAAGGGACAGGTGCAGTAGATGATTATTCTTCAGAAGGAACATTAGGAGCACCTTTATCAGCTGGAGGGATATCAGGAGTATCTTCAGGATTCTTGGAATAATCCTTTAGATAAGGTTTCCCTGTTCGAGTAGCACTAGCAAGTGCTTCTTCTTTTTCTTTTGGCTCTGTGTCAGAGGTAGATCCAATAGACGTCATATGACATGATTTAATCTTTTCAGCCTTCTTGGACTTTCGAGAAGTAGTCCTCTGAGGAGAAGGAGATTCAAAGTCTGCCACTAGATCAGGATGAATCCACATGATTTCTCCAGTCTCCAAAGTGATTGGTGCTAATCCTTCAGAATGTGGAGGAGGAGGAATATTCACTATTTCAAGAGTTGCCTTGGGAATATGAACAATTCCACTTTCCAGGAGTTGATGAGGGAAATCCCCAAATTGCATAGAGACGACATTAGAAGTGACAGTCTTCTCTTTTGGAGTAAGAGAGATAGCTCCAGACTTAATCATTTCTTGGATCTTTCCTTTCAGTACATAACATGTTCGAATTGTATGACCCAACATTCTGTGATATGGACAGTATTTGGGATGATCTGTCTTACCAGCTTCATCAGGTTTCTTGATTTTAGGTAATTGTATTTTATTACCCTTCAGCAGACATTCAAAAATACCAAGGACATCGTCATCGTCAAAAGAATATTCTTCTTTGGGGCGAGTTGCTCTCGATTGTTGAGTTGTAGAGGCAGGAGTTTGAACATTTGATGCATCTTTGCTTTGAAGATTAACTTCAAGAGTTTCTTTTCCCTTGCGAGCATTATTTTTATTATTAGCACCTTGACTTGTTTCTTTAGGAGTCATCTGCACTCCTAAACCTTTGAAGGTTTCAGCACTAATTTCTGCAGCTTTGGCACTGACTATGAAAGAAGGCCAGTCTTAAAATTGGGTGGTCCCCGTCCACATGCTGATGATTGGCAACAAGTTTGATTTGCATGTGTCAATGGTGACAGCATCAGGAGTTCCAAGAGGCATATTCAGAGCTTCTCTTCGAAACCGCTCAATGTAATCCTCTGTAGTTTTATTATTTTTTTGCTTGATTCTAATAAGAGCAGACATAGTCATGTCATTGAGCCCTTCATAGAACCTTTCAAGAAACATCTGTTTGAAACCAGCAAATAAGGTAATGCACCCATCTGGGAGACTTCTATACCATTCATAAGCCGTTCCCTTGAGACATCCAATAAATACCCGAGTAAGGAGGGCATCACTTGGTTGCAGTTGATCAGTCATCACTTCAAAGTGATTAATAAACTGACTTGGAGAAGTGGTTCCATCATAGAATGAAATAGTAGGAGGCTTGTATTTAGGAGGATACGATACTTGCTTCCATTCTATCGGATAAGGTTGCTTGATACCTAATCTTTGTAAACCATCTTTCTGTTTGAATGCCTCGAATTGAGTTTTGAGATTCCTCAATTCTTCATTAACAACTCCGAAAGATTGTAGAGTTGTAGCTTGTAGAGAGTAGTTGGGAGGAGGAACAGCATTGTAAGCACTACCCCCAGCTCCAGAGAGACTAGGATTTGGTTGAGTTGGTCCAGGAGTATTGGATTGTACTGCTGGAGGAACTTGTACTGGACTTATATCAGTGTCAACTGGTATGGCATCTGGTACAGTCTGTCGACTTTGTAACTGAGTTGCCATGAGTTCATACATTGACTTCATAGTGTCAGCCATAGACTTCATTTGCTGTTCCAAAGAAGTAATTCTTTGGTCCTGAGGAGTTACTGAAGAAGAAGGTTCATTGTTCAATTCAGTGTTCCCATCCACCATATATATCGTGACGGTACGAGGGATTATTGATGAATTAGTGGATGTTGTATGCTCTGAATCACTGCTTCGTGCATCAAAGTCGTTCAGAGGAGAACTACCCCCAGTAGGAAGAGGTGGGAAATTAGATTCTCCCAGAAATTCAGAATCAATTTCGGAGATCAAATTTCTTTGACTAGAGGCCAGGGCTCTTGCTCTGGTGTTTCTATATACTCCATCTGGACTATCAGTTCTACCCCCAGTATTCTGAGAGGTCATGTTGACAGAAGCAAACAAAGGCTCATCTCCATCAGGCATAGGTTCCCACTGAATCCGATTGAAGACAGATTGTCGTTTAGTTTGACATCTGCATTGCATTGTGACTCTTGGCTGGAAGTCACATTCATGATCACCATGATCTTGAACCATTGATTAACATCTGCACTGAATTATGACTCTTGGCTGGAAGTCACATTCAGCATGATCTTTTGACATAGAATTACTCCTTCTCTTCTGTTGAAGATATTCTCGTAAATCTGTTTGTGAAGATTGAGGAGTATATTTCCTGTTCTTGGGTCTTGATGGCTCTTGATTATATAGAGAATAATTAATATGAGCCACATAGTTTCTTGCATACTCTGCATCTGGATCTTTTATCTTCATATCCAATTGGTGTGGTTTCTTAACACCAGAAGTGCTAAGTTTTGTTCTTAAATCAGTAGAAGGTAGCACATTAATTTTAGAAACATGGAGTTTTCCTTCCATTGATCTGGATATTTGCAGAGAAGGAAGAGTTGAACCATCCTTTTGATTAGGAGTTGGTAACAGACCCTCTTTTATGGACAAATTCTGTGCCCAATTTGAAGAAGTCATAGAAGAAGACATTGAGGAATGTTTCTTCTTAGAATCATTCAGATTTTGAGACATAGAATGTCCAGAAGGAAGAGTAGTCAAGAGACTATCTCCTTTCCTTTGACTAACAAAATTGTCAGTCAAAGCTGTTCCTGAAGTAAAAACTACAGGAGCAGAAGAAACAACTAAAGAGTTATTCCTTTTCGAAGGGACTTTGTGTGGAAGACTACCCCCAGTTCTAGTAGAACTTGGTAAAGAAGAATAGATAGCTAAAGAGCCATTCTTCTTGGATGAAATACACGCTGAAACAGACTTGGTTAAAGAACCAGAGCTGTTAGCGTGACTTTTGATTTTAGAATTACACGCTGGAACAGATTTGGCTAAGGAGCCAGTACTGTCAGCGTGATTATTGACTTTGTGATTGCACACTGGAACAGATTTGGCTAAGGAGCCAGTACTGTCAGCGTGACTTTTAGAGTTGAATTTGTACGCTGGAACAGATTTGGCTAAGGAGCCAGTACTGTCAGCGTGACTTTTAGAGTTGAATTTGCACGCTGGAATAGATTTGGCTAAGGAGCCAGTACTGTCAGCGTGACTTTCAATTACTGTCATCTTCGAGCGCACAAGAGTGTGCGTGCTTGCAGTAGAGTTCTTGCCAGTGTTAGGAGTAGACACTGTGGCAGAGACTTCACCATTGACTGCCAACTGATTCTTAGGGACATAGACAGAGTGTCCCTTCGACTTGGCAGTAGTGATGGAGGCTGAAGTGGGCTTGCCATCCTTAGCCCGCTGTATTTCTTCATAGGCGAGTTGATCGAATTTGATCGTCATCACCTTCTTCGTCGAGCCGACTGACGAAGTGTCGCATTGAGTTGTTGCCATCTCAGAAGAGGAGATGGTTTTTCCCAGCAGAGTCGCCAATTTGTTTTCCATAAAGAAATTCTCTTTATTTGTTGTGTTTCTGGGAAAATTACAACTGTAGGAATCCGATCTAGAAGACGATCGCTTTATCCCTTGGACTATGCGAAGAAGAAAAGCTCTCAAAATTTTGACAGTAGATATCAATGTATCTGTACAATGAATGAAAAAAAGAACTCTATTTATAGAGTCAAAAATAACTGTAAAGATAACTGACTTCACAACCTATGCCTAGTTAAAAATCACGCAGGATTCAACATACGCAAGGTTGTGAGCAGTTACTGGACGTGACCTGTAACTGTTGCAAACATGGCAATCATGCATGGGTCGTGTGCAAGTTACAGGATACGCAGGCGAGAGATCAGTGGCATGGCTGCCACGTACTCCAATTTGATGAAATCTACGCAGACTTGTTGAAGACGAAATCCACGCAAACTCGGTGTAGAAAAGCTTCAAAATCCACGCAAACTTGGGGCAAGAAGCTTCAGGATCCACGCAGACTCGAGGCAAAAAGCTTCAAAATCCACGCAAACTTGAGGAAGAAAACTTCAGAATCTACGCAAATTTGAGATGAAGATCACAAATACACGCAGACTTGAGATAAGACTGCCAGCTGTCTTGATTTGGCGTGCCTCGACTGACATAAAATCTTTGACAGTGAATGCTTTGTCAGTCGCATTAAATGACAAGAAACCCTTTTGGTATGCCAACTCGACGAAGGTTGAGTCTTGCTGAAGAAGATTTCGAAAGTCACGCAATAGACGGCGGTGATCTCTCGAGTTCTGTGCATACGTGGCATATGAAGAGACATTCTTCGACTGTCGTGCTGTCAGTTATAATTACTCTATGACAAATGATGAGCTGTCTTCAGCGTGACTTTGTTCATATTGTCTGGATCAACTGAGTGTGACTTTTGACTCTGTCCTGATCAACTCAGCGTGACTATTGGACTGGTTCTGATCAACTTAGCGTGACTTTCATTTTTTAAAGGTCTACACCCGTGCTTGTATCAACAACGTTAACCTATCAAGTCATGTTTGCCTTGCGGCCCAAAATTAGATACACAACTACGCGATGAGGCTCAATTTCCATGTGATCGTGCCAGGAATCTATCGTGCCGTGCCTCGCAACTCAGGGTGACTAAACCATATCGTCGCCTCACGGCCCTTGCTACTTTGATCACCAACTGACCCAATTCAAGACTTGTAGCTAAGTATCACTCGACCGACTTTGCCTTGCGGCGTTCCCGACTTAAACTCAAGACAACTCAATCATAACTATGCAACTTATATACCGACAACATAAAACTCGACGCCACATCTCGTGCCGAAGCACGACAGCTACGTTGAAACCAAATCTTAGGCCCAACATTGTATTTTTAACTTGTGCACACACCTTCAACTCGACTCCTTGATATAGCGCACTCAATACTCGACTCAATCCAAAGGCACTCTCGCGGATTGCCGCCATCATGCCGACATCTATATGAACTTGGTCACTAGCATGACAAGCTATCTTAGACCTTCATTGGATATGTGGGTACGTTCATCAATAATGAGGCGTGATCTTGCCGAATTTCCCCTAATACCCGCTCTACGACGTACCCCTCGGGTCAGGCCGCACACCATCCAAGGGTCCCGTAAGCACGTGTTCCTCCTAGGCCAGACCAGTCCCCCGTAGCCGCGGGTACCGTCTGAGGAACAAAATCAAATTCTTATGCACCGGTACACAAGTTGTCCAATGACCATGCAGACTCGACCCACTTTCTCATTTCAGGACCGTTTTATTTGTCTTTACTTTCATTGTTTTACTATCTTTTGAGTTCCACATTCAAGACTTCTATCATTTGAGACCCCTCGACGGCCCACGGTCGCGAGCATTCTTTTCATATTATCATATCATTTCATTCAACTCATGAATGCCTATTCGATAGTCCTTTCTCCAAAACTCATTAAATCAACCGTAGTTCATGCCTTAGCGCTAAGTCCGTGCATCGTGCCTCAAACCGACTTACGTTCTACGCGACACTATCGCCCAAGTCATACTTTATATGATGGGCCTTGAGACCGTAAGACTATGTGGTTATATCCAACCGTAGAACTCGTAGGACCGTGCTTGCTACCACTCCGATAGCCTAACATAACTGGCCTAACTTAACGCACAACGAATCGACGAGCAAAGGTTACATCAAGCCTCATATTGCAAAAATGTGCCGTGCATGCGTTTAACTTTGAACGACCATATCATTTGGGTTCCTAGACTTACGCCAGCAGCCGTGCGACGCAACTTAACTCATGGGGCGGGTCAGGGCTATGCTAAGCCTTTGGACGATGGGACCGTTCATGCTTTATGAAGCATTTATGCGGGCAACACCTATGACTTAGGCTAACTCTGAACTTTGTATCGAATACCAAATTTCCTTCTCCCAAGCCACGAGACGAAGGACCGAGTGTCATTTTCAAAGCACGTCGTGCACCAACTCTAAGCCGACCGTTGGACCTTTCCATATTCTAACTCAATTCGACCCGTCGGGATTATTCTGTTATCTATGTTGATTCATCTCTTTTATTATCAAGCCTACTCGTGCAAGTTGAAAACATGCAATTTATTATGTGAAGGCTAAGATGAGGCAAGTTCACCGAAACTACCCCACCTGAGCGATGTCTTCAAGTCTCCGTTGCAAGGCCAAGTCCGAACTTTGTTGGCATTTCGATTCCTCCGATTGACTGAGCGGGACGGGGCACTACATCATACACCACTCAGAAAAAGTTTTGTCATCGAAACTAACTAAGTACACTTATCGACTTATGATCGGTTTCAACATTCAAGAACTCTCGCACATACTACTCCTATGCGTTTTCTCAAATCCGAGCCACGCTCGTGCTACCCATAATCTTTTCTTCTAAACTCACGATCTCAAAATCCTTGACACTTTTCCGTTCCTCAAGTCTCACTTGATTTAACGTATCACTTAGTTGGATCGTGCACATATTCCAGGCGTCCCCAAAATATATGCATTTCAGCCAAGCCTCGTAATAGAGAATCCGCCATCACCACTCGAGTCGGATCGTGCACATATTCGGGCGTCCCTGATATACGTGCATGTCAGCCGAGACTCACGAGTGGTGCCTCCACAAATCGTACCACTTGGCACTCGGACGTCTGCCTAACCGCTTTGGCTATATCTTTCCGTCAGTATTGGAATCATAGTTTCCAAATAACGATATCAACACTGACCCCATCCTAAGGTCAAACCAAGTTGATAGTACGGGGTTTTTCTACCCAAGCTCGCATCACTCCGATTTTTAAACTTCGAGCATAGATTTCCTACACACATCCCAACATTCGTCGCACGGGTCCGAGTCATTCAGCAAGATCATCCTACGATAATTCACGTTTTAACCGATTTCTACGTCATATCAATATCGTTAGTTCATCAAGCCGTTTCGTATAGTCTATCTCTTCGAACACGTTCGACATAATCCACCTATCAATCCTTCTCAAGTCAAGCACGCTATGACACAATTCATCGCTAAACCATAATTCACATTTCATACTCCCTAAGTCATTCATCCCAATTCACGTAATCGATCACAAGGTCGTCTAACTTAACAGTATGTTGCACCCCGATCTCACGCGATTTAGATTATCTACGGTGTGCATGAATCACCATGCACGCTCCCGCGGGGTAATCATCCTCATCGGGACGTAACTCTTGTTTTGTGTCTAGACTAGTTTATTATCGATGCACGGATTGGACCTACTCAATCCTCAAGTTTATTTCATTCATCAATCGCAAGTCCAAACATCCTCGAATTTTCCTTCGCATCAAACCAACAAGTCGAGACAATCGAAGTTGTCGCGTCTTGATTTTTCGAGTTAGATCATTCCCGCGACATGAATCACCATGTCAGCGCTCACACGGAACGATCGCCCCAAATTCGACGCGACGCATATGCGAGGCTGGAGTTGCGCTCGTGCAAGACAAGAATGTCGACGTTGTGGTTATCCGCATAACCATCAAGACACAATCATTTTCATCCAACGTTCATCTCAATTAAAATCCTAAGTATAGCATCCAACCGAACAATAACACTTGCACGACCGTCACTCGCCGAGTCAGAGTACCCCCGAGTTATCGCATATCGATCTCTGATACGCCTCAATACCATCGACGATATGCGTAACCTCACGATCTTCCTTTGCAACCAATTTTGAGTCGTACGAATGATGCTATCGTCCGACTGGATAATCTCCTCGACATCCTATTTCAAGTTCGATCATTATCCCTCGAATCGTTCACAACATCAATTTCCTCAAACCCAAATTACGTATCGTTCACCCGTCTATCTTAAGTCATCGACCAACGTTTTTCTTCAAATCACATCGTTCCTTGCTAACCCAAATCATCGAGCAACATCTATTCCAATCCTCAGGGCCATTCGCAAATATTCGAATTAAACTTTTCATGCACGCTACTTTCTGTCGTGCTAACTTTTCATACAATATCCGTATCAATTTACTCGATCAAGTTATCCATTCGCTACACCTTAACTTTTCCTCGATTCGATTTCACCTACTCAATTATTTTCGCGTTTCATACTTGCGTAATCCTTAATCTCGTGCACGTTTCGTGCGCGTCAATTTCTAGGTTGTCAGAATCCACATCGTCAAATCTCAAGATTACAACTTATTCAATGATACTCAATCTACGGCTTTGCATACATGTGACGCTTGCTGATAGACTCATCGATGCCCCGCATCCTCAATCGATAGATCGACATCCCTGAGGCTATCGCACACACCACTCAGGGATGAAGTCATTCAACAAATCCTTAAAACTTTCATTCGAATCAAACTCGACTTCTTCAAATCCCGTTTGAACCATTCTTCGAATTCCAAGCACGCTCATCTATATCTCACCGACATTATCGTCGCTCGATAGCACCCCTATCGATAGTCATCTCACTTTTACTCAATCGAGTTCAACTCATTCTTGCTTGAAACATTGCGAATCCCGCACTCGACTTTTCTAAGGTTGACGCAACTTTTGGTGTATATGCCCAGCCCGACTTAGCCAACCGTGCTTACGCGAACCATATTTTTGTTTTGTCAAAAACTGTTCTCTTATATTTTGCAAAATAGCTAGACTTATTGTATGGACATCCGTGGGACATTTGAGAGAGAGCGCACCAACGATATCAACTTTGCGGAAGCAACACTTCAGAGTTTGCGGAACAACTAAGTTAAAGAATTCAATCGGTAGTCCAAGGACGTAAAGCCGTGCTCTGATACCATTATGTCATGCTCCGCTCCCGTATGAGCGATCGTCCTGGCTAAGGCGTGATGCCGCACAAGCCTAGATTGTGCTCGTACAATGTGGGTTCCATAACGACCGATTTTAGCGGCTTCGACGGGGTCGTTGCACAGAAGTCCCAAGCAGAGACATTGAATAATAGCAGCGGAATTTTTAGAACAAAACACAAGTTTCTCAAAAGAAGCTCTTTATTGATATTGAAACAAAGGTTACAATGGGCGCAAGGCCAAGATTACAAGTCTCTCACGCTCACTCATCTCACATTATAAGTCACTCAGCTCTCTCTCATCTCTCAAATACAAGTCTTGAGCCAACAGATGCTTCGGAAGGCGACGTCCATACATTATGTCCCGTATAAGACTTGACTCCATGCGGCCGCACGCTTCGAATCGCCAAGGTACTTCGTGCCTCGACGCATCCAAGCGAGCTCCGCACCATGAGCTTCTACCTGTGCCTGCACATGGAAACTATGTGGGTGTCAGTACTCAACTGTACTGGTAGAATAAGCTCCTCGCTCACCCATACAAAACCACGTTTGATTTACTTTTGTGCAACACAGTCCTCTTTATGATTGTCTTTCTACTTTTGCCTTAGGATCAGTTTTTGGACCGACGCCGTGGCCTATTTTGTGTCTCTAGACCATCCCGTGCTTGTATCAACAACGTTAACCTATCAAGTCGTGTTTGCCTTGCGGCCCAAAATCAGAGATGCAACTACGCGATGGGGCTCCATTTCCATGTGATCGTGTCGGAAATCTATCGTGCCGTGCCTCACAACTCAGGGTGAGTAAACCGTATCGCCGCCTCGCGGCCCTTGCTACTTTGATCACCAAGTGACCCAATTCAAGACTGTAGAAGCATGGAAAATAATAAAGAAAGATCCATGCGGCCAGGAAACCCCAAGCGGCTCAGAAAGCCCATGCGGCTCAAAGATTCATGCGGCACAAGGGACTATGCGGCTCTATGATCTCCATGCGGTTCAAAGAGAAGTGCCACGTAGCATACAAACAACTTTTCCCTTGCTGCATTAATTGCCTTAACGGCTGACAGCTCTGACAAGACGACAGCCCTGACACAAAGATATAATTATGACTCTGTCATAATGACAGACTCCTAGGGAAACGAAGGAGATCTCTAACACAATCCCCCGAGATCCAGAAAATGCCATGCAGCCTAGACGCGTGGACAGTCATATGCGGCTCAAGCGGAGACTCCCCATGCGGCTCAGGCCGAAGTTGCCCTATGCGGCCCAGATCGAAACAACCCTATGCGGTTCAAGCGGAGGCTCCCTCTATGCAGCTCAAGAAGACGCTCCCCTATGCGGCTCACGAGGACCATCTCCATGCGGCTCACGAAGGAGTTTCCCGTTATGCAGCTGTAACTCCTCTTCCCAAATTTCAAAATTTTTATTATTTGTTGCATTTGATCATTTTACTCTACATGCCTTGTTCGGAAAATAAGTTCTCTTTAAAAACTTTTACAAAATATTACGATAATATTTTCTTTTATCAATCGAAAGCTATATTAATTTTAGGGTTTGAAAAATCATAATTAATTTTAATAGAAACAGTTTGTTGAAATTGTGTTATTTAATTTCTAGATTTTAGATTTCCACGACTTAAATTGTTTGATAATATCTAAATTATATTTAAATATTTTCTGACTATAATGTATTGATTCCGATTTAATTAATATGATTTAAATTATTGATTTCGGAGAAATAATTTCAGAATTATGAATATCTTATAGAATTTGATTAATAAAAAAAATATGTATATGTGTATTTACATTTTTAAAATACCACTAAATCACCTTAAAATAATTATGAAAATTCTTGTAAAATCGAAATATATTTTTACACGCTATAAAAATTGTTTGACGTAGATTCTTAATGTCAGTGCTAATATATAATTTTTCTAATACATGTGTAAATTTATGTATATATATTTAGTATTGTTTTTCTCTAAATACTATAAATAGTATAAGTAACTATAATAAATATTTAATTACTGAATATCTATTGTATCATTGTAATTAATTATTTCAGGTATTATTTTGTATAAAAATTTGTATTCTTTAATATCCTTGCATATATATAGGTTCTAGGTACAATTATATTATAGGATAAATATATACATATACTAATAGAGAACAGAAGTAAAATAAGAAGAAGAACTAGAACCAGGCCCAGCCAACTAAGGCCAGGCCGAGCTCCCCATCACCCAGCCCTCGGGCAGTAACTTGTTTTTCCCCCCACAACTTGCGTTAAGAAGTAACAGATTTTCCCCGAGCCCTCTGCACACAGCCCACTGGCCCATCCATCCGAGTACAACTAACATTTAGGCTAATATTTAGCTTAGTCCAGCCGAGCCTTCCCACACCAACCCACGAGTCTCGAAGCCCAAGCAAAACCGAACTCTGCTTATAAGCCTGCACAGACGAGCGCGAGCGCGAGAGAAACTCAACAAACCCTAACCCCTCGACACGCGCGCCGCCATCCAGGCGACCCCGCCAACTGGACGAACCACCCCGGCGGCCGCGCGGCAACGGCGGGTCATCGCCGGCGGCCAGGGCCGCGCGCGAACACGCGCGCACCGGTGCGGAACAGGGGAAACAGCAGCAGCATGCTGCTCGAACCCAAATTCGCGGCGCGAGTACGCAACGACCGAGCGACCGTTTCGCGTTTCGTAAAAACTGGTACAATCTCTATATAACCAACTCCGGCACCCTTTAAATAGTTCGATTTATTTTGCGTAATGTACGCCGTAAAACGAGTCGAAAGTTCGACGAAAAATCTGTCCAAAACAGAACGATATTTGCAGTCCATGAACCCACTTTTGAGGATCGATCTCGATCAATCCAGCGACCATTTTGATAAACCCCCTGAACAGTATTTGAAGACAACATGTAGCTCTTCAAATCCTTTCTTTTAGTATAATTTTTCATTCACAGGATGTAAAGATATTCGATCCCAAAGTTCACGAAAAATCTGTTTTCAAAATATCGAAAACACTCCACACGACATGCGTCACGCCAATCGGGACGACGTGGTCGCGCACCGAAGACATCGAAAGCTGTGTAACAGCTTCGTGGTCGTGTGGGCTTTGACGGAATTCAAATTGGTCGCGTGTGCGCGACGAATTCGACGCGTATCCGTCGGAATCGCCCCGTATCCGTCCAATGCAAATTCAGTCATAACTTTGTGCACGTTCGTCAGATCGAGACGAAACTTGCGCCAACAGGACCGTATCGTTTTTCTGGTCCTGTATGCCAAGTTTGGTCTGATTCTGAGACTGTTGACAAAATCACCGTTTTGCGGGCCCCGCGGTTCCACTCAACGGGCGATTTTGTGCACGGCCCGTCGGAATCCAACTCTGGACATACGGTTGGGTTCGTATCGAAAAACTGGATCCGTAGACATATAGTTTGATGACTTTAGAGACCATTGACCCTGGCACGCTTTTCGGTGCAAAGCGGGTCCAACGGCGGACATCGTTTTTGCCCGAAATTACCGTTTTGCCCCTGTGTCCAGAATTGGACTTAAGGATAGGCAATCCTAGCTAATTTGACTATTCTGAGAACGTTGGTACTATTTATTTCAGCATCCGGAGACTTTTATATATGTTTGCTTGGTTGTGGCTCATCGTGTGGTACAGTATTGGTTTCTCCAGCTAAGGACCTCAGGCAAGTGCACTTTCTGATTGCTTTCCGATTCATAGTAGTCTTTTCATTTCATGTCTATACATATATCTTGCTGCTTGTTGACACGCTCGTCACACGGAGTTGTCGGGAGGGGAAATATCTTAGTATACATGTGGACTACCCAGAAATTTTCCAATATGTCTAATCTTGAATGCTAGCCGCTGTGCACGACACGTGCAGTGTGCCTTATTTTACCCCCTAGCCGTCCACATGGCGAACAGATATTTCACACCACTTAGATAGATGTCTTTTATTAGCTTTTCCTTGTTTATTTCTCTATCGTGCTATGACATCAGTATCTTCCAGTTTTATTTCTCATATGCTATTTTCATGTCTTGTCAATTCTATTGTGTTTTCGCATTGTCGTCGGTTTGTGTACTTGTTCCAATCCTGACTGGATAACCAACATTTTACAGGTTTAGCTGCGATCATTGTTAGCACTGGGGAAGACTTGGGTATGCTGAAGACGACCTAGAAATAGAAAAACAGTTGTACTCCTTTTCATTAATTATAAATCTTGTATTTTTCTTTAAATCTTATAAATGTTGTAACTCTTGTAATAAATGTAGATTTGTGAATGAGCATCAAATGATATCTTCTTGAGCATTATTTCTTGCGGGCTTGACAGCGTTCTACCGCCGACTCTGCGGCGTAGGCTGGCTTGGACACGTCTCGTATCCGAAAACCGGGTGCGGGTCGTGACAAGTTTTTGTGGTGGCCCATGCAGGTCAGTTTTCGCAAAAGATTGCGAACTCGTGATGGTACGTTAGTCGTACTATTGCGAGCCTGCAACCAAGAAATGCTCATTCACAAGCTAGGATTAAAATGATTTAAGAGAACAACTAGGATAAGGGTCCCTTATTAATTGACCGTTGGGTAGTTAAGGATGCTAGATAGGCCTTACAGTTTAGAAATTTCTGATTGCTTGCTAGAACCTTATAGATACATACTTACCTTGATATGACATTATGATCCAATATGGATCCACTATTCACTGGTAAGTTGGACTTGCCTAGAATTAAGGCGTTAATTTTAATGAACTGTTTAATATTCTTTTGCTGTATTAGATATAAATCTTCTATCATAAGGTATAATTGTCTATTTTAAATTTTGTTTTGCTGTAAGGGTTAGTTTATAATATCTGATTCTGTTATTCGTGTACAAGTCTCGAGTTAGATTTTGATTTTCTTAAAACTCGATTTACTTGTGCCTCCTTTCCAAAAATCTCGCCTACTTATATTTTGACTATCTGACCAATACAGCTGTTACAGCCTAGTTTTCGCAAGCTTAATCTTTTATCGAGCTTGCTTCAAGACATATGTTCATTGGGGACGCCCGCTAACATATTGTCTAATCAGAATCATTGTATCACGGTCTGATCAACTACGATGCATTTGGTTCGCTCATTATTTAATTACCCTACGTGGACTGAGATATAGAGATATCCAGGATCTCATCCACGACTGCTTTGACAATTCCTTTTGAATTATACCTTCGTACTTGAACTATGTAATTGTGTTCAGTGACATCTCTTTTGAACCCTGTTTGTTTTCGTCTTTCACTGATTGGACAGACGAAAGCTCGTAATTGATAGATAGACATAGAGTATCCCCCATGACTATGATAGTGGTATACGCAAGTGTAGCTACCATCGGCCAGTCCTGTGACAGAAACCTTGCCCCCATATCCTAGCCTCTAAGGTGGGTAGACTGTAAGCTTTCTAAAATTTTAGGATATGCAAGATTACCGTTTGATTAGAATAATATCCATTAGCATGACAATTAGTGCCCCCATGGACTTCCACTTTCCATTTAGATTATTTTGAGTCCCCGGCCGTGCCATTAATATTCGGAGCACGAGACCAGCTGTTACCTTCCAGCGGATTTCACATGTAAGATCTAGACGAGTCCACCTTCAATTAGGTATATCATGTCCCACTCAAACCCGTCCCCTTGTACTCTATTTTTGGGGTACGACTTTCAGGAAAAAAGGATTAGTTGTAACCTCTACCGTAGTACCGATACACTTTCCAACCTCCATTAGAACCTTTACCATGACCCCATTCCTACGATCCAACATACGGTTGTGATCTACTCGAAGCCCACTACGCACATGTCACCAGTATGCCACCCAATTGAGGTCTCGTGTGCCACCTAAATACAAAAGTCTCGGAAGGTGTATTTTTTGGGCTTCATGAACCTAGCTAACCAACCTGACGGATAGCTAGCTCAACCCCTTGGGTAGAAACCTATTCTAGGATACTCTAACTAGTAGGAACTATTTTACCATTGGGATCTTGCCCAGTTCATGTGGATTGGAATCCAATGTTCATCCAACCAACGACTGATGTCCCATTAGAGAACCTATTGAGACCCCAATCTTGATTTCTCAATTTCCGTTCCGTTATGGAACCTAGGTTGAATTGGAATTTCGAGAACGAGACCTCGGTATTGCACAGATGGCAGGCCACTCTAAGTAACGAAGGGCTCCTCGATGTAGCAAGTGACTAGACTATAGTAGCCCAATCTGGAAAATAAATCATGGTTTATAAACTCTTTTTCTATCTGCATCATTAGATCCTCTTTACCGTTCTTGAAACTTCATAACTGTTCTCAAACATTTTATCATCCCGTCCTCCTATTTTAGATGCGACGAGTGGTCATGCTTATTAGAATCTATCAGAAATTCTTAGCTACTTGTATGAGATTATTGCTTATTAAATATTGGGTTGTATGACAGATATAAGAGGATTATAGATACCCTATGCTTAGATAATTGTTGGTAGGATTGTTAGCAACCAGTTAGAAAATTTCAGTATCTTAGTTTGAGGAGTAGTGTGACCAAAGGTGGGTAGAAGTCCTCGTAGTTTCGTAGTTACAAAATGACTAGAAGGAGGATACAACTATTTTTGATAAATTAAATTTGAGAAGATTGTGGTAATAGTGGATTTAATCCTTGACTTGTATTTTTAATTTTTGGCATGATTATGAGTTAGAAATTCGAGGACGAATTTATTTCTAAGGTGGGTAGATTTGTAACTCCTCTTCCCAAATTTCAAAATTTTTATTATTTGTTGCATTTGATCATTTTACTCTACATGCCTTGTTCGGAAAATAAGTTCTCTTTAAAAACTTTTACAAAATATTACGATAATATTTTCTTTTATCAATCGAAAGCTATATTAATTTTAGGGTTTGAAAAATCATAATTAATTTTAATAGAAACAGTTTGTTGAAATTGTGTTATTTAATTTCTAGATTTTAGATTTCCACGACTTAAATTGTTTGATAATATCTAAATTATATTTAAATATTTTCTGACTATAATGTATTGATTCCGATTTAATTAATATGATTTAAATTATTGATTTCGGAGAAATAATTTCAGAATTATGAATATCTTATAGAATTTGATTAATAAAAAAAAATATGTATATGTGTATTTACATTTTTAAAATACCTGTAAATCACCTTAAAATAATTATGACAATTCTTGTAAAATCGAAATATATTTTTACACGCTATAAAAATTGTTTGACGTAGATTCTTAATGTCAGTGCTAATATATAATTTTTCTAATACATGTGTAAATTTATGTATATATATTTAGTATTGTTTTTCTCTAAATACTATAAATAGTATAAGTAACTATAATAAATATTTAATTACTGAATATCTATTGTATCATTGTAATTAATTATTTCAGGTATTATTTTGTATAAAAATTTGTATTCTTTAATATCCTTGCATATATATAGGTTCTAGGTACAATTATATTATAGGATAAATATATACATATACTAATAGAGAACAGAAGTAAAATAAGAAGAAGAACTAGAACCAGGCCCAGCCAACTAAGGCCAGGCCGAGCTCCCCATCACCCAGCCCTCGGGCAGTAACTTGTTTTCCCCCCCACAACTTGCGTTAAGAAGTAACAGATTTTCCCCGAGCCCTCTGCACACAGCCCACTGGCCCATCCATCCGAGTACAACTAACATTTAGGCTAATATTTAGCTTAGTCCAGCCGAGCCTTCCCACACCAACCCACGAGTCTCGAAGCCCAAGCAAAACCGAACTCTGCTTATAAGCCTGCACAGACGAGCGCGAGCGCGAGAGAAACTCAACAAACCCTAACCCCTCGACACGCGCGCCGCCATCCAGGCGACCCCGCCAACTGGGCGAACCACCCCGGCGGCCGCGCGGCAACGGCGGGTCATCGCCGGCGGCCAGGGCCGCGCGCGAACACGCGCGCACCGGTGCGGAACAGGGGAAACAGCAGCAGCATGCTGCTCGAACCCAAATTCGCGGCGCGAGTACGCAACGACCGAGCGACCGTTTCGCGTTTCGTAAAAACTGGTACAATCTCTATATAACCAACTCCGGCACCCTTTAAATAGTTCGATTTATTTTGCGTAATGTACGCCGTAAAACGAGTCGAAAGTTCGACGAAAAATCTGTCCAAAACAGAACGATATTTGCAGTCCATGAACCCACTTTTGAGGATCGATCCCGATCAATCCAGCGACCATTTTGATAAACCCCCTGAACAGTATTTGAAGACAACATGTAGCTCTTCAAATCCTTTCTTTTAGTTTAATTTTTCATTCACAGGATGTAAAGATATTCGATCCCAAAGTTCACGAAAAATCTGTTTTCAAAATATCGAAAACACTCCACACGACATGCGTCACGCCAATCGGGACGACGTGGTCGCGCACCGAAGACATCGAAAGCTGCGTAACAGCTTCGTGGTCGTGTGGGCTTTGACGGAATTCAAATTGGTCGCGTGTGCGCGACGAATTCGACGCGTATCCGTCGGAATCGCCCCGTATCCGTCCAATACAAATTCAGTCATAACTTTGTGCACGTTCGTCAGATCGAGACGAAACTTGCGCCAACAGGACCGTATCGTTTTTCTGGTCCTGCATGCCAAGTTTGGTCTGATTCTGAGACTGTTGACAAAATCACCATTTTGCGGGCCCCGCGGTTCCACTCAACGGGCGATTTTGTGCACGGCCCGTCGGAATCCAACTCTGGACATACGGTTGGGTTCGTATCGAAAAACTGGATCCGTAGACATATAGTTTGATGACTTTAGAGACCATTGACCCTGGCACGCTTTTCGGTGCAAAGCGGGTCCAACGGCGGACATCGTTTTTGCCCGAAATTACCGTTTTGCCCCTGTGTCCAGAATTGGACTTAAGGATAGGCAATCCTAGCTAATTTGACTATTCTGAGAACGTTGGCATCCGGAGACTTCTATATATGTTTGCTTGGTTGTGGCTCATCGTGTGGTACAGTATTGGTTTCTCCAGCTAAGGACCTCAGGCAAGTGCACTTTCTGATTGCTTTCCGATTCATAGTAGTCTTTTCATTTCATGTCTATACATATATCTTGCTGCTTGTTGACACGCTCGTCACACGGAGTTGTCGGGAGGGGAAATATCTTAGTATACATGTGGACTACCCAGAAATTTCCCAATATGTCTAATCTTGAATGCTAGCCGCTGCGCACGACACGTGCAGTGTGCCTTATTTTACCCCCTAGCCGTCCACATGGCGAACAGATATTTCACACCACTTAGATAGATGTCTTTTATTAGCTTTTCCTTGTTTATTTCTCTATCGTGCTATGACATCAGTATCTTCCAGTTTTATTTCTCATATGCTATTTTCATGTCTTGTCAATTCTATTGTGTTTTTGCATTGTCGTCGGTTTGTGTACTTGTTCCAATCCTGACTGGATAACCAATATTTTACAGGTTTAGCTGCGATCATTGTTAGCACTGGGGAAGACTTGGGTATGCTGAAGACGACCTAGAAATAGAAAAACAGTTGTACTCCTTTTCATTAATTATAAATCTTGTATTTTTCTTTAAATCTTATAAATGTTGTAACTCTTGTAATAAATGTAGATTTGTGAATGAGCATCAAATGATATCTTCTTGAGCATTATTTCTTGCGGGCTTGACAGCGTTCTACCGCCGACTCTGTGGCGTAGGCTGGCTTGGACACGTCTCGTATCCGAAAACCGGGTGCGGGTCGTGACAGCAGCCACATACGTCCATGCGGCCCAGATTATCATGTGATTCGAAGGTTCGGGGGCCACTCCCCAAGCAACCTTGTCACTTGGCCGGGCTTATGCGGCTCAATCCTCATGCGGCTCAGATCCCCTCAGTGGCTCCCAGGACACGTGTCATAAAGCCAATCAATTTCCCAGATTTACTGTAATCAAAGATTGGGTTAAATCCCAATAATCTGGGACACGTGGCAGGAGAATGAATTAAACTCAGATTCGCAGACATCAGCAAATCATCATCACGGAGATTTATTCTAATTAGCATTAATTACTGAGAGGATTTGGTGCAATCTACATTAAATGGCCCAGATTCATCACACTCAAGATTAATGGCCCAGATTGATCAATCAACAGGCCGCCGCCACTTCAAGGGATAATCATTGCAAACCCTAATGATTGTATTCCCTTCTTATAAATAGCAAGGTGCCATTCCCTTACAGAGAAGAGGACCCTTTTTTCTAGATCAGAGAGCACCAGAATACTTGGATAGAAAGAGCCGAGAGAGAGCAAAGAGAGCATTTCTTTAACGTCAAGCAATCATCTGGAGCCAAGGCTGTATACCGATCGTCCGAGGAGTAAGGCAGAGCGGCCGTCACTTTCCCGAGCCTCTATCGTCACCCCCTAGAATCTAAAATAAATAACTGTACTTAGATTGCTGTACCTAGGTTTTCGTCCCTAGGCTTTCTTTGTACAAGCAAGTTTGTAACGTGAAGTAAAAGTCCAGTCCTCCGATAATTGTTCTGTCCTTTTATATTTCATGGCAAACACGATGGTGACTCTGCTGGGGACAAACTTCTCCACAGCTGAGGAGTTGGTGACGCAATCGGATGCAGCCAAACTTGGCTCCACGCAACAGAAGATGGTCGTCCGCTTCGACCAACAGGCGTTTGATGAAATGCTCTCTGAAGGAAGCGCTGGCCCGATCCAGAAGCGAACCCGCACAAAGAAAGCTCGCTGCGAGTGGATGCCAAAATCATTTGCTCCTCCACAAGCTCTGGATGGGGTACTCTCGGCTACCCAAGACGGCGAAGACGACTCTCATACAGCTCCACTTCGAGCCGTAGAGAACTCTGTTGTCCCCATATCCGGCAGAGGAAAGCACTACGATGCTGGACTTGTAGGGACAAAGAGTGATTCTACGCGCCCCAAGAAGAAGCCGAACGCTCATGCGGCCAAGTCTGCCAACAGCATGCAGGATGCTTATGCGGTTGAGTCTGCCAGCCGCATGAAGAAGGTCTATACGGCCAGATCATCCAACCGCATGAAGAAAACTCATGCGGCCTAAGTTCCCAGCCGCATGAAGAAAACCTATGCGGCTACGCCTACCAGCCGCATGAAGGTTATTGATGACAGCCGCGTGACGCCTACTCCACGTGGCTCTGTCTTCGACCGTCTCTCCTATGGTCCTGATCTCTTGTGCTCCCAAGAAGATATGTCTGACTCTCTCCAGCATCACCTAGACTCTTCCTACTATGTTCCCTTACGCACTAGAGCAAAGAAGTCTAGGGCAGCGCGAGCTTGGCAAGCTCGGTCCGCTGATCCGATCTCTGACCATCCGAGCGTACCGCATACTGTTGTGTGGGCCTCAGATGGGAAGTTATACAGAACCACTCGAGTCCAGCTCCCGGCGGTACACGGACAGAGAGGTTCGCAAAAGTCTCCCGAAATCCAGGGAGCGAATATGGTCGATCCAGACCCATCTGACTTGCGTGAGGCCATCCTCCACAAACGCAAGGAAAGAGAAGATGCACCGGGGTGCAAAGAGTCCTCCCACAGACGTCACTGCACCTGAGTCATCGTCAACTGCTGCTGCAACAACACGACAATGCAAAAAGATCGGCAGTCCATCTTTCAAAGACTGCAACAGCCGTCTTCAGAAGACGAGGCACTTCTCGTCATCTCCTGTAACTCTGCTCATAAAGTTCCCGCCGAAAGGAGAGGGAAGAAGACAAATGTTCCCAGTCCGAAGATTTTAACCACTTTGACCAAAAGACTGTCGTCTAAGCGGGTGCACACCACCGAAGTTTTCCAAGGCACCCGTTCTAAGACAAAATTTGCTACAGTGGGAGATTCGTCGTCCACGATACTGGGGGTTGTTGGGACTGGAGGTAGCACTCCTCCGAACCTCCACGACAATCCGATGTTCCAAGAAGACGAGCCGGAGGAAACAACTCTCCCATCAGATGCAACAAACCCTGACGTCCCCGACGACATCCACAACTCCCAAGACGAGGCGAACTCGGAGATTGGGGGTACTGTTCCTTCCGAGTCCGAACCAGAGGAGAACATTCCCACATATTCCGATGACTTCTCACTACAGGGGTATGATTCGGAGGGCGCTTCCTCCACCGCTTCATCCATCTCTCCTCACGTAAGGAAGGTATTCATGACGGAGAGTAACCAAGGTGGTTCCAGTAATCGCCAACGCATCAACACTCTTGAGGCTATACTGCTTGCCTTGGTCAAGTTTGTAGATGAGATCAAAGCGGCTCTTCCAACTCTGCAGGGAGGAATGCCTGGCAAAACAAGCGCGGGTCCCGCGGTCAATGCGGACTCGAATTCAGCGGTACCGAACCCGGACAACAATCCTCCTGAAGGAACGACCCTCACCGCCGTGGATGAAGCCCGCGAAGTGAGAAGAGAGGTCCAGGAGCTCCGAGCCATGTTTCACGCTCATGAAAATTCTCAAGACCTCAGAATACGGCAACCGTACCCTGCTGCCTGGAGGGATGTTTCATTCCCACCAAGATATAAGCCGTTTAATATCAATCCTTATGATGGCAAGACCTTTGCAAGTCAGTACATCACTTACTTCGAGGTCACCACCGACCATCTGCCCCATGATGATGCTATCCTCACACAATTATTCATCGGGGCATTGGAAGGAGTCGCCTTCGACTGGTATCGCAACCTGCCAGACAACTGCATCCACTCCTTCGCCGGCTTCAAGCGCATGTTCTTGGAGAGATTATATGAAGTAGGGCAGGACATCACAATGTCCACCCTCATGGACGTCGTCCAAGGGGAGAAGGAGCTGACAAGGAATTATATTGAGCGGTTTCGCCAAACCGCGATGAAGCTGCCGTTTGGAAATCCGGATTCCTCCCTAATTAAAATTTACCAAAAAAGATTGCTCCCAACAATCATTCTCTGGATGGACGAAAGTCAATTCAAGGACTGGAAGACGTTTATCATCAGTGCCACTAGCGCCGAAGAACGGTTGAAGAAGGCTCGCCAACTGGGATTGCACATCTCGGACGGAGAGAACAAAGGCAAGCGTCCCAACACCAACAACGATAATGGGGGTAGCCCCTCCAACAATCGGGAGAGTAGGGGTAAGCAGGCTATGGTGGCCGATACAACACAGAAACCTGAGCCAAAGCTGGCAGACAAACAATAGCCGTAAATCACTTACTCCTTCGAAGACGGTCACGTCAAGCCCATCTTGGACATGCTCATACAAGGAGACAGAATTCAGATTCCTCCACCAAGACGGGAACCTTGGCCGGCAGACATGAAGAATCCAAAGTACTGCCATTACCACCGCTACGTCCACCATGCCACACACGACTGCTACCAACTAAAACGGTACATCCAAAATCTCTTCGATTCGAACGCTCTGGCCATCGACTTCGAAGAGGTAACTGTGGCAGCCAATATGGTGTTAGTACAATTTGGCAGCTTTTCTCCAACCGAGGCTCAAGATGGGGTGGTACCCATCCCTCTGGCGACAATGGAGATTGCTAACCTTCCGCCTCCCCAAGATCAGGCTGCTGGACTAGTGCCCCTTACCACATCACGAGGGAAGGTCATGTGGGTCCATCCAGACTTGGTAAAGGAAGTGACTCAGCCCACACCATCTTCCATTCGCAAGAAGAAGAGTGGAAAAGTCAGGTCATGCCGCACAATCTCGACAGATATTAAAGAAGCTACAGCCGTTGTCACTCGGTCTGGGGCACAATCCCAATCTATGGCTGATAACTCGGCTGAAGATCATCAGCCTGCTACAATCGATGATCCGGGACCGGCTCAGCCTCTGACGACCGACACGCCTAGGCCGAAGGAGACTCGCTTTGACAAATCCCTCCGAAAAGAGGTACCGTAGGGGATGGAGAAGCCCTACAACTTCGACATCTTGGCACAATTGGCCAACAGACCGACCAAGTTGTCATTATACGAGCTTCTGAGACTCTCAAAAGATGTTCGTGCAGCTTTGAGCGATGCACTCCAAAATGCCGACGCATACCTGGCTCAGGTCAACCTCACGGGAGAAAACCCGACTGCAGATCTCCAAGACAGCGCTTGTACGGGAGCGATGCCCAACATTGTCTTCACCCCGCAGGACATGTTCATCAAAACCAACCTGCACGACCGCCCGTTATACTACACTGGATACATCGGCGACGTAAAGGTGGATCGGATGCACATTGATCCTGGGTCCTCCATAAGCATCATTTCGAAGGGTCTGCTACATCATCTTCGCATCCTAATGCATCGCCTGACGCCTACAAGCACCGCCATCAACGGTTTCAATTCGGACAGGAGCTACCCAATTGGGAAGATTCGTCTGAAGTGTCAGATTGGCGATCTCCAATCAGAAGTCACCTGCTACGTCATAGATGCAGATACTTCTTACAACATCCTCTTGGGGCGCCCTTGGATATACGATTATATGATCGTGCCTTCCACGCTGCACCAGTGCTTCAAATATGTCGACAAACATGGCTTCGTGAGGAAAGAATTTGCTGATATCGATCCCTTCAAAGGGGTCGAATCCTACTACTTAGACTCCTGCATGTACAAAAAGTCGAAGAAATACCTTGGTGAAGGAGATGTGCAAGCTCGTATCGAGACAGCCACAGGATCAGAAGAACCTCTGACGATCGACCTCCAAGCTCGCAAACCGGGCAAGTCCGCACCCCTTACAGCCACTCTGCGTAAGGACGCAATCAGCCTCTCGGTGTAAGAAGAGCAGATGATAATCCGACTGCCAAGGTCTAGCCAAGTGCCAAGACCCACAACGGAGCCACTGACAATCAGGCTGTCGAGAGTCGGCCAGCCGCAAACGGAGACGCTCAATCCCTCCGACAAGCCGATGACGATACGCCTTCCCAAGAAGAATTATCATCCCGATGCAGGTTTTGGGACTTCTAGCGAACCAACCACTCCCCACCCAATATTAAGTATCAAGCTGGGGGTCGCTAGCCTGCCAACAACTCCACGCTCTGCTTTACCAACTGAACCTCTGACGATCAAGCTGCCCAGGTCGTCCTCTCAGTCTTCGTTTATACTGGGGGTAGCCGAAGAGGAACCGGAGCTAGCCAAGTATGTGACTGCCCACACTGATGTTCCCTCCGCAGATGATGTAATCCCCCTAGAAAAGATAACTTACTTCATCAATAAAGGGCTATCTTTGAACTACCTCAAGCTCAATAAGCTATGTGCAATGTATGCTATGGAACATGGTATAGGCACTCACCTACACACATAGGTGAAAAATGTGTACACCACAATCCAGCTTATTCTAGTGGAAGATGTTTACCGCATAATCGAGGGAGGGGATCATCCAATCATCTTCGGCCGGAAGGACGATCCGCATCCCTTCACCATAGAAGAAGTCGTCCTTGGGTCAGACACCGGGAGACTCCCTCTGTATATTTATAGTCCCCAATCCAAATATCTCATGCAAAAACAAGGGTACGATCTGGAGACTACGCCAGGCTTGAACTACGACACCGGGCGACGATTACCTTTGAAGCCACCTATCCCGGCTGGCAAACCACGGGACTACTATAGCAAAACTCGATGTGGATTAGGGTATGTAACACCCACGATGACCCCTAAGAGTTCAGATGAAGAATGTGACTGGCAGTCACATTCAACCGGGTCCCCAACTTCTGACTCGGATACCAGCATCAGAGACATATTCAGACAAGTCCTGTCAGTCAACATGGCATTCGCCGACGCCTATGAGGAAGATAAAGACATTCCTGAAATCCTCAAACTAGAGCCGTGGTCCCAACAGTTGGATGCACAATGGGAAAAGCGGTTTGAACTGAGAGAACCCCCTACTGAAGATGAGGTTATACAGGTGGATCTCGGTAGCGAATCTTCTCCAAAACCAATCTTCGTCAGTAAAAGCCTAACAGAAGAAGAGCGAGAATCGCTGTTGGAACTTGTCAAAGAATATATTGATGTGTTCGTATGTTGCTATGAAGACATGCCGGGATTAGATCCCAATATTGCTCTCCACAAACTCAATATTCGGCCAGATGAAAAGCCGGTCAAACAACAACAGCGACGCTTCCGCCCAGGCATCATGGATGCGATCGAAGTCAAAGTCAACAAACTAATAGCCAGCGGCTTTATTCGTGAGGAGCAACATCCTGACTGGGTCGTCAACATAGTTCTGGTCCTCAAGAAGAACGGGAAGATCCGAATCTGCATCGACTTTCACAATCTGAATGAGGCATGTCCAAAAGATGAATTCCCCCTCCCTATCACAGATATCATGATCGACAACACATGCGGCTTCGAACGTATGTCATTCATGGATGGCTTCTCGAGGTACAACCAAATCAAGATGTCTCATGACGACAAAAAGCATACATCATTCCGAACACCGATTGGCACATACTGTTACACATTCATGCCTTTTGGTTTAAAGAATGTCGATGCCACATATCAAAGAGCCATGAGTATCATCTTCAGAGACCACTTGCGTAAGAATGTGGAGTGTTATGTTGATGATATCGCCGTCAAGAGTCACTGTAAGAGAGACCATCTGCAGGATCTGAAGACGGTATTCAATCTGATGCGAGTGCACAATTTAAAAATAAACCGTACAAAGTCCTTCCTGGGCGTATCCAGCAGAAAGTTCTTGGGTTTTATCATCACGGCCCAGGGTATCCATGTAGACCTTGAGAAGACAAAAGCAATTATGGGGATGGGTCCCCCGAGAAATCTCTGTGAACTTAGAGGCCTCGAAGGGAGGCTAGCTTACATCAGGAGGTTCATTTCTAATCTCTTCGGACGATGTCGACCATTCACCCATCTCATGAAGAAAGGCGTCTCATTCGTATGGGATGAAGATTGCCAACGTGCCTTCGACAGCCTCAAAGAATATTTTTTGAACCCTCCAGTCCTGGTGGCTTCGATTGCTGGAAAACCATTCCTGCTCTACGTACGAGCAATGTAACATTCCCTCGGGGCTCTGCTGGCATAAAACAACGATGCAGGCCATGAACATGCCATATATTACCTCAGTCGAATGATAATTGGGCCAGAGCACTGATACACCGCTGTGGAAAAGGAATGCCTCACCCTAGTGTTCGCCATTCAGAAGACGCAGCACTATATCACAGGACAAACCATACATGTGATCTCACGAGTCAATCCTCTCAGGATCCTCATGACGAAACCAGGGGCACTCAGCTCCCGCCTCGCTACATGGGCAATATTGATGTCCCCCTATCATATGATCTTCGTCTCGCAAAAGGCTGTTAAGGATCAAGCCCTGGCAGACTTTTTAGCAGCCCACCCAGGCTCGGAGTCATCCAGAATATATGAAGAAATCCCAGATGAGGTCGCCGACTCGCATGCAACCTCTCATGATGATATATGGCGAATGTTCTTCGATGGTAATTCGAAAACTAGACCTAAGGGCAACATCGTCGTCGGAGTCGGGGTGGTGCTGGTTTCTCCTTCCGGATTGGTGATCAATCGCGCTTACTCTCTCACAGAACCCTGCTCTAACAATGTGGCCGAGTACAACGCTTTTGTCATTGGCCTCCAACTTGCAAGAGAGATGGGGGTAGAATACCTTGAAGCATACGGCGATTCTCAGTTAATCGTCAATCAGATCCGGGGCTCATACGAGGTTCGCCACGAAGACATGATCCCCTATTACCAAATAGCGATCAACATCATCTCATCGTTCGAGGGGTTCTTCATCGAACATGTTTCCAGACTCCAAAATATCGAAGCCGATGCCCTAGCTGGCCTTGCCGCTTCCCTAGCGGTTCCAAACTATGCTCATCAATCGGTGGATGTGATAGGCCATGAACTGGTCTGTCATAAGAACAACGTTCAGTTTGTGGCGAGTTATTCCGCTTAGACGGTCGACGAAGCGCCAGACTGGAGACAACCATTCATAGACTTCGTAGTCTACAACATCCTGCCCGAGAACCCAAAGGAAGCCACTTCCATCAGAAGGCGTTCTCTTAGATTCTTCTACGATATAGAGACGAAAATGCTGTATCGTCGATCTTATGATGGATTATTACTTCGGTGTCTGTCAAACGCAGAAGCCAAAAAAGCCTTACGCGAAGCTCATGACGGTGTCTGTAGGGCCCATCAGCCTGGCCCTAAATTGCAAGGCCGTCTTCGCCGAATGGGCTACTACTGGCCCACAATGGTAGCAGATACGATAGATTATGCAAGGAAGTGCAAGGCTTGCCAAGTCCACGCAGACTTCATCCACCAACTATCCGAATTTCTATATCCGACAGTGGTGTCCTGGCCATTCGAATCATGGGGAATGGATATCATCGGTCCGATAGCTCTACCTTCCTCCCGAGGACATCGCTTCATACTTGCGATCACGGATTACTTCTCCAAATGGGCGAAAGCTGTTCCGCTTGCAGAAGTCAAAACTTCGAACGTGATCATCTTCCTCAAGCATCATGTCATCTATCGCTTTGGTCTGCCTCGAAGGATCATCCACGATAATGGTCCGCAGTTCGCAAGCCACGCCTTCTATCGGTTCTGCGACAAGCACCGCATCCAAAATATTGCTTCGACACATACAATCCAGCAGCGAATGGGTTGGCAGAAGCATTCAACAAAACCATCATCAAGTTACTCAAGAAGTTCGTATCGTCCAACAAACGCGACTGGAACGAGAAGCTTGGTGAATGCTTATAGGCATACCGTACCACGGTCCGAACAGCCACAGGGAACACACCATTCTCTCTGGTGTACGGGAATGAGGCAGTTCTTCTATTGGAGACTCAAATACCCTCACTCCGCGTCGCCCTCACTTATCAATTGACGACGGATAATAACTACCATCGCCGGCTACAAGAGTTAGAGGCCTTAGATGAAAAGCGCCTCTTAGCTCAGCAACGGATCGAGCTATACCAAGCACGCATCTCTGGAGCCTTCAACAAGAAGGTTAAAATCATAACATTCCAAGTGGGCGATCTCGTTCTGGCAGTCCGAAGGCCGATGGTCATGACTCACAAGACCGCCGGCAAATTCTAGCCAAAATAGGAAGGTCCATTTGTCATCGAGGCTGTATTCTCCAACGGTGCTTATCGTCTCGCAAAACAAAATGGAGACTTGCCCATGTTGCCCATCAATGGCAAGTTCCTGAAGAAATATTATGTCTGAACGACATTCCAGGTCATCGAGTCATGTACCCGCTGGTGCCGCTGAACTCGCATCTTCAACATATTCCAAATCATCGAGTCATGTACCTGCTGGTGCCGCTGAACTCACATCCACAAACATTTTCCAGATCATCAAGTCATATACTCGCTGGTGCCGCTGAACTCACACTTTCACAATATTCCAAATTATCGAGTCATGTACCCGCTGGTGCCTCTGAACTCACATTCCGGTCACTCTTTCAGATAGTAAGTCATGTATGATCATACCTCTAAACTTTCTTCCTAGAAGAGATCCTCCCTCATGATCCACTACTCGCGCTCCCAGTGCACAAAAAAGGGTAATAGATCCACAAATTTCCAAAACGGCCATGTCCTCATTACCTCTGAGTCGTTCCACTTCTGCCAAAAATAAATCACCCCCTACATAGAACTTCCATGTCCTCATTACCTCTGAGTCGTTCTATGTACCCTCCTTTATTGAGCCCACTCCTGCCATGTCCTCATTATCTCTGAGTGGGAAGGCTCTGTCGAAGAAACCTTCATGCTTGCCATGTCCTCATTACCTCTGAGTAAGTATTAAGATTCCCTTTCGACTTATTATCTGTACCCACAACCGGAGTATGCCAAGGATAATAGGTCCACAAATATTTCCCGCTGAGTCCACTCCTGCCATGTCCTCATTACCTCTGAGCAGGAAGACTCCACGGTAAAACCTTCGTACTTACCATGTCCTCATTACCTCTGAGTAAGTGTGTCGGTCCCATCTTGTCTTATTGTCCGTACCCTGAACCAGGATATGCCAAGGGTAATAGGCCCACAAATGTCCTCGGTTGACCACAAATATCCTCCGTTGAGTCCACTCCTGCCATGTCCTCATTACCTCTGAGTAGGAAGACTCCACGGTAAAACCCTCATACTTGCCATGTCCTCGTTACCGCTGAGTAAGTATGTTGGTTCCCCTTTTTCATCCTATTATCCGTATCCTAACCCAGGGTATGCCAGGGATAATAGGCCCACAAATGTTCTTTGTTAAATCTTTTAGTACAGGCCCACCATTCCTCATCATGCCCCGGAAGCCCAGCTGCTCCATGGCATTCTACCCCCCGATACCCCGAACACCCACGACCACCTTGCCGTGGAACTGTTCTAGGTATCCCTAATCGAACTTGTTATTCGTACCTAAAACCAAGGTATGCCAGGGGTAACAGGTCCACAAAAAGTCCCCCATGCGGGGCAAACAACACCATAATACCACAGGCACGACAAGCAATACAAATGAAGGGTAGAATCGAAAGTACTCTTTATTTGAAGGAAGAAAAAAGCACTACATGTGTTGGGACCACGTCCCTATCATAAAAGAAAAGAAAAAGAAAAAACAGAAACAAAAGAAGAAAAGGCCGACTATAGTTCGGCATTACACAATTCCAAAAGGCGATTCTTCACTGAGATGGCCTCCTGTTCGAGCCGCTGTTTAGCTCGACGCTCAGCATCCTGGGATAACCGCTCCTCATCATCCAAGCCCATGAGCTCCTGCCAGTCATCTTCCAACTTCTTCAGGACAGTTTCCAGGTCAGTCGAAGCTTGATTGACTCTGTCAGCCTCCTGAATAATCAGCTCCCTGTCAATACGAACAGCCTCAAGTTTAGACTCTAAGAAAGTAAACTTCCTCTGAAGATCAAGGATCTGCTCCCGCGTGTCAGTGATCCCACGGGAGGCAACTGCTTCCCGAGCCGTGACATCTTCACTCTCGTGGCTCAATTGATCATATCGATCAGACAGATCGCGAAGGTCCTTCAATACGGCCGGCTTGGTTTTATCCCGAACAGCCCTTGTCTTCTCTATAGTAGCGATGAGAGAACCGCGCTTCCGATCTATAACAGCAGACAGATCAGCCTGCCATAGCACCTGCAGCTGGGCCACCAGCTGCTCAGTCTCCAACAACTTCGCCACCA
Source organism: Iris pallida (assembly GCA_029216955.1). Taxonomy (NCBI): domain Eukaryota; kingdom Viridiplantae; phylum Streptophyta; class Magnoliopsida; order Asparagales; family Iridaceae; genus Iris; species Iris pallida. The sequence continues at coordinate 34,592 of JANAVB010043653.1, forward strand.
AGAGCGCAGCCAGCCCTGCACCACCAAGAAGAGTCTTAAGGATATCAATTTGACCCTGGGAGCATTGCCATGACAAGACGAAAGAGGTCCCTCTTTCCACAGCAGCCGTTATTCCCCTCTTCAAGTGACGATGAAAGCTGTCAACCATGTCCTGTAACGCGTCGTCCAGGACCTCTGTAGACGACGGCGTCAGAGGAATCGTGGCCGGCAATATTGGAGGAGTGATGCCAGAACTTGCCACCAGGGGGATAGAGTCCGAGCAGAACGATGCACGGATAGCGGATAACTCTTCCTCTGCCACCTGAAAAGCCTGGATACTCGGTAGGGCAGAGAGGTCGACTCTCGGATCCACCAGAGTAGAAGAGGATGCAAGGACCATCGTCCCCTGCCCTGGTCATCCCATCACCCGACTTTCCGAACTCGAGCCCGGGGGAGGCCCCTCAAGACGAGCCGGAGGGGAAGGAGGTACGCTCCTCTCCACCAGTACCCCTTCGGCATAGTTCGTCTCAATAGTATCCATCCTCAGCACTGGAGAGCCAGGACCTGTATGCCCAGAACTATGATTAGTCGACGTGACTTGAAGGATGTGATGATAGAGCAGATAGGCCTCCTCGCAGGTTAAGATTCGGCTTATCTTACCAGGGGAGGAACATGGAGGCTGCAACTCGTGCGTAGCTGACATGACCTCCTTACCCGCTACCTCCAAGTTAAATTCGGCAGATTCTTCTATCCAAGCCACCCCGGAGGGAGGTACAACGTGATCAACGTCATCTTGATGAAATTCAGCAATTTCAGGGACAGGTTCACTGAAGCCCCCGTCATCTCGAGTCGCGACCTCGGCAACTTGAGATTCCTCTTCCTCTGACACCTACAGAAGGGAAGGAAAATGACTAAGATCAAAACTGGAAGAAAAGAAGAACTAAACAAAAATGGTAGCAACTCGCTTTACCTCCGAAGCGGGATCGACTTTACCTCTCTCCGTAATAGTTAGCCTACGATGTTTGGTCGCAGCCAATTTCCTGAAGTGAGGAATACCGCCAACAGGGAAAGTTTGTCTGCTACGCTTCCGTACAGAGCCAGATGCGACAGATGGTTGATCCACCATCATCTCATTTAATGAAGCAGACGGCTGATCCGCCCCAGCGTCTTCCACCGGGAAGGAAGAGTTGTCTACATCACGCTCATCATCCTCATCATCCGCAGTATTGGAGTCTGAGTCGGGCACTTCAGCTCTATTCTTCTTCCTCGTCTTGGCCCCTTGAGGGGCCTCATCCAAGCCAGTACCAACAATAAAACTGGCACCCAAGCTAAAACCGGCGGAGGGCTTGTTAGCCATGACATGGTACAGAGCCGCCATATACAAGATCTCTACTGATGCCTTAATAGCAGGGACCGAGAAAATGGTACAGGTATGGAATGTATCATAGTAATGCCACGTCCTGATGCCGTCAAGGAGACTACCTTCAAAACCCAGACATGAACTGGGACGGTCTAGAAAGAGCTGGCTATATCCAAACTGTCGGGTAAACCTACTAGCCAGATAAGGCTCCAGAAAGATAGTATTATGATTGCGATACACCAAATGAGAGGGGCGGATGTTACGTAGCCACAGGAGCATCTGGCCGTCTAGAAGTTGGGGGGGCGCAATACCGTCAAGATGAACAGCCGCTATTTTCTTAGCAGTAAAACGAGGGACAGATACGAAAATGTTGTACATATCTGCCCTCGTCAGGGCCATCCGGCAAGTACGCATGGTCTCGTACTCCCAAGGCTCATTACGATAGCGGAAGATGAAAGCGTCGTCATCAGTTACGCCATCTTCAGAGCCTAGTCTCATCAAAGACGGATAATGTATCAACAGCCACCCCATCAGGTAATGATAGGGCAACTCAGTCCGTTCAAAATCTTTGGTCACGTAGCGGGCAATAACCTTTGATGTGAATGTACGAAGGCCATGATGTATGCTGCACACCATGGCCGGGAGGAGAGCTAGCCTGACTCGCAAAACTAACTTCACAGCCGGAAGGATGAAATTACGACTGATCCTCTCGATAGAACCAGCTCCTCCTGAGACTACACAATTTCGCACCCATATCATCAAAAATTCTGCCAGGAGCGCCTTCTCTGACAATTTTTGGGTATCCTGATAAAAATAACCAAAAGAGTCAGTTTGACTCCCAAATCGGTCATTAGCAGTGGCCACCCTCTTGGTCGACGACATCAAGGCTTTAACCGCCTCCCGGGACTGAGGACGTCGGGAAGTAACTTGGCCAGAAGCAACCACTGGGAAGAGATAGCGTACCCAATCCTTAGTATGGGGGGCATTCCCTTCAGAGCTGCTTTCCTTCTTGGCTATTTGTTGACACGTATTATAGTGGCACAATACCTCTTGATAAAGAGCCACGAGCCTGGATACCGTCCTTCCAATTCTTCGAACTCCTCATTCGTGGGAGTATATGCCTCAAAAGCTTCGTCTCCCCAGGAAAGCTTGGAGATCGCATGCATTTCGTGGAGCGCAAGCTCCATCTCCCCTACGGGTGTATAGAAGGTTCTCGTACGACAGTTATACATCTCCAGCAGAGATATAAACAATCTCTTGTTTATGGGCAAGCCATGGCTGGTGCCCCGAATCGCATGGTAAAGACAAATCTCACACAGAAAGGCCTCATACTCTCGCAAGATCCACACAGACAGATTGGTCCACGAGGGAATGGGATGTATCCAACTGGGGAGCATCAGTCTGCCAATGGGATAAGAGCCCTTCCAAGCAAGTTGGTTCATGAAAGTGTCGGCTGTAGAAAACGTGAAGTTGGGACTCGGCACATTCAAGAAAGTACCTGGGGCTAATCCCATAACAGAACAACTGGTGTGCACCTTGCCCGCGCACACCGACTTCAGGCTGTTGTTGTAATGGATGTCTCCCACAAACATCCCACTGCGGGTAGAAGTTAAAGACTCTTCCATCTTCCGGTCCAGTGGGAGCATATTGAACCAGGATAACGGGAAGTGACGCTCCATTTGGGGAATACGGATCGCCATTCCGTTAGAAACGAAACACCAGTTCTCTGATACCTTCAGAAGCTGACTATTCTTCACAGTCAAGGCATCTCCGAAGAAGAACGCAGGCATCAAGTATTCTCCTTCGAATTTCCCTGAGGTCATCATAGCATTGAGAAAATAGAAAGGCTGGTTCTTGATGGCCTTCAACCTCGCCGGAGGCTCGTCACTAGAAAAATAATCCGCCACACGCCTAACTATATGGTCGTACCTATAGCCCAGAGCAGATTGGGCACGACCCACCAAGGGTTCTCCAGCAGCATTAACCGGCAAATTCACTGAGTAGAAGACAGAAAGAGATAAGTTAAAAAGGATGGACAAAAAGAATTGATGAGGTGTTAGCGAGCTTATGCGGCTCCAACTCAACAGAGACTCATGCGGCTTAAGAGAACGTTTATGCGGCTCCAACTTAATGAAGCCTCATGCGGCTCAATCTCAGAGGAACACTTATGCGGCCCCGTTCAGTGAAAGCTCATGCGGCAGTGCTCTCATAAGACCCTCAGGGATCAAATAAAATTTGCACTGACCGCGTGACAGACAAGATCTGTGCGAATCTATGCGGCTCAGTGTAGTTCATGTGGCTTCATCGGCGAAGCGCGTATGCGCTCACACCGATTATTCTTATGCGGCTTGCAACTCGGCCATAGGACAAGCATGCGGCTCACGAAGGCTCGTACATAAAGCATGCGACATAGCCATAGCAGTTATGGTTCTTTAACTCGTGCAAAGTCCTTACCAGCAATAGGGAGATGAACGTCGGGGTGAGCCGCAGGGACGACGACCGGTGGAGGAGCAGCCGCAGTCGAAGTAGAAGTCGTTTTGCCCTTCGAAGTAGAAAGTAAAGAAGTTCTCTCTCACTCCAACTCCTCTTATCTATAGGAGGACGAGAGGGGGAGGACGCGTGGACTAATAACCGCCTCGTAAAAGGCAAAACCGACTCCTCGAATTTCGTCCCCGAGATTCACCCAGAGCATAAAATCCAAAAAATTAATGAGCCGACCCTTGGGATTTCCCCTAAAGACGACGCTAAAACAAATTTGAGGCAATTAAAGACCCGCACACATGGCAAGGAGCTATGCGGCTGAGCCATCCATGCGGCTGAGATACCCCTGCGGCTCGAAAGTCCCTGCGGCTAAGCCATCTATGCGGCTGAAACATCCATGCGGCCAGGACCCCTTATGCGGTTAGAAGAGCTTGCACACAGCCATGCTTCTTATTCAAAGTATTTCAATTTTGCAAATTGAAAACTTTGAAGGGGGGCTTGTAGAAGCATGGAAAATAATAAAGAAAGATCCATGCGGCCAGGAAACCCCATGCGGCTCGGAAAGCCCATACGGCTCAGAGATTCATGCGACACAAGGGACTATGCGGCTCTATGATCTCCATACAGCTCAAAGAGAAGTTCCACGTAGCATACAAACAACTTTTCCCTTACTGCATTAATTGCCTTAACGGCTGATAGCTCTGACAAGACGACAGCCCTGACACAAAGATGTAATTATGACTCTGTCAGAATGACAGACTCCTAGGGAAACAAATGATATCTCTGACACAATCTCCCGAGATCCAGAAAATGCCACGCAGCCTTGACGCGTGGACAGTCATATGCGGCTCAAGCAGAGACTTCCCATGTGGCTCAGGCCGAAGTTGCCCTATGCGGCCCAGATCAAAACAGCCCTATGCGGTTCAAGCAGAGGCTCCCCCTATGCGGCTCAAGAAGACGCTCCCCCATGCGGCTCACGAGGACCATCTCCATGCGGCTCACGAAGGAGTTACCTGTTATGCGGCCAACTACGTCCATGCGGCCCAGATTATCATGTGATTCGAAGGTTCAGGGGCCACTCCCCAAGCAACCTTGACACGTGGCCGGGCTTATGCGGCTCAATCCTCATACGGCTCAGATCCCCTCAGTGGCTCCCAGGACATGTGTTATAAAGCCAATCAATTTCCCAGATTTACTGCAATCAAAGATTGGGTCAAATCCTAATAATCTGGGATACGTGGCAGGAGAATGAATTAAACTCAGATTCGCAGACATCAGCAAATCATCATCACGGAGATTTATTCTAATCAGCATTAATTACTGAAAGGATTTGGTACAATCTACATTAAATGGCCCAGATTCATCACACTCAAGATTAATGGCCCAGATTGATCAATCAACAGGCCGCCGCCAATTCAAGGGATAATCATTGCAAACCCTAATGATTGCATTCCCTTCTTATAAATAGCAAGGTGTCATTCCTTTGTAGAGAATAGGACCATTTTTTTGAGATCAGAGAGCACCAGAATACTTAGAGAGAAAGAGCCGAGAGAGAGCAAAGAGAGCATTTCTTCAACGCCAAGCAATCTTCTGGAGCCAAGGCTATATACCGATCGTCCAAGGAGTAAGCCAGAGCGGCCATCGCTTTCCCGAGCCTCTATTGTCACCCCCCATGATCTAAAATAAATAATTTTACTTAGATTGTTGTACCTAGGTTTTCGTCCCTAGGCTTTCTTTGTACAAGCAATTTTGTAACGTGAAGTAAAAGTCCAGTCCTCCGATAATTGTTCTGTCCTTTTGTATTTTATGGCAAACAAAGACTTGTGGCTACGTATCACTCGACCGACTTTGCCTTGCGGCGTTCCCAACTTAAACTCAAGACAACTCAATCATAACTATGCAACTTATATACCGACAACATAAAACTCGATGCCACATCTCGTGCCGAAGCACGACACCTACATTGAAACCAAATCTTAGGCCCAACATTGTGTTTTTAACTTTTACACACACCTTCAACTCGACTCCTTGATATAGCACACTCAATACTCGACTCAATCCAAAGGCACTCTCGCGGATTGCCGCCATCATGCCGACATCTATATGAACTTGGTCACTAGCATGACAAGCTATCTTGGACCTTCATTGGATATGAGGGTACGTTCGTCAATAACGAGGCACAATCTCGCCGAATTTCTCCTAATATCTGTTGTACGGTGCACCCCTTGGGTCAGGTCGCACACCATCCAAGGGTCCCGTAAGAACGTGTTCCTTCTAGGCCAGACCAGTCCTCCGTGGCCGCGGGTACCGTCTGAGGAACAAAATCAAATCCTTGTGCACCGGTACACAAGTTGTCCAATGACCATGCAGACTCGACCCACTTTCTCATTTCAGGACCATTTTATTTGTCTTTACTTTCATTTTTTTACTATCTTTTGAGTTCCACATTCAAGACATCTATCATTTGAGACCCCTCGATGACCCACGGTCGCGAGCATTCTTTCTATGTTACCATATCATTTTATTCAACTCATGAATGCCTATTCGATAGTTCTTTCTCCAAACTTATTAAATCAACCGTGGTTCATGCCTTAACGCTAAGTCCGTGCATCGTGCTTCAAACCGACTTACGTTCTACGCGAAGCTATCGCACAAGTCATACTTTATATGACGGACCTTGAGATCGTAAGACTATATGGTTATATCCAACCGTAGAACTCGTAGGACCGTACTTGCTACCACTCCGATAGCCTAACATAACTGGCCTAACTTAACGCACAACGAATCGACGAGCAAAGTTTGCATCAAGCCTCGTATTGCAAAAACATGCTGCACATGCGTTTAACTTTGAACGACCATGTCATTTGGGTGCCTAGACTTACGCCAGCAGCCGTGCGACGCAACTTAACTCATGGGACGGGTCAGGACTATGCTAAGCCTTTAGATGATGGGACCGTTCATGCTTTATGAAGCATTTATGCGGGCGACGCCTATGACTTAGGCTAACTCTGAGCTTTGTTTCGAATACCAACTTTCCTTTTTCCAAGCCACGGGACGAAGGACCGAGTGTCATTTTTAAAGCACGCCGTGCACCAACTCTAAGCCGACCGTTGGACCTTTCCATATTCTAACTCAATTCAACCTGTCGGGATTATTCTCTTATCTATGTGGATTCACCTCTTTTATTATCAAGCCTACTCGTGCAAGTTGAAAACATACGATTTATTATGTGAAGGCTAAGATGAGGCAATTCACCGAAACTACCACACCTGAGCGATATCTTCGAGTCGCCGTTGCAAGGCCAAGTCCGGACGCCGTTGGCGTTTCGATTCCTCCGATTGACTGAGCGGGACGGGGCACTACAGAAAGAGGCTTGTGAATAGCTTGAGGGACTCATGTGTGCACCTGTTGACAATTTTGGGTGTGTTTAGTTGTTGGACCTGTAGGATTCAACCAAGTTTTGTTTGGGTATTATATTTAAGCTTGGCATGTTGGTGAGCTTGTCAGAATGCTGATGTGGGTAGCTTTGATTTGGAGATCAATGTGAGCATTAAGTGGTGTTGTTCCTTTGGCTATTGGAGTCGAGTTTTGTTTGAAGGTTTACTAGTATTGAGCCAATTCCTTATTTTGTTCATTGAACATACAAATTCTAGGTTATCTTGGTCCTGGAGAACTATTGCAGTTTAATTGTTCAATACATATAGAATATAAATGTCGGCCTAAAATAATAAATATGTTACTAATAGATATTCATTTTGCTAAAATCTATAAACTGTTTTACTATATAGATTCTAACTCTTTCTCCTATAATATGTTTACTGATGAAGCTTTAACTAAGTAAAAATTAAGTATATTAATAGACAAGAAATGAATTGCTAGTATAAATATTAGATCTTAACCAACTTGTACCCAATATAATAGGAGGACATCCAGCTCCATTCATTACCAGTACTTTCCCGGAGTAAGGCAACTACTTTTCTACGGTTTTGTGCATTTATATACCTTGTACCTTTCTTGTGACACGTCAGGACACGATATCATGTACCCCTGTACTCATGTATTCCTGTTCTTGTACTTACTCGTGTCGGGTGGGGAAATACACTAGCCATGTGACCAAACCCCGGTTACTATATTCATGTAGATAGCTTAGGCCTCGCATCGTGCACGCGGGCCCTAAGCCGTACCATATTCATGTACTCCTGTACATGCTCATGTACTCACCCCAGTCGGTCACATGGGCTAGTTGTATTTCAAACATGGTGCACTTATCATGTCTTGTACTTCAGGATTATAGTTGCATTCATGTACATTACATTTCATGTACATTTATATTTTCTGTACTTTACATTCATGTACTGTAGTTCCTGTACTTTATTTCCTGTACTACTTTCCTGTTCATTTCATGTATTTTATTTCTATGTACACCTGTACTCGTTTCATATCATGTTCTTGTTCATTACCTAGAACTGTACTTTGCTCCGCTGCTGACTAGGATATGTCGCAGGTGAGTTGTAGGCACTGTGCGATACAGATTATGGCTGAGTGCCAGTAGATGCAGGAGAGCCAGCTGGAGTTGCTCTTGACTTAGAGGCTACAGAAGCCTAGAGCTTTACCTTAGTTTTTCTATATTTTCCTTGTATTGAGACTATCAGATTTATTCTAGCTGGATGAATGTAATAACTTGTAGACTTGTACCTTACTTTTATTCTGGGAAACGTTTATAGATGCTGTGATTTGTACTTGTCTTGATTATCTGGTTAGATTTTCCTAGATTGGTATAGCTTACTTCGTCGTGTCTAACGACGAAGGCTGGACGTGTCCGACTCGTGTCCGATTATTCGGGAGCGGATCGTGACAAATCAATACAATACTAAATTATAATCGGATCGCACGATGTGTGACTTCGATGAGAGTTGGTTGATACGAATAAATAGTTCCCAAGATATAGTTGGTTACGTTACGACGAAACTCATTTGAGTACAACTGAAAAACACGCGAAACTTAGAGGGCGAGATAGTATGACTTGAGGGTTCGATGTTGGATAATCGGTAACTCAGTTATGCGATCAAAGTATAGCGGGATGCGGCGAATCGGAAAATGAGTTGATGTATATGGAAAAGTTCGTTGCGAACTTGGAGATATGCGATGCAAGTTAAGTTGACGTTGAAACGGATTCGAAGTCGAACCTCTTACTATCAAAATTGATACGACGTATCGAGATCGATACGTAAGGAAACGTAAGCACGATGTGAGAATACAAAATGGAGTGTGCCTCGTGCTATCAAAATTTTGTAAATAACAATACGAGAATGAACGAATGGGTTGATCATGAACTTTGTGATTGATCAAGGCGAGTCTATATGTCATCGACGATTGTTCGATGTGTATAGTATCTTGTGTGTCGACCGCAAAATAAGATAGTCTTGAACTCGATACGAGTAGATGTTTTATAAATTGCGGAATCATCGACGGTAGTGCATGACTTTACTCAGAGGATAGTTGTGCATCAGTTGCGCCGATAGAAATGGTTATTTACGGATTTGGGTAGTTGTATAGAAAATCGTCGGAACGTGATTTGGCTCCGAAATAAGATATAGCGTGGTTCGTAGTAAACTGTCCTTCGGTGATGATCTACAATTATCGAGCGTAGCTTCGGGGCAGCTGAACCTAGAAGACTTGACCGCCAAATCAAAGTGAATGTTGCAGACCGTAAGATGACCTATGCGTTGTCGCATACAAAATTGCATTGGTAACAAATACAGTGTGGTGCAAGTTGACGATAAGTCTAGGCGATAAAAAATTGTTGGAATAACTTTCGATTGAGAAGTATGTAGCTAGTTTTTGAGTATTCGTCGAATGAATGCTTGAATGCTTATGTTGGTCGACGATCAAACTAGAAATTCACCAACAGACTTGGTGATTCGGATAAGCGATTCTGCGGGTCGTGCTATGCACAAGAGAGAACGATAAGGAAATGACTTATGAGTTATGTTGATAGATTTGGATCCACCTTACAATTGAGCTTGCGTGAATCGAACTTATATTCGATGTTGCGAGACGGACGAGTTTAGGATTCGGCTAGATTTTCCTACTCGATAGGTAACGAACGTAAGACGCGTCGTAAAGACCTTCGTGCTAAGGTGGTCGTTGCCTTGAGCATTATCGACTCAAAGTAAATTTGTGTTGGATAGATTGTGGCCTTTGTGCAATGTCAATTTAAAGTTGTGACGGAAGAATTTAAGCATGGTGTCTAGGTAAGTCACCTAGTGGACGTAGTCCTGAATGTTGATGCTTTTGCAAGTCAACAAAAGGGAATCATATCGAGATAAGATACAAAGTGAAACATCAAAAATATTTGGATTGTGACGCCGAACACAAGGCGTTGCGGAGACTCGTTGTGACTGGATGCGTGACGGCTTGACGCGAGGAATAGGATTGATAGTCCCAATGAAACTTACGAAGTGAGAAATACGATTTTCAAATCGCATCGTGTACCTTGACTTTTGTTGGACGATCGCATATATATCAATATGCATGTGTGCTAGAATTGCGATAACAAGTACTGGAACCAAGTCCGATCGAGAGTACGAGATGGCAAGTAATTGAGAATAAGAAGTTACATGTTAGAGTTGTTTCGATATCTTACAACTCAGCTTGGCTGAAATACATATATTGGTGGGACGCCTAAAATATGTGTATGATTCCAAACTAAGTTGTATGATCCAAACGATAGTGAGACGAGATCGTGGAACGATCTAGTGAAACCCTTGGAAATTTAGTAGTGGTTTCGGTTCGAGGACGAACCTTATTTTGAGTGGTATATTATGTAATGCCCTGCTCCGTACGGTGCATTATGCTGAGTCGTTGACTCGAAGAGTTACGTTGACCCGATTACGTATCGATGCGAATCGATACAAAGAGTTACATTGTCCCGAGACGATGCATCGAGTCGGATAGTTATATTGACCCGAGGAACGCATCGAGTAAGATCGATGCGAGTCAATTGTTAAGTTGGTCCGAGGGAAAGCATTGAGTCGGTTCGAAGATTCTAAGAAATCTAATCGACGCAAGGCAATTGATCGATTCGAATAAGTATTGATTTTAGTTGGTTTCGTGTGAAGGCTATCCATTTACGCTGAAATATTTGAGGTCGATATTTTGCCTTATTCAGAAAGGGGTCCGCGAAACCAATTGTCGCCTTGCGACTGATTGAGGCGTTGGCACGGTAAGCCAAATCAGACGTATAATTCAATGAAGCATAAGGTGCTCGAATGGCTAAGTCAGGAGAGTTTCCGTGCAACGAAGTTATGAAATCGAGCCGCATCGGCTCGGCGAAACGATAAGGCGTATCGACTCAAGGTGGGGGGACATTGACTCTCTTTCCTACTCCTTCATGCCTAAGTAAAATATATATTATTATATGCTGAGTTAACCTATCAATGCCATGAACGTGGCTCGATAGAGAGATAAACATAGTGCGTGTCGAATACTAGATAGAACAATTGAAATGAATCGTACAACAAATATACGAGTCACTACAGAACATTGTATATCGCAAAGGCGACCGTCTCGGTGCGCAAGCCATAAGAACATGGAATAACTGTATCGACGAGTGCCCCAGTGCATAAGTCATTATGTGCCCCCGCGCACGAGATAGCATGCTAGAACATTAAAAGACTATATCGGTACGAGTGCCTCAGTGCACGAGCGATAGAACATTGAATACCTTATCGAGGCGTGCCTCAGTTGCACGAGTCGGAAGGATGGAACATAAGTATAATGCATTGAATACTAAGGCGTAAAATACGGAAACACGGCTTCGATGCGTGCATTGAATGCATGATACAAGAAAAGACGGCGAATGTGCACAGCTGCATAATACTTACAAAAGATGGCGTCGTTGCGACGAGGAGAACAGTTGTGCCACGGATGTGACATAACTGTCGATGCGGCATGGTGCCTTCGAAATGTTCGTGGCCTTCGGGGCGTTCGTTGAGAGCATTGAGGTGTTGTGCCAATTGAAATAGAGATAGGCAAACTTGCTTGGTTTTATGAAAGATAAGATGTGTTGCATGGTCAAATGGACTAAAGATATAAAGAAGACTGTGTACGGGCAGCCCTCGAACGTGGTGCGCAAGGGCGCTGGGACCGTTCGGCCTAGGAGGGCATTGCATTTACGGTATTATTGGTGCACTTCATTTAGACGGGTAGCGACCTTCTAGTGAATGTGATAAGCCACTTGCTGCGATTATTTCGGTGGTCCTCTGATATTTGGGTTAGCAATCGCACAGCGTTATCATCATCTTATGTTTCGATTTGATAAAAATATAAGTCCATTCTAGCCCGGAAAGCTAGTGATCTTCAAATAGTTAAGGACGATGGGTTGAAAGTGCAAGGTATATATATATCGTGCACATATAGATCCTGAATAGAGGGCACTTATAACATACTACAAAAAAAGTGTCTTTTTGGGACGACACTATTAGGAACACTAGTCTAAAAAGTCCTGAAAATGTAGTTCTAGGGTCGGCTAAATTCTTGGTAACAAAAAGTATTTTTTTGGGACATATTATGAAAATGGATCACTATTTGGGACTAATAAAACTTTCTGTTCCAAATAATTTACATTATCGTCCTAAATAGATTGGCGGGAATGCCAAACATTTGGCAGCTAATTACCAAATTTTAGGGGAGAATGTTTCCTTCCACATGTCACCATCGTGACCATTCGATCAGATGACCTAAATCTAGACCGTCCATCACAAAATCATTCAGAACTTATTCACCATTTGATCAAAACCAACCTAAATCTCTCTCTCTCTCTCCGATAAAAAACTATGGCTGCTGCTCTCCGACCTTTGCCCTCTCTCTCTCTCTCTCTCTCTCTCTCTCTCTCTCTCTCTCTTCGACCTTTCAACCCTAAGTGCTCCGATCTCCCATCCCTCCTTTTTGCCACTCCGACCCCGAGCTAGGCCTCCGCCACCACCGCCCTTATCTCATCGGTGCCACCACTCCAACCACCTCTCTCTCTCTTTCATACATCGTCGCGACTGATTCTAAGGATGACCATGAGGCCGTCCGCCGGGAGCGAGCCGACGGCACCGACGATAGGGGTGTTGCGGAGGGGTCCGACCTTGACAAAGGGGCCAACGAGAAGGTAGTCATGGGCGAGGCTGACGAGGAGGAAGCCGTATTTGGTGCCGACGGCTATCAGGTCGACTTTCTGCTTCTTTCACTTGTAACAAATTATGTAATTCAGGCTTTTTTCCCCTCATAATGGTGTTGTTCGCTTTATTGAATCAGTGGTGGTGTCTGGGACCGAAGCATTCACCTCGTTGGAGAAGGTGAATATGTTCAAGTTTGAGTTGGAGGAACGAATTTATAACTGGTAATTTTACTCAATATATGTCCATTTTGCTTGATTTTATTACAAATTTTGTTAGTGTTAGCATTCGATTGTCAGTTGTTGTCTAATACGTATTCGATATAATGTATCATGGACCTAGTATGGTGCAGATACAAACTGTCTTATATGTGTTTAATACAATACTGCAGTCGGAGTATGTGAGCTTCCTAGATTAGTAGTGGATGTCGATTACAGACTCAAGTTTGTTTATTCAGTACATTCTTTTATATGCCTGAAATATATTTATTTAATTTCAATATTGTACGCATGATACAAAGAAACATGTTACAAGTTTATTCAGTTCATTCTTTCATATGTAATATAGTCCTAGCTTGGCCCTGGGCAGACTCGTACATGATGATTGTTGTTGTTGCCTTATCGTAGATAAAATTTATAGGACAGGCATAGGCCCATGAAGCAATATAATATCGGCCTGGTGGCTAATTGGTGGTCACGAGGACTTTTGTGGCATGGCCTGGGCCTAACATCATGGAGGAGGTGGTGAATGGCTTGGTATAGGATGAATCGATGTCTACGACGTCATGTTGTGGCTTGCTATCGAGACGAAGAGCTTGACTTAACCGCAGCATTGATGACGCGAGTTACTAGTTTTTAATAGTTATTATTGACAATTTTTAGCATCTTAATAGTTAATAATTGAATCAAAATGACATTTTTTTTGTAGTGAATGTACCTCATATATTTCCTATAAATGCTTTATTTCTTCCAAGTCACTTTATATTTCCATTAATAGATTATTAAGATTGTTGCTATTGTTTTCTATATACTAAATTCACTATTTCTATGAAATTTCAGCATATTGCAGAAGCACTTGTTTCATTGTTGAAGGAAGGAGAGAAAGTATTGCAAGAGCATCAAAATTTAAAATTGAGACTTGAGCAGGAATATGATGAAGAAGCAGACAAGAAGAGAAGCTTCCAGCAGGAATTTGATATGCTTCTTGATCTTGCTAATAAGATAAAAGGGTATGTTGCAGATGGTTATCCAATCGTTCTCTTACTGTTATTATATTTGATTGTCTATTCTTGAAACCTTTTACTAGATATCTTGATTGAAAGAAAGGTGAAAAGCTGAAGGAGTTACAAGATAAGCTCTCATTATCTGAATCAAATCAAAGGATATGTGAGCATAGAAAACAGGAACTATCAGCAAAAATAAACAAGGGTAAAGAGTTGCTGCAGAGTCAAGCCGAGTTAAAAAGAAACATAGATAACAACCTGAATTTTCAGAAAACAAAGACTGAAGTTGACGAGCTTGCAAATAAGATAGAGTCGCTAGAAAAGAAAGAATTGGCTATTGGTAGGAAGAAAACCGTTGACGCTAATCTTAAAAGGCGTTTATAAGGGTAGGAAGGACTTCTTTCTGAGGTAACCATGCAATATTCCTTTCTGTCCTTGTCTATTCTTTGTTATTCCAATGATGTACTACTTCATAATTTTATTATTAGTAGTTTTTTAATATTTATTTAATTTTTATGCGAGATGGATCAATCAGTAATCACGTGGAAGAGCAGAGTTGAAGTGTTATCTTACTGCCTGTAGAAGTTATGCATTAACCTCTATATTGGCTATTGGTCTTAGATCATTAAATCACTTTGTTGACAAGGATGCTCGACCTTTTGCAATTATTTGTGAAAACACGTTTCCAGGCACCTTTTGTGCCTTTTCATCCGCATCTCCATTCTAACATGATTTCACTTGTATGAAGCAATTCTATTGTATGTTTCTTTCAGTGTTGTCTGTAACACTTTCAAAATCCCATGTAACATGGTTTTTTCCTCTCTTAAGTTCTTTCTTTTTATCCTTCCACTAATGATGGCTCAAATATCACCTCAATCTAATGCAGCTGAACAGGTGTCATTGAAGCCTTTCGGTCCACCAAAATAGTATATCAAAGAACAAGCTTGACCTTAAGCAGGCACAATATATTGACATTGACAAGCGATACTTTAATCAGCTTGTCCAACTTAAGGTAAACAATTTCTTTGCATTTTTCACCTTTTCAAAGTCTTACCACTGGATGCACTTAACCAGGCATTTTTCATGCAGACAACTGAAATGGCAAACAAGGACCTGGACATATACTACAATGCACTTGATAAGTGAGAACTTTGAAACACTTTGAACCTGGACATATACTACAATGCCCTTTTAGTTTTTATGCATATTTTTGATTAGTAATAAACCAAATATTATGTACTGCACTGAGAGTAAAAGTACATATTGTTCCAATATTGAAGCAAACATCTTAATATGCAGCATCTATTAGAATAATTCTGAACTTTAACACGTAATTCAATTTATCCATCTTTTATGCCGTAGGAAAATGTTTTGAGATGCATGGATCATTCTGTATTTACTGGAATATTATACCTACCCATCATGCATTTATTTTTCATTATTGAGGAAATCCATCTTGGAGATGTTGATTTCCTGATAACTACGTAGTATAAACTTGGACCAAGGTATAGACAATTTTGACTCGACTTTGTCTGTTAAAAGTGCTACTAGATTATCTTATGTTCTAGATTCGCTAGTGTGTAAATAGTCTTATAAAGGATGACTGTGCAGTTCAATTTTAGTTAATAGGTCTTATTTTGCTAGGATGCTAGGATGCTACTATGCTAGGATGCTACAGTTCAATTTTAGTTAATAGGTCTTATTTTAATTTTTCTCCATATCTGTAGTTCCTAGACAGAAGTACTACTGTGAATCTGTTCACAAGGTCGTCAGAAGAAAAACTCGTACAATAATGGTTGGAAATGTGGCTCTCGGTAGTGAACATCCTATAAGAATTCAGACGATGACTACATCTGACACCAAAGATGTGGCCAAAACCGTTGATGAGGTCTGCTTGCTCTCCATCTTGTGATTACAATAATCTTATGTATTTGTATCTTTCTATTGTTATAGTATAAAATTTTCATTTCCCATGAACATTATAAAAATTTGTTTGGAAATAACTACTTGTTATTATGACTTCAAATGCTTCTATACCATATTTTCAGTTCAGGAGTAATCTACTCAAAATATATCTAATATTGTGAATTTTGAAGCATGTTCAAGCTGCATAAAGAAAAATATGTCTAGCTAACATGGATATCCCATCTGGCCAGATATGCACCTCCTTGTTTTTTTTCGAGACCACTAGCATGTGTTCATTTTGCTTGGGAGTGACTGAATTTTCCTAACAAAATGATAATCACTTGTTAGGTTTGGGGATCAAATTTCTCCATGGATAGATTGGAATGTCAGCTGCAATAATTTATTCTTTCTTTTTAGTTCATATAAAATAAAAAGTTTCACTTATTTTGTACTTCAATGTTAGGTTTTGAATCACTTATTCAGTCATCTTTTGTACACAACAAAGTAAGTATGTCCTGTATTTGCTTAACCAGTTAAGAATAAACTCTGCTAGACAGTCCGTGCACACTGATGATATCGGGTTTCAACTTGGTGCCCAGTTAATCCTAACTCTGCTGACAGCACCATGAAAAACAGATAGAATGAAATGAAAATCATTCAATTCTTGAGCATGAAATGATTACTATCCTTCTCACTCTTTATACATTCTTAGTATGTGTGATGTCAAAATCTTGACTCACTCCTTACCATTAGCTAAATATTTTTTTGTTGGTATAAACGACTTGTATATTTCAAATGTTATTGGAAATAATTTACATTCTTCCCGTCATTAGTCTCTTCTAGTGTAAATGTCTTGTTGAAAGTTGAAACTAACTCCGTCAAATGGTTCAACCTTCAATTTCATTAGAAGCTCTTTACCTTCACCTATATATGTATGCCAATTACCAAGCTTCCATTTCTATATGAACATTTTTTTTTTTGGATTACTAAGTTAATTTACTGATTAATGGAAGGCTGAAAAACTTTATTATCTGGTTGAACTTTTTTTGTGAATCTATTTGACAATAGGAGATTATTAAAAAATTAGAAAATTGTTGTTAACTAGCACCGGATTGATAGAGATATTATGTAATATTATTTTATTATTATGCTTTCTTTTCTGGTGGTTTGTGTACAATTACCAGGTTGCTAATATATTGGCATGTCTTAATTTTATTTGCATGTCCTTCAAAAGCATTCTTATGACGATCTTGTGAAAAAATTTGGGTTAATTTTTTGGGTTCATGTTGGATATACTAAAACATGATGTAGTGCTTAATATTTTGTGTTCAGAATTTTGTATATAATGGTGGAGACAATGGGTTCATTTTGTAACTGATGGTGTGTGTGATGTATTGTGTTTTGGATTTCTTTTGGAAATGTTCGTACATGATGCTTAATATTAAGATTTTTTGTTGTTTATCAATTGAACATTATAGTTATATATGGATCTTGTTGTCTTCTACTTAATGGTAAAGAATGCTTGATGTTGTTAATTTCTTTTTGTATAGGAGCTCCGACACATGGATATACATCTGAGGACAAGCTTAAGATTGACAATGGCTATGACCATATGAATTATGTTATATGTGTATTTAAATTGTATATTTTATAGCTAAAAATGCAAACAATAATTTCATAAGTATTACTTTTGGGATGGTTATGTAATTGTCCTAGATATAAAGACATCCTTTTGTGTCCAGTAAAATTTTTTTAGGACGGATGTTATTCGTCACAAACTATTTTATTTTAGGACAGTTTAGTAAACCGTCATAGACAATTAATAATTCAAACTCTTTTGGTACGTTTAGATTTTTCGACCCTAAAACCAAGTTAGGACGGTATTTCCGTCCTAAAACTTTTTGCCACGCCACCCTAATAGCACTGTCACATACCGTCCTAAAATTCGTCCCAAATTATGATTTAGGACTGATTTGGGCCTTTTTAAGACGGATTTGTTGGCGTCCCAGAAAGACACTTTTTTGTAGTGATGACAGGGAAAGCTGATAGGCATATTCACCTTGCGTCGGTGCAAGGGCGAGTGCGTCGATATTGGTAAGTCGCGTCACGAAACAAACACGAGATTGTTTGTCTGTTTACTTATGCGAATTGAATAACATGCTTGCCATGATAACATGCTTACAGTCTTTGAATATGCCATGAATTGATCCTAAGGAGAACATAGAAAGAGAACTAAATTGTATGTTTGCATGAATCAATACAATACTAAATGTCGATTTGTTAAGTGGGTCTTGATCATACAGCGAGGACGAAAGTACTAATCTTCCACTAGTTTGCTAGCAGGTTCAGGGATTGGTCTGCTCACGACGGAGCTTCGTTTGAACGCGTTGAGTCTTGGAATGCCGAAGCGTATTGAGGCGTGCAACTGCATTGACGCTTAGATATGTAACATGATTGATGCGGCCGAGATATAGAAGGCATGATGTATGGAACGGTGAAATCCTTTGCAGGCAAGAAATAACCTGAGTGTTGTAGCCAATCTGGCATATATTGTTAGGCTATCGAAAGCCTTTGTAATCTTATTTCAAATATCAATAAAGAGAATTATTTCGTATACTCTGTTTTCCTTTCATTATTAATGTTCAACTCATAGATAACCATTTGAGAACTTGTCATCTTGCATTGCACGAGCGCAACTCCAGGCTCGTGCGGCATCACGTCCCCTGCGAGGACGATGATTCGGGTGATTTCGGGTCGGGACGTGACAGGCAGGGGGTGAGGGCGGCTGGAGGTAAGGAGGGGGGATGAGGGGAGGGGAGGGTTAGGGTTCGGGTTAGGGGTGGGTGGGTGTGTGGGGGGGAGAGGAGGGGGGAGGGCGGCTGGGGGTGAGGAGGGGGGCTAGGGGTTGAGGGTTAGGGTTAGGGTTAGGGTTCAGCTTAGGGTTAGGGGTGGTTGGTTGGGGAGGGGAGTAGGGGGGTGAGTGGGGCTGGGGAGGGGACTGGGGGAGTGTTGGGTTAGGGTTCGGGTTAGGGGTGAGGAGGGGGGCTGGAGGGAGGGGAGGATTCAGGGTCGTTGGTGAGGGAGGGAGCGGGGAATGGGGGGCTGGGGAGGGGAGGGGGGCTGGTGGGGAAGGGGTTCGGGTTAAGGGTGGTGTAGGGGGGGGAGCGGTGCGCCGGAGGGGGGTGACTTGGTCAGGGGCACCGATAGTGCCAAAAAATCTGATAATTTAGTAATAATTATTTGTTTTCCGACATCGAAAAATTTGAAACTCCGATTCGAAAGCACCGATAGTGTCGATATTTGTAACAAGTAGTTTTGTTGGTTGGTTAATTGGTAACATGGTGATCAGGACATAGTCCCTATAGCCATTCGACTGGCGAGACAGAAACTATGTAGCCGTAGATAAAGTTGACTGTCCTTCGACCCTCATCCCTCGGCAATGATGATACGACAACCTATCACTATATCTTTTAGTAATAGATGATGTCTTAGTATTACATTATGTAGGTTCATCTTGATTATGTTATATCCTTCAGATACTAGATTCGATAAGAACATATACTACACCATGTGTACAGAACATAGATGATTCACACTAATGTATGCTAGAATGAATTTTGGGTTGTGTTCTGAGCCATCCGTTCTCATACTTAAAACATATATGAATTATTGCTGTGTGTCAATCTTTGTTTTTGTATTTTTGACGAACCCAAGGATTGGATTCTGTATTTTGTATTTTGTATTTTATATTCTGTATTTTGGCTCCAGCTGTAGCTCTATTTGCATTAATCTACGGTACGACATAGTGATCAGGATATAGTCCCTGCAGCCATTCGACTGGCGAGGCAGAAACTATGTAGCCGTAGATAAAGTTGACTGTCCTCCGACCCTCATCCCTCGGCAATGATGATACGACAACCTATCACTATATCTTTTAGTAGTAAATGATGTCTTAGTATTACATTATATGGGTTCATCTTGATTCTATTATACCCTTCAGATACTAGATTCGATAAGAACATATACTACACCATATGTACAGAACATAGATGATTCACACTAATGTATGTTAGAATAAATTTTGGGTTATGTTCTGAGCCATCCGTTCTCACACTTAAAATAGATATGAATTAGTAATGTGTGTCAATCTTTGTTTTTGTATTTTTGGCGAACCCAGGGATTGGATTCTGTATTTTGTATTTTGGATTCTGTATTTTGGCTCCAGCTCCAGCTCCATTTACATTAATCTACGGTACGACATGGTGATCAGGACATAGTTCCTGCAGCCATTCGACTGACGAGACAGAAACTATGTAGCTGTAGATAAAGTTGACTATCCTCCGACCCTCATCCCTCGGCAATGATGATACGACAACCTATCACTATATCTTTTATTAGTAGATGATGTCTTAGTATTATATTATGTGGATTCATCTTGATTCTGTTATATCCTTCAGATACTAGATTCGATAAGAACATATACTACACCATGTACAGAACATAGATAAGTTTGCAAAAAATAAAAATTTGTTTTATTCTAAAGTTGTAAAAGAGTACAAAGTACAATGAATTCTGGGGAAGTACAACTTTAGAAATATGATCAGAAGACGATCACTTTATCCCTTAGACTATGTGAACTTGAAGACTGTAGCCAAGGTTGTAAAAGGCGCTAGGCGCTAGGCGGGCGGCCACCTACCGCCTAGTGCCTAGGCTGCCTAGGCGGCCTTCTAATATTAGGCGGTCACCGCAAAAAACATAGGAATTAAAATATGCTAAAGTGAAAATTATACTCCAAATTTAAAGTTTCTCATAATAAGTAAACAAAGTCAAATTCATAGTTCAAGACAACATAGACAAGACTACAAGTTCAAACATAATTCAAGTAGCTAACAATATTGTAGCAACAAAATAAAAATATCTTCTCTTTTTCTTCTAAGTGTCCGTCGTCATGGATCCCACTTCTTCATTTTCATAATCAACAAAAGCCATAGAAGGACCATCAGATTCACACTCAATGTCCTCATCTCCTTCATCTTCGGTTTCTGATTCAACTTGTTCCGGCACGACATTTCTGCTACTTCTTCTAGGTTGTAAGTATTCGTCCGCACCCGATGCTTGTCCAACCATTGCCCAAGTAAGTCTCTCATGTGGTCCACTATCATCTTCATCATCATCTCCACCCTCTACAACCCATCCTTGAGTATGGATTGGCTCACTAGAATGTAATACATCATCTGTCACTTCTCTTTTCTTCTTGTTTATAAGTTTTTCATTAAATTGCACATAGACTAGATTGTTCAACCTTTCCACATCTAGCCTATTTCTCTTCTTTGTATGTATCTACATGAAAAAAACATAAACTACAAAGTTAGATATTGCAAGGAAAGATCTAGTTGTTAAAGAACTAATTATAATTATATTAAACTTACCCCTTCAAAGGTGCTCCAATTTCTCTCACATCCGGAAGAACTAGTTGTTAAAGCTAAAATTCTTTTTGCAATTTTCAACAAGTTGGGAGTAGAACCTCCATAGTTTGACCACCAAAGTACTATTGATCAAAGTAAATTAGTAGCAAATAAAATTTCAATTAAACTTAAGACAAACATTATTAAATAATTATACCTGGATTATACTTGTCATCATTGTTTGTACATCTTTTTAGTGCTAAGGCTCTTCCAAATGAACCCTCTCTCATCTTGTATCTTCCTAGCTCCTCATTCATGATTCGATCTTGCATGTCCAAATCGTCGGAGAAGAAAGTCTCAACACATTGTATAAGACCATCATTAAGTGTTGGATAATCAAAGCTACTAGTATCCTTATATGCATAATAAGGATTTAGTAAGTAGCCCGCCAAATGCAAGGGGCTATCAAGACGGCCGGTGGCTTTTGAATCGATGATTTCAATGATCGGCCTATAGCTCATCTCATTGTTTTGAAACACAATCTTTACTTGTTCTCTTACTTGCTTGAGCTCCCCGTAAATAAAACCCATTGATGGCTTCTTATCTCCATCGGTCAATCTAAGTAACTTGACTAATGGAGCAAATAATCGCAAGCATAGTGCTACACCCGACCAAAAGCTTGCACTTACCACAATGGCATAGGCTTTCTTTCCTTTTGCGGTACCATGACACAATTTGCTTGATTCTCAGTCAGAAGAACCCACCATTGCATGAAATTAATGCTTCTTCTCAAACATACTTTGCAAAGTCAAGAATGCCGTTGCAAAACGAGTCACACCCGGTCTCACTATGTCACATCTTTTTGTATATTTTCTCATCATAGCCAATGTCCTATGATGAGAATAAATGAACACTATAAATGCCTTTGCTTTGTCGATCACATCTCTAAACTTCAAAATTTTAGCAATCCCTTCAAGCATAAGATCTATTGTGTGAGTGGCACACGAGGTCCAGAAAATAGTAGGCCTCTTCTCCTTCAATAACTTGGCGGCCGCCATGTTGTTCGACGCATTATCCGTCACAACTTGAACTACACTTTTTGGCCCAATTTCTTCAATGCACTTGTCAACATAATGGAATATATATTCTTCAGTGTGTGCATCTATTGAAGCTTCTTGTGAAGAATGAAAACTTGTACCTTAAGCAAAAAATATACAAATTTTACCATTAAGCAAAAAATATATGAATTTTACCATTAAGCAAAAAAATATCATACCTTCAATACAATTGACGCACATGTTCATGATACTCCTCTTACGGTTGGTCCAAGCATCAGTCATAACTGAACAACCACTTTTAGTCCATTCTTCTTCATGCTTCTTAAGTGACTCTTTAGTTTTCTCCATCTCTTTCTTCAAAAGTGGTTCCCTCAACATATATTGGCTTGGCTTCCGATAACCTGGACCGAATTGACCAACCGCTTCAATAAACCGATCAAAACTATCAAGGGTAATATCATGGAAAGGTATGCCGGCCTCATACACCCACTTAGCCAAATATTGATGCACAGCTTCCGTCTTTTCTTTAAATAATGCCTCATTCATATTTTATTATCATAGCCTCTTTGCCGGATTTGCCCCACTATCGGGATCGATGGATGTAGCCCATTTGTCCATAGCTCCAAGAAAATGTGGTCTTTTTCTTGATCCCACAACCGCAATTTCTTCTTCTTCATCTTGATCTTCAATTTGTACCTCTTTCCTTATGCTTTCCTCTTGTTTTCTCTTCTCCTTCTTCTTGACTTTGCTAGCTTCAATAGCCGCCTTGCATTTATCTTAATCTTCTTTCGTAGATCTCGGGCATGAAGCCATATTTCCCTTAATATGACCTATATGTTGTTTGATCCTATAAATCCCTCCAGAACAAATTTTGTCACATAATTTGCATTTTAATTTGTCTAGATTTGCAGGATCAACCAATGCACCGTACTCCCATCCAATATCAGTAGACGAACGCCGAAGCACCGATGAACTTGAAACGTTGACATTGTCAGAGGATGCCATATTAGATCAACTTCCAGACATTTTTCTGTTTCACGCAACCAAAATAAAAGCAATATATGTTATACAAAAATATGTTTCTCACTATTACTTACATAACTTTTAACATTTGTTTTCCACTTTTTACTATGTGTATGTACAGCAGCACTGTGGAGAAGAACACTGCAGGAAAAAAAGTAAAAAAAAGCAAAAAAATCCAGAGAAAGAAAGAAAGCAAACAGGAAGAAAGAAAGCAGATAAAGAAAGCCATTCCATAGAAAGAAAGAAAGCAAACAGGAAGAAAGAAAGCAGAGAAAGAAAAAAGCAAAAAAAATTCCAGAGAAAGAAAGCCACAGAAAGCAGAGAAAGAAAGAAAGAAAAAAAACAAAAGAAACGCACGCCTCTGCTCCTGCTCGAGAAAGGGAAAAAAGAAAGAAAGAAAGGGAAAAAAATTCGAAACAGAGAAAGAAAGAAAGGGAAAAAAACCTAATCTGCTCTGCTCGAGAGAAGAAGATGAAGAGTGAGAAGAAGAAGTGAAGAGGAGAAGAAGATCGAGAAGAAGAAGAAGTGAAGAGGAGAAGAAGGTAAGAACCCTAACCTGCTGGGTCTCCTTCCTGCTGCTGCGTCTCCTTCTTCCTCTCTCGAGTTTTGCTGCTGCCTCTTCTTCCTCTCTCGAGTTTTGCTGCTATGCTTTCTTATATATTTCGGGTTTCGAGTTTCGGGTCTCGGGTCTGCTGAGAACAAAAAAAAATTCACAAAATTTTTCGACTCCGCCTACGCGGCCGTCCCCCGCCTCGAGCAAGTTCGCCTAGGCGGCCGCCCCACCGCCTCGATCGCCTAGGCAGCCGCCTAGGCCCGCCTTTTTGGCTCTTCCGCCTGCAGACCGATTCCCCCTAAAATCTGGGCGCCACCGCGCCGCCCAGCGCCTAGGCGGCGCCTAGGCGCCGCCTAATGGCGCCTTTTAGAACACTGACTGTAGCCTCTGGAGAATGCAGCAACAATTTTCTAAGAGTTCTTGATCTCCTCTTGATGATGATTAGAAACTCTATTTATAGAGTTCAGGAAATAACTGTTTTAGCAGTTATTCTGATGTGCACGAGGCTGGATTGCGCCATACTGGATTGCGCCAACTTTCATTCAGTTGTCAATCGTGTACTAACTGTATTTATATGTGTGGCATCGTATGATTGAGATATGTGTGGTCGTGTACAGGATAGTAGACACATCTTGAGAGATTAGTGGCATGTATGCCACGTCATCCTGCTTTAGAATGTAAGTTGTCTCAACTTTATCAGGTTGCACGAGCTTCAGTCAACAAGTCAAACTGCGCTTGATTTGAGCTGCGCCTACACATGTGGTGGCTTCTGATCAAAAGTAGTTCAGGTTGCGCTCAGGCGCAACTAAAGATTTTGTTTAGATTGCGCCTGGGCACAACTCACGAAATATACAGGACAACTGTCCACCAACTTTTCCTTGAGCGGCATAATTCACGGGACTCGAAGAGATTTTCTTCGTTCACTGTTGTGTCAGTCATCAGTATGGTCAGGTAATGATGACCATTAAGTGTCAGATGCCATGTAAGCTTTGGCGCAAAAAGATTGGACGCAGTCTGATATCAGGCGCAATCTGATTGGTGGCGCAGTCTGCTTCATCAGTGGCGCAACTTAATTTTTTGGGCGTAACTTGACCACTGATCAGTATATTGAAGGCACAACTTGATTTTTAGGCTCTACAAGACCCCCTTCAAAGTTTTCAAAACTTAAAGACATTTGCAAAGTTTTGGAATACTTTGAATTTATAAAAATTTGACTAAGTCAGGTTGCGCCGGTGTCATGCTCGATCATCATGATTAAATACCTTTCTCAAAAATATTCAATCTTCTCTTCTTCTTACGGAGTTTTATTGATTTCTGTTTCCCATGAGGAATACGAAGAGTCAATCGATTGATATATATATGTAGTTGATTTCTGTACTTTGATCTTCATTTTTGTTCTTCAATGGCCCCCAAGAAGAAAGAGATGGAGACCAAGGCTGACACCACAACCAAGTCTCCTGAAGCGTGACATGTGGTAGCTCATGCAGGTCTGTGTCACAACTAGTGCGAACTCATAATGGTGCTCGACTTAGAGTGCTAATTACGAGTCTGCAATTAGGACATAGGATCTAGGGTATGATAGGAGTTACTCAATCACATGTTAGATAATTTTTTATCTTTTTATTACCATGACAGCTCTTTTGCATTGAATTTAATTATCCTTCTTTGATATTCCTATCATGTGCCATATTGATTTTTGTTTCAACCTATCCTCATGATGACGATCACTCGCTATCAGGCAGCGGGTTCTAGCGCTGTTCCAGAGAGGCCCGATCTGGCAGGTCTTCTACCTCCGGCTGAGGGAGCTGCTATCTTAGTTCCTGGCCCTCCGGCGGGAGCAGCAGCAGCGACAGTTCCAGGAGGTCTTCCACCTCCAGCAGCGGGACCGTCTATGTTTATTCCTGATGTTCTTCCACCGCCGCCTTCGATACCGGCAGATGCTCAGGGGATGATGGCCCTTCTACAGCAGATGCTGCAGACGCAGAGAGCACAGGCAGAGGCACAGCACCGTCAAGCAGAGGTGCTGCGACAGACCATGGAGAACTCGCATCAGTTAGCTATGGCAGCAGTGGAGAGAGGTGCACCGGCTACAGTTCAGGGAGCACCAGCATAGCAGCAGGGTCAGGAGAGGCCCGGTACACATCTCGACTTCAGGAAGATGAACCCGCGGGATTTCAAGGGTACCGAGGGTATCCTATACGCGGATGACTGGCTAGAGGATGTCCAGGGGAGTCTGGAGTTGGCAGAGGTTCCGAGAGGTCTGTGGGTGACTTCTGCAGCGAGCCAGTTCTTTGACATAGCCTTGACTTGGTACCGCACGGATCCGCGTGCGTTAGTGAGAGGTATATCTTGGAAGGACTTCAGGAAACTCTTTAAGGAGAAGTTCAACCCAGATGTAGCCTTGACAGCTCTGGAGGGGCAGTTTGCTAGTTTGGTGCAGGGGAACTCGTCGGTGGACGAGTACGCAGCAGAGTTCTTCCGTTTGAGCAGGTTTGCACCCAGTTTGGTTCAGGATGAGGGGTACAAGGCCCGAAAGTTCAGGAGGGGTCTCATTCATGCAGTGCACACTCGCACATCTGGGCGATAAGATGCAACCTTTGAGCAGATCTTGATGGAGGCTCAGATTGCGGAGGAGGACTTCGGCCTCATGCCGAAGAGGAGCAGTGACGTTCTGGGATCCAGTTTGAGTGTAGGGCCAGCGAAGCACCCACACTTCCAGCAGAGACAGTTCCAGCAGCAGCAGCCTCAGTTGCAGTTCCAGCAGGTACTGGCGCGTGCCCAGCAGCATCAGGGTCAGGGTCAGGGACAGAGGCTAGCTACACAGTGTAACTTCTGCGGGAAGCCAGGGCACACTAGAGAGGTGTGCAGGAAGAGATTGGGCGTCTGCTTATACTGTGGGGCGCCCGATCACCAGCTGAAGGACTGCCGTATTCGAGGAGTCTGAGGAGTTCAGGACAGAGCGCAGCCGACCAGAGGACCAGCAGCTTAGCAGAGAGGTCCTCCACGTCAGACGCAGCATCAGCATTTTCACCAGCACCAGAAAGGAGCCCCTGCGGGCAGAGCGTTTACCCTGACAGCAGAGGAGGAGGCAGAGCCAGTAGGCGATGTAATAGCAGGTCACGTTCTTCTCGATTCATTCCCTATATCTACCTTATTTGATTCTGGTGCCTCACATAGCTTTGTGTCTGTCTCCTTTGCTCTGAGACACAATATTATTGTTGAACCCTTGGGTAGGACTTGCAAGATACTGACCGGGGGAGGCATCATCCTGGTCAACAATATCTGCAAGGGGCGGAGAGTTACTGTAGGAGGCCGAGTTTTCGGTGCGTGCTTGCTCGTAATACTCCTTCCGAGGTACGATGTGGTACTCGAAATAGATTGGTTGAGAATGCACCATGCTACTATAGATTTTAGAGGAGGTAGGATTTTGTTTAGGCCGCCGGAAGAGCCAGAGGTTGTGTTTTCCAGAGGAGCAGCTGAGCCGGTAGATGGGTTCTGTGGAGCTTTACTGGCGGGGCAGGCATTGCCGTATCCATTGATAGCTGACTTCATGGATGTTTTTTCCGAGGAATTGCCTGGGATACCGCCAGATAGAGATGTTGAGTTCTCTATAGACTTAGTGCCAGGTGTTGAGCCTATTTCACAGCACATCCATAGGGTCAACAACAGCGAGTTGGCGGAGCTGAAGAAGCATGTCGACGAGCTGCAGGACAAGGGATTCATTAGATCCGGTTCATCGTCTTGGGAAGCGCCAGTCCTGTTTATGCCGAAGAAGGATGGTACAATATGTATGTATATCGATTACATGGCGCTCAGCAACCTTACTATCAAGAATAAGTACCCATTGCCGAGGATCGACGACTTGTTCGATCAGTTAAGTGGTGTCAAGGTGTTTTCAAAGATAGATCTGAGGTCCGGCTATCATCAGCTGAAGGTGAAGCAGGAACACATTCCGAAGACAGCTTTTCGGACTCGGTACGTCCAGTACGAGTTCACAGTGATGCCATTTGGGTTGACCAACGCCCCAGCTGTGTTCATGAACTTGATGAACAAGGTATTCCATCAGTACCTTGACAAGTTCATGGTGGTCTTCATAGACGACATCCTGGTCTACTCGAAGACGCCGGAGGAGCACGAGGAGCATCTGAGGATTGTGCTCGAGATCCTGAGAAAAGAGCAGTTGTACGGGAAGTTGTCGAAGTGTGAGTTCTTCCTGGACCAGGTCGAGTTCGTAGGTCATGTTGTGACCGAGCACGGGATCTCAGTAGACCAGAGGAAGATTGCTGCGATAGAGTCTTGGTCAACGTCCAGTACAGTTGTCGAGATTCGAAGCTTTCTGGGATTGGCGGGCTACTATCGAAAGTTCGTCCAGGATTTCTCACGGATCGCGGAGCCGATGACTAGACTCACCAGGAAGGACGTGGAGTTCTTCTGGACTGAGGAGTGTCAGGCCGTCTTCGATGAGCTGAAGAGGAGGTTGACATCAGCTCCTATCTTGACGTTGCCGTCTGGGACCGGTGGTTTCTCGATTTACAGCGACGCTTCTGGCCGGGGTCTGGGTTGTGTACTTCAGCAGCACGAAAAGGTGATTGCCTATGCATCTAGGCAGTTACGTCATCATGAGAAGAACTACCCGACTCACGATCTGGAGTTAGCCGCTGTCATCTTTGCCCTAAAGTTGTGGAAACACTATCTGTACGGAGAGCGGGTTGAGATCTTTACTGACCATAAGAGCTTGAAGTACGTGTTCACTCAGAAGGAGCTGAACATGGGACAGAGACGTCGGCTCGAGCTGATGAAGGATTTTGATATCGCCTTGCAGTACCATCCAGAAAAGGCCAACGTAGTCGCAGATGCCTTGAGCAGGTATCCAGTGGCTATGTATCTGACATCAGACCGTCATCTTTTGGCCGACCTGGACAGTTTGGGAATCTAGGTGATTATTCCGAGCATGGAGGTGCAGATGTGGGGTTTACAGATTCAGTCTGGTTGATAGACAGGGTCAGATCAGCACAGTATGATGATGTTGCCCTGAGGTGCATCAGGGAGAAGGTGCAGGCAGGGCTGCTTGATGATTTCTCTATTGCCGAAGATAGGTCGCTGCGGCACGGTGCTAGACTATGCGTTTCGAGTGGAGAGCTTCGGGAGGAGGTTCTTCAGGAGGAGGTTCTTCAGGAGGCTCATCGCTCTCAGTACTCTATGCATCCTAGTGCCAATAAGATGTACAGAGATCTGAGAGAGCACGTTTGGTTGTACGGCATGAAGCGCGAGGTGGCTCAGTTTGTATCTCGTTGCTTGGTTTGTCAGCAGGTGAAGGCCGAGAGGCAGAGGCCTGGTGGATTTCTACAGCCACTACCTATTTCTGAGTAGAAGTGGGAGCACATCACCATGGACTTTGTGTCCGGACTTCCACGATCTCCAGGAGGAAAAGACGCGATTAGGGTCATAGTTGATAGATTGACCAAATCGGCCCACTTTTTGCCTTTCAAGGTGGGATTGTCTACGGAGAGATTGGCAGAGCTGTATGTTCATTAGATCATGCGATTGCATGGGGTTCCTATGAGCATAGTTTCAGATCGGGATAGCCGTTTTACTTTCCACTTCTGGAGGAGTTTGCAGGCTAGCTTGGGCACCTCGCTCCAGTTCAGTACTGCTTATCACCCCCAGACAGACGGGCAGTCGGAGAGGACTATCCAGACCTTGGAGGATATACTTCACACGTGTGTGCTAGATCTCGGGGGTTCTTGGGAGGATCATCTTCACCTGGTAGAGTTTGCTTACAACAACAGCTACCAGACCAGTATAGAGATATCGCCATTCGAGGCTCTATACGGACGGAGATGTCGTATTCCCTTGTTATGGGACGATATTGGAAAGAGGGTGCTGCTTGGACCAGAGATGGTGGTGGATGCACCTGAGAAGGTCCGGCTGATTAGAGACAGACTTCGAGTGGCTCAGGATAGGCAGCGGCATTGGGCCGATAGCCACCGGAGACCGTTAGAGTTCGAGGTTAGTTTCAGTTTCTGCTTGTGATTGTTTGTGATTTGTTTGTCCTTTGTGCTGAGTTTGTTTTATGTCTAGGCTGGTGCTTTGGTGTTCTTGAAGATTTCTTTGACACGGGGCACGATTCGCTTTGGCGGGGGCGGAAAGCTTAGTCCGCGCTACATCAGACCTTTCACCATTCTTGAGAGGGTCGGTGCAGTGGCTTACCGGCTAGACTTGCCGTCTACGCTAGAGGGGGTACACAACGTGTTCCATGTGTCGCAGCTGAGATGGTACATGGCGGACCCCAGCCATGTATTGGACCATTCAGCGATCGAGGTGGGGCCTACTCTTCACTATCCAGAGCAGCCAGTGGAGATTCTGGATCGTAGGGAGAAGGTGCTCCGGAACCAGGTTATACCCTTGGTTCGCGTTGCATGGAGACATCACTCTCCAGGTGAGTCTACCTGGGAGAGAGAGGACGACATGCGAAAGCGTTTCCCTTATCTCTTCGAGCCCTGAGGTATAATTTTGTTTTTGTATGTGATTCAGTGTATGTTTGTTTTAATTTTGAGAAAATTTTTTTTTAAAATGGATAGATTTGTCACCCCCAGTTTTCATAAACAGGGGTATTTTGGTAATTTTCCACTTTAAAATTATTTTGGAATTATTTATTTATTTATTGTATTATTTTGGGGTTGTTTGAGTCGGGTTCGAATTTCAACTCATTCCGACTTATTTCGGGGACCCGGGGTAGTTTTGACCTTAGCGGGCCCACACATTAATTAGCCATGACCCACAATATTACCATCAAAAGTTAGAAGGATTAGTCATGACCCCATGGATTAGGTTAGACCTAATTAGAACATTAGATTTACATTTTTAACCCCCAAACCCTAAGCCAACTTGTATTGAGCTAATTAAGCAATAGAGGGACAAACTTGTAATTAGTAAAAAGGGGGTAATGGAGCCATATGGCCGGCCACATGTAGGTGGGGAGAGAGAGAGAGAGACATCATCATTTGTTCTCATCCACTTTCTTCCTTCTCCAAGGGTTCTTTCCATTTTTTTTTGAGAGCTCCACCATAGTTTCCATCTCCAAAATAGGTAAATCTCTTCTCTAAAATAGTTTTCATTGCATGTAGAATGGTTAGAAACCTATAGAAATGTTTCCCATGGTTGTGTCTCCATTAGAGTCTATTTCGTGTTCATTTGGACATTTGTAGAGGTGTCCAATATGTAGGATCGTGTCCTAATAGGAAAAACCCCTATTTGGACACATAAATTGTTTGTGCATTTATTTTGGTGTGTTCTAATATTATTCCAGATTTTTGCTTTGTGTTAGGAATAGTTTTTCCCATGTATCTTAATGTATCTTTTTCCTATAATCTATATGTATTTATATATGGTTATATATATCATCCTCTATATATATATATGGTTATATATATCATCCTCTATATATATATATATATATATATATATATATATATATATATATATATATATATATATATATATATATATATATATGTATATATATATATAATAGGGTGGCTTATATATATATGGATATTGGTTGTGGTGTGTGATGTTTGTGTTGGTATGGGAAGCGGGCAAGCACAGGTTCGGCCAAAAGGTGGGGAATGTGTGTGTGGTTGTTAGTGTAGGAAGGGTGTTTAATGATATGTTGAGAGGGGAAATGTGAAGAGGAGTTATAGAGAGATTGAGAGTAGTTTGTGAATGATTAAGGAGGGGGAGGAAACCAATTCCTGCTGTCCTAAAATCCCCCTACTACTGTCCAATACACAACCCATTAAATCCCTTTACTGCTGTCCAAAAACAGCCCCTTACATCACCCAATGTGCTGTCCCACACATGTCAGTCCCCTTCACTCCAAATCTGTCCAGATTTTGCCTACATGTTGGCTGTCCCTAATGCCACAGGACCGCCCCAATTCAGTCTCACCTGGCTGTCAAGTGCAGTCCCATTTAACCCTTCAAACAGTCCATGTAACCCCTATACATGGCTGTCCCCACTGTCCTAAAATAGTCCACATTGTACCACAAAATCAGTCCCCATATGACCCCATATTAGTCCCCAAATTGCCACTCTACCAGCCCCTATATAACCCCACAAAATTAGTCCAACTTGGTCTACAAAACCAGTCCCCACTTGATGGAACTGGGGATTCCCAGGACCCTTCCTTTGGTGTGCGTATTGATCGATAGAAAGTTAAACAGATCTAATACGTGTTCTAACCCTTCATAGGCGGAAACTAGGGTTCACGAATTATACCTGCGGCAGAAAAGAGACAAGTAATTCCTGGCAATCTCGAGCGGACGATCCCAAGATCTTCTGTACGTATTCCTTCCTCGAGTTGGACGTCGTGTGGGCGACGATCTCCCAACTTTTTCTTCTCCTTGTCAACACTCTCTTTCTCTCCTTACGTGAATCACGAATTTAGAGAAAATTTCAGATTTCTGATCAGTAATCTGGCGGCCACAGAATAGAGGATATATATAGGCTACGGCATGGACTATGAGGAAAAATTAGGGTTAGGCCTCCTAACGGATCTGGATATCCCGTGTTCAGCCCGAACACACAATCCAGGCCCATTAACAATAGCTCGGTCCACTAATGAGCTATTGTTGCACTACCTCCCTAATCCCAAATTATGTTTGTGGGCTCCTTTTATTATATGCTCGTTTGGCTCCCCATGTTAAGATATCGTATGTTCGTCGATCAAATTAAGTTACTGACAACTATATTGATTCGAGATCTTTTATCCTTAAGTAGTATCGCTCAACTTTATTTGTCATGTCGGATATAATCCACCTGCAGGATTTACATGACAATCCTTATGAGCTCCTTAAGAGGACATCATCAACCCGATGTATCGGAACATGGATTCCATTTATAATCAATAGCCCATCATACATACAATATTATTACCCAATTCATAGAGATTGTTGATCCATAATGAATCTCACTCTTTTATGAGTCAAAGTAATGCACATTGCATATACATGTCCGTTATTATATCCGAATTAAGAGTACAAGCATCCATAATAACATAGGTGTTTGTTCTCTTATGTAGTCAGTACAAAGAGAACAACCTCAAGTGGTCCTGTTCAATACACACAAAGTGTACTAGTGTAAACCTATAGTCAAGATAGACTAATACCAGATTACACTACAACCTTTCCAATAGGTTGTTCAAGTCCATCTAGGTTGTGAACTATTTATATACTCCATAGAAACTGATAATATGATCTTCTGTGTGACACCACACACCATATTATCTACAATATAGAATATCAGACATTTGCATTAACACTTGCAACAAATATAATATGCAAACATTTGCCCATATGATTCTCATTCAAAATTTAAGGAAATAAGATTACTACAAAAGTGATGCTTTTAGTATATAACCCTAACACACTTGCCTCAAATCAGCCCCACTTTTAACACCAAACCAGTCCCCAAATTGCCTATGTGTGTATGAGTGTTTGTGAGGTATTGTGTGTGTGTGTGAGAGCTAAGTGAGTGTGTCTAGTAGCCTATAGGATAGCCTATATCTAAACTAATAGGAAACCTATAGGAAAGCCTATTAGAGTGTGGTATATTATGAGAGTGTTGTATGTGAGTGAGTGTTGGGTAGAGTTGAGGGTAAATATATGATATGGTTTAGGAATAGGGTAAACCATACCATGTATCCCAACATAGCCTAGATACCTAGGATACCTATTTTCCTTGGTAGGTAAACCTTAGATAGGTTGATACCTAGCTACCCTAAGAAGTCTAGGCTAGTACCATGGGTATTTGCGGGGTTTCCTTGGGATTGGGCAAGGTATCGGGATTTACCTTGGTAGGGTAAATACTAGTTTTGCCTAGGAATAGGGTATTTGTGTTAGAAGTCTAAGATAGAGTTAGAACTTGTTTCTCGTGGTTGGTAATGATCAAATATGGTGCTCATAGAATAGTTTTGACGTTGGTTGACATTTTTGACCAAAAGTCAACAAAAGTCAACCGAGAGTCAAACTTAGCCTTTAAGCGACCCGATTTGAACGAATCCAACCCAGAGTTGACCAGTTGACTGAAAGTCAACATTAGACTAGTTTGACCTAGGGTTGACATAGAGTTGACCTGAGTTGACTTTTTGACCAAAAGTCAACTGTAAGTCAACCCTTGACCCAGTTTGACCTAGTTTGACTTGGATTGACTTCCAGTGACCTAGTATGAACCACTATGACCTAGTATGACTCAGTTTGACCTAGATTGACCTAGTTTTGACTTAGACTTGTATTCATGGCTTCTATTAGTTTCCTTTTTCAGTATTAAGCCCTGTTTGACTCATAGTATCTTATTTTAGGTCTTTGATCACTCTGAGCGTTTGTTCATCTTATCAGCTCAGGACCACAGGCGAGTACATTTACTGATAGTTTTTATTGTCTTGATATCTACTATATCCGATTTAGTTGTAGTATTTTACATGATTCCCGACACGACGGTTCACGGACTAGTATACGTCGGATCCTGTCATGAGATGTTATTCCTGTAGGAACGATATAGTAAAGCGTAATACTCTAGAGGGGGGTGAATAGAGTTGGCAGCAGAATAATACTAATTAAAAAAGTTAGCAACACAATCACAGTATATAATCACAGATGAAATAAAGTAAAGGCAGAGTTCAGAAAGCAAACGCAAAGACAGCGATGTATACTGGTATCCCTCTGTTGAGGACTAATCCAGTCGGTAGAACTCTTGCTACCAGTTTGAATCCATTATAGGAAAAACCGCAAGTTTTCTTACGAAGTCCTTGCAACTTCTACAACGCGAGCTTTGATACGAAGAACTCGTCCAACTTCAAATGTGAAGAGGTATTCTTCAATCAAGCCTTCTGATTACAATCTCTCAAAAACTTCTAGACCGTACCGCACTGGCAAATCGACTAGAGGATTGTAACTGGCTTGGGATCTGAAAATGAAAGCTCTAGAAAACTCTTTGGAAGACAGAAAGCTTTTTAGATAGAGAGAAGATTGAAAGTGAATGAGTGATTTGAAATGATCGAAATACTTCTCTATTTATAGGAATTCCAAAGGGAGAACTCTGTCAAAATTCGGGCAGAATTCGGGCAGAACTCTATGAGCAAATCTCGGTCAAATCCGCAACTGCAGGAGGACCAAGTTCCAGAGAATTCAAAATCAAAACGGCCACCAACCGAACTCTGGCCGAACTCTGGCCGAACTCTGGCCGAGTTCTGTCAGGGTTAGGTTAGGGTTTTTAAAATAGGTTTTGGTAATTTTTGAAAACCTTTTTGTAAACAATTTGATAGGTCATTTTAAAAACATTTTGAACTATTTTGGGAATAGCCTATTTGCCAGTACGACTCGATGTACAATGTATTCCTAGACTCAAATAAAAAGAAAATTACATTGCATAGGAAATACAGACTCAAGTAGGCAAACAGATCTTCAGTCTTGAACGAAGTGAATATCCAATCTTGCTTATGTCCAAGAAGCTGAGAATGTCCCAACAAGCTTTGTATATCCAGACAGAGTTTTGATCAATTATTAAAATCAGGTTGACCATATGACCAATGGGCCAACAATCTCCCCCATTTTGATAATTGACAAACTATGAATGATATAACAATAAGCTAGTTCGAAAAAATATCAAAAGGTGAAAAATTGTTCATAACCTTCATAACCTGTATTCAACTCAAAAAAAATGTTAGATCATTTTAATTTTCTCCCCCTTTGTCACTTAGCAAAATAGTTGTACAAGAGAAGGCTCCCCCGCATGAAATGCAGAAGACTCCCCCGCAATCAATGCATAAGTAACAAATAGTGAGAAAACAAAATAAAAGATACAGTAAATAATTAGAGATATAGCATTACAGGCATGTAATATTTCTACAAATTATCATCACAAGCATGTATTGCATAAAAAAAATCTCAGGCATGCTATTTCACAGACAGTTTAAAAATGAAAAGAAATATAAGAAAATAGTGCTAAACAAAATGCTAAACTAAACTGAGATGTCATAAATGAAACATCATAAACATGTCCATGAAGATAAAAGAAATACTGATAGCAAACTACAAAGTACTAA
Source organism: Iris pallida (assembly GCA_029216955.1). Lineage (NCBI taxonomy): Eukaryota > Viridiplantae > Streptophyta > Magnoliopsida > Asparagales > Iridaceae > Iris > Iris pallida. The sequence goes on from JANAVB010043653.1 coordinate 70,845, forward strand.
TCAAAAAGTAAATGATAAAAACTTGGAATGTCGGAGCATTTCCAAGTATACAGTAGAATGTCACTAGTAATCAGATCAGATCTCATCATCACTATCCTCATCAATATCATCAGCAGCACGGCCAGCATGACCGGAAGTACCAACACCAGAAGTACCAGCGCCAGTAGGATGAGTAGGGGCGCCAGCATAGAACTCGCCAACATAATCTCGAGGAGCACGATACCAATCATAGGCGTTACCGGGCTGAAAGTAGGCATGGACAGCCTCATCCTCACAGCGGTAACCCGAAAAAGCTGGATCTCGAGGGATGGAAGCGGCTGAATAACCAGTCTGAGCAAACCGTAGATCAGCCAAGGAGTTTGCCATCGCCTGGTAACGGGTGACATCGCGGAACTCACGCTCGCGAGCCATGTCCGTCATCGAGACGTGCAAAGCAGATAGGTGCTGATGTATGCCCTCAAAAGTCATGGCATACGGCTGATGTAGTGGAGATGGTGCAGTAGGAGGAGCAGGAGGTGTAGCTGAAGCAGTCCGGCTGCGACGAGAAAACTGGAGTAACTTGGGCTCAGAGTCCTGAGTACAAGTCGATAGATCGATGTCGAAGCGCTGAAAGATACGAGGGAGAATCATCGCATAAGAGAGATTTCGATCTCTTGCACGACAACGTCCCATCATCTGAATAATAGTCTTGGGGACGGAAAAAGCAATCCCCTTGATAAGATGATACATAGCGGACAGCTCAAGCGAAGTCACATCATCCTTGGAAGTGGATTTTGGAAGTAGAGTAGAGTAGATGATGTGATGCAATTCGTAGTTAAACAAGTTAAGGTTGTTAGCCTTAAACTTTCCAGAACGTACTCTGTCAGGTGCACAAAGTTCCGTTTTGAAACTCGTGAGTGTAGTGCCTTCGGGAAACTCGAATTTCGTGATATCAACTAGCGGTTCACCTTCATTGGGAATCCCAAGAATCTCCGCTATGAGGACATCATTGAACTCAATATCTATGCCTCCAACACGTGTGCTCACGTCAAAAGTGTTAACTACGAGATTGCAATAGAACAATCTAATGGCATTAGTAGCAATTGGGAAGCACAGTTTAACAAGCAAATGTAACCCTAATGCCTCAAATAAGTGACGATGGTCAGGAAATACCGTCCATTTAACCGGAGCGCCGCTGCATATGGATCGGGTGGAAAAGTCACCGTACCATAATAAAGCTTGATCGAGGGTTTGAAAGAAAAACCCATCGAAAGCACCGTCGCTCTTTTGGACTGGCGAAAACAAAGAATCCGTGTGAGGATTCGAAGAGGACCCTTCCTCACTAGGAGTAGTCTTCTTCCTCTTAGACGGATTAAATCTAGGTGCCATTGAAATAAATAAGCACAAATTTGAAAGTGGAGAAAGAGAGAGTTATACCTCACAAAAATTAGATATGTTGTAGAGAAGGATGATCTCCGCACGATTCCAAAGTTTGGAAGGATTTCACCAAGTAGATAGGGAGCAATGGGTTGGTGAATACCTAGGGTTTGGAGGATTTTCGGGCGGCTGTAGCTGCTGGTTGGAAATATGGAAGCAATGGAAGAGAAGAAGCTCTCGGGTTGTGTATATATACACAGATACCCCCAACCGAACTCGGGCCAAATTCGGTCAGAGTTCTGGCCGAATTCGCCTAGGGTTCTTTCAAGTTGATTTTGCTACTTCTTTTTCATTGACTCGTTTCAAATATTTAATTCAAAGATTAGTTATTTTAGCTTTCAAATAATATAATTAATAATGTTTTATGAGTTAAATATCGTTACACAGCAGCTGTCTCAGATTAGCTGTAGGAGTACTGTCCCAGCTGGCGGAGGTTCACCGGGGAACTCTTAAATACCGCTTCGCTTCAACCGTAGTTGTGGTGACAGACAGACTCTTTATTAGCTTGTCTCTAACACAGTTTTTGCATAATGATATAAAAAACATAAAATAAAATCAATTAATATTATTGACGTCCAAAATTCCTAATTCTCGACGTAAATAATTGAAGCGATCTTCCGCTAGAGGTTTAGTGAAGATGTCAGCTAATTGATTATCAGTATCTATGTATACAAGGTTTATATCTCCATTTTGATGATGATCTCTAAGAAAATGATGCCGAACTTCGATATGTTTAGTACGAGAGTGACATACAGGATTCTTAGTCAAATTAATGGTGCTAGTGTTATCACAGAAAATGGGAATATGTGTGTAAAATAAATCAAAGTCTTCTAAGGTTTGTTTCATCCACAAAATCTGAGCACAACAACGTCCTGCGGCGATGTACTCAGCCTCTGTTGTTGATAAGGCTACAGAATTTTGCTTTTTACTAAACCAAGAGACTAGATCCTTGCCTAAGAAATGACATGTACCGCTAGTACTTTTTCTATCAACCTTGCATCCAGCAAAATCTGCATCCGAATAACCAATAAGGTCAAAGGATTTGGATTTGGGATACCACAAGCCGACAGAAGAAGTGCCTTTAAGGTATCGGAAGATACGCTTAACTGCGGACATATGTGATTCCTTTGGGTTAGCTTGAAAACGTGCACACAAGCAAACACTAAACATTATATCTGGACGACTAGCAGTTAAGTAAAGTAAACTACCAATCATACCTCGATACTTACGTGTGTCGACTGGCTTGCCTTGTTCGTCAGAATCCAGCTTTGTTGAAGTTGCCATCGGAGTGCCAATAGGTTTGACATTGTCCAGATCAAACTTCTTTAGCAAATCTTTTGTGTACTTGGCTTGATTAATGAACGTCTCATTGTCGGTTTGTTTGATTTGCAATCCGAGAAAGAATTTCAGCTCTCCCATCATGCTCATCTCAAACTCATTCTGCATACACTTAGAGAATTCTTGACAAAGAGATTCATCAGTGGATCCAAATATGATATCATCAACATAGATCTGAATTAAAAGCAGCTTGTCATTAAAAATTTAATAAAAAGTGTAGTGTCAACCTTTCCTTTTGTAAAACTGTTGTCAAGTAGAAAAGAGCTTAGACGATCATACCAAGCACGAGGGGCTTGTTTCAAACCGTATAAGGCTTTCTTCAACTTGAAAACATGGTCAGGATTTTTGAAATCCGTGAAACCCGGAGGTTGTGCTACAAAAACTTCTTCTTTTATAAATCCATTTAGAAAAGCACTTTTTACATCCATTTGAAAAAGTTTGAAATCATGAAAACATGCAAATGCACATAACATACGAATGGATTCTAATCTCGCAACTGGGGCATAAGTCTCATCGTAGTCGATACCCTCTTCTTGATTGTATCCTTGAGCTACGAGTCGAGCCTTGTTACGAGTTACTAAACCATCCTCATTCAGTTTGTTTCGGAATACCCAACGGGTGCCAATGACCGGATGATCAATAGGCTTGGGAACAAGTTCCCAAACTTGATTCCGTTCGAATTGGTTCAATTCCTCTTGCATGGCATCTATCCAGAAACTATCACTACATGCTTCATCAATAGATTTAGGTTCTAGCTGTGAAATAAATGCAACACTAGAAATAATATCTCTACTGGATGATCGAGTGCTTACTCCTTTGGTAATGTCACCTATTACCAAATCTTGTGGATGATCAGCTGTGAATTTTAACCTTTTCGGTAGACTCTGTAGGTAGCTGGTTCCTGGATCTCCTCTAGGGGGTTCAGCTAGTGCAGAGCTTGGTTCAGGTTCAGCTGATGTTGAGGTTGATGTAGGCAGATCTTCATCATTGTCATCGAGAGTCATTTGGTTTATTTCATCAAAAGTGACGTTGATTGATTCTTCGATGATCATGGTACGTTTGTTGAAGACTCTGTATCCTTTGCTCTTGGCCGCATAACCTAAAAATATACCTTCATCGGCCTTTTTGTCAAACTTTCCCAAATTGTCTTTAGTATTAAGAATAAAGCACTTACAGCCAAATATCTTAAAATATGAAACTGAAGGAATTCTATCAAACCATAACTCAAATGGAGTCTTCTTCGATTTTGGTCGAATTAGAACTCTATTGAGCACAAAGCAAGCTGTATTTACAGCTTCAGCCCAGAAGTATTTGGGTAGGCTAAATTGATTTAACATTACTCTGACCATTTCGGTTAGAGTTCTGTTCTTACGTTCCACAACTCCATTTTGTTGTGGAGTTCTAGGGCAGAAGAACTCGTGTATGAAACCGTGTGTGTCATAAAATTGCTCGAAATCAGCATTCTCGAATTCGCCTCCATGATCGCTTCTAATACGAGTGATCATGTAACCTTTTTCATTTTGTACTTTCTTGCAAAAGGCGACAAATTTGGATAATGCGTCATTCTTGCGTGTCAAAAAATATACCCACGTGTATCTAGAGAAATCATCTACAATTACAAAAGCATATAATTTACCTCCGAGGCTAGCAACTCTGCTAGGACCGAATAAATCCATGTGTAGCAATTGTAGAGGTCTAGTAGTACATACTGCATTTACAGACTTGAATGTGGATCTGGTAGCCTTGTTCTTTTCACATTGGCTGCATACCGAATCCTTCTTGAATGTTATGTCTGGTAAACCGCGTACTATCTTCTTTGTGGATAATCTTGAAATTGTATCCATATTTGCATGACCGAGTCTCATGTGCCATAGGTGACTCTCATCACTTTTGGCCAATAAGTATCTACCTGAAATGTTAGCTTCTTCCAACAGATAGAAAACATATATATTGTCTTCCCTGATACCTTCAAAGATAGTGCTACCAGTTGAACTATCAACTATAGTACATTTCTCTTTGCCAAAATTGATACCATAACCATGATCAGCTAGATGACTTATGCTGAGCAGATTATGTTTCAACTCGGTAACCAGACAGACATCTTTAATCACGGGATAGGGAGACTTACCAACATCACCGATACCAACAATATATCCTTTCAAATTATTATCAAAGGAAACATAACCTTCCTTCTTCTTCTTCGACAGTGTTGCAAATAGGGTAGCGTCACCGGTCATATGCCGTGAGCAACCGCTGTCGAGGATCCATTTGCTTCTAGCATGTGAAGGGTGTTCCACCTACAAAACAGTTTGCAGATTAAACCTTTGGTACCCATTTCTTGTAGGGTCCTGAATTGTTAGCTTTAGGTATCCAAGCATAAACGTTTAAATCTACAAGCTTTCTCATTCTACATGCAGATGATATATGACCAATGAGGCCACAATAATGACATTGTGCATGTCGAGTGTTGAAAGCTGTGTGGTGTGCATGGTTGGTAGGTTTGGGTTTTCTAGTATAGAAGAATGCATACCTATGATCATGTTTGGGCTTAACCTTTTAGGGTAAAGGTTTTATATGGTTTGGTCTGACAGTGTTTGGCTTGGGAATATTCTGAATTTTTGGTAAGTGACACGTGTTAGGATAGGAAGCAGCAGGCTCAGGCTGTTTTCCTAACCTAATTTCCAATTTTTTGGAAGTGTCATATAACTTAGTATAATCAGAAGTGAGTGATTCCATTCTGATTTGTGCAGATTGAAGACTTTTCTTTTCGTTAGAAAGATCTTCTCTCAATTGGTCTATAATCTTGTCTTTCTCTTCGGATGACTGTTTAGTCTCGTGTAATAAGAGCTTTATAGAGGAAAGCTCACCAGACTCACTAACATTAGCTCTAACCTCAGCTAGTAGGTCGGTAAGTCTTCCTATTTCTCCTTTGTACTCTTTGAGTACCTTCTTAGCGGTCTGATATTTACTACGCAGTTTCCTGTAGTCAAGCATCAGGTCACTGAAGGCATATCCTAGTTGCTCAAAGGTAAAGTCAACATATGTTTCTACAGGTTCAGTAGGTACCTGATCGATTGCCATGAAGCAGATGTTTGCAGCATCCTCTGAATGTTCATCTTCTGAGTCGCTAGCTTCACTCTCATGCCATATGCTGGTGTTGGCGTATTTCTGAGACGTTGATCTTTTCAGGTTGCCTTTTTCATACCTGTTGTTCTTCTTGCTCGATGATGAGTTGATGGGACAGTCTTTCTTCATATGTCCCTTCTTCTTGCAGCCATAGCAGACAGCATCTTCTTGGTACCAGTTGTTGCTGTTGTTCTCTTTGACTCTCTTCTCATGTCTCATAAATCTTTTGAACTTCTTTGCTATGAGAGCTTGATCTTCAGCGTCAGATCCACTGCTGTCTGAGTCATCTTCAGCAGCTTTTCTGTGCTGAGCCTTGAGGGCGATAGTCTTCTCCTTTGGTGCAGGCTCTTCAAAATCTTGTAGATCCAGTTCATGAGTGAGTATCTTACCCATGAGTACTTCAAGTGACATTGTGGTGAGGTCGTTTCCTTCAATGATAGCTGTAGCCTTCGGAATCCAGTTCTTGGTGAGAGCTCGCAGGAGTTTGCGAATCTTTTCGTGGTTACTGTATTCTTTGCCTAAGGAGGACAAAGGGTTTACAATATCCAAGAACCTCTCGAACATTTGTGTGACTGTTTCATTTGGCTTCATTTTGAACGCCTCGTACTCTTGAGTAAGTCTGCTGACTTTTGACTCCTTGACTTGAGTCGTGCCTTCATGTGTAACTTCGAGAAGCTTCCATACACCATTTGCCGTTGTGCATGTAGATACCCTGTTAAATTCTGTTCTGTCTAAGGCACAAAAAAGAGCATTAATGGCACGTGCGTCAAGACTGGCCTTTTTTCTTTTCTTCCTCTGTATAACTGTTTTGGGGTTTTTCAACTAAAACACCCTCGACATTTATACAAGGTGGCTTCTGATAGCCATCAAGAACAATAGCCCATAAGTCAAATCAAAAGACTTCAAGAAGAAACTCATCCGTGTTTTCCAATAAGTGTAGTTAGTACCATCAAACAGAGGAGGTCTGTTTGTGGCCTGACCTTCACTTGTGAATTTCATAGTAGCCATGTGATGTGCTGTGATCTAATAAATAATGAATAAATAATAGCACTTTTACCTTGCTTTACCTGTAACACCCGCTCTGATACCAATTGTAGGAACGATATAGTAAAACGTAATACTCTAGAGGGGGGTGAATAGAGTTGGCAGCGGAATAATGCTAATTAAAAAAGTTAGCAACACAATCACAGTATATAATCACAGATGAAATAAAGTAAAGGCAGAGTTCAGAAAGCAAACGCAAAGATAGCGATGTATACTGGTATCCCTCTGTTGAGGACTAATCCAGTCGGTAGAACTCTTGCTACCAGTTTGAATCCACTATAGGAAAAACCGCAAGTTTTCTTACGAAGTCCTTGCAACTTCTACAACGCGAGCTTTGATACGAAGAACTCGTCCAACTTCAAATGTGAAGAGGTATTCTTCAATCAAGCCTTCTGATTACAATCTCTCAAAAACTTCTAGACCGTACCGCACTGGCAAATCGACTAGAGGATTGTAACTGGCTTGGGATCTGAAAATGAAAGCTCTAGAAAACTCTTTGGAAGACAGAAAGGTTTTTAGATAGAGAGAAGATTGAAAGTGAATGAGTGATTTGAAATGATCGAAATACTTCTCTATTTATAGGAATTCCAAAGGGAGAACTCTGTCAGAATTCGGGCAGAATTCGGGCAGAACTCTATGAGCAAATCTCGGTCAAATCTGCAACTGCAGGAGGACCAAGTTCCAGAGAATTCAAAATCAAAACGGCCACCAACCGAACTCTGGCCGAACTCTGGCTGAACTCTGGCCGAGTTCTGTCAGGGTTAGGTTAGGGTTTTTAAAATAGGTTTTGGTAATTTTTGAAAACCTTTTTGTAAACAATTTGATAGGTCATTTTAAAAACATTTTGAACTATTTTGGGAATAGCCTATTTGCCAGTACGACTCGATGTACAATGTATTCCTAGACTCAAATAAAAAGAAAATTACATTGCATAGGAAATACAGACTCAAGTAGGCAAACAGATCTTCAGTCTTGAACGAAGTGAATATCCAATCTTGCTTATGTCCAAGAAGCTGAGAATGTCCCAACAAGCTTTGTATATCCAGACAGAGTTTTGATCAATTATTAAAATCAGGTTGACCATATGACCAATGGGCCAACAATTCCTAGACTCCCTTGGTATATGAGTATGCGATGTTCCTGTGTTCCTGTACTTATATAGACACTGATTTGGGAGTCGGCTGGCCCCCAACTCTCGAACCCCGTGTCATGACGTGCCATGTCCGAATCCGTAATACTATTCGGGGATGGGGGAATTATTAGGGGTTATGTGATCAAAGCCTTCCTGTAACTATATTTTGCTAGCGCCACCCTCACCTCACGTAGGGTGTAGCAGACACCCCATTACCAGTTATCCAGGTTGGACGACATGACTCTCCGTTGAGTACACCGTGGATTGCCGGGCCAAGTGGATAACCATCTCTTGCTTCCCTAGCCGATCACATATCGCTCTAATAGTTCAAATCACTTTTACATTTATTAGTGTATCTTACATTCTAGTTCTGCTTTACTTTTCGTACTTTTCACCATGCTATGATTCATTTCTCACATGCTCTATCTGTTTTTATAATGTGCCATGATTTGAGACTAAGTTCTGTTTGAAAGAAGGGTTACAACTCCGGTCCTTGTTTGGTTCAAGGATTGTAACTCAGCTTTCAAATGGTTCCCAAGTCGCCTATATCTTTTGTCTTGTATTTCATTATTGCTGTCTATTATAGTATTTCTCAATTCATATGGAACTGCAGTTGGTGTTTTGTACTTGCTCATTTTCCTGACAGAATACGTTGCCAAATTTTACAGATGATTCAGAGGCTGATTGCCCGACTTACTATAGGGTTGAGTCTGATGGATTAGATTTAGACCGTGGCTTATTGGTAGAGCCACTGGACTTTGCTCACCCTGAGTAGCATAGTTTAGTTAGGTTTGCCTGGCCTGCGAGCCAGCTAGTACATTTCAGTTTGTAGTATCTTTATACTTCTATTTTCTGAGACTCTGGATATTTGTGTTTAGCTTTGACTTATGGAATTTGGACTCGTTTCCTGTTTTATCTATCATATCTCTTTTCTATTGCTATCTACCTTAGTTTGATATATGTGATTAAGAATGTATTGTTATGTCACCTCCATTCGGAGTGTATATACTGTACAGGTACATTTATCTGTTTTAGTCATAGTATTTACAGACCCTATATACAGCGTTCTACCGCCGATACTGCGACGTAGACTGGACGTAACCACGTGCTCGTGCCCCTCTTCAGGGTGCGGGTCGTGACAAGACAAGATATTGCGCCTACAACCTTTTTGTTGGAGGCTGACCCAGCTTTGAGGGTAGTGAACTTTTTGAACTGTTTCGGTTTAACTCCGTCAGTCTTCAATCGCTCGAGTGGCGGATCATCTTCTGAGGAGCACGCCAATTCAGAGGGATTTCTCAACCTGATGCGTCGCTTGGGGATCTGCACCATGCAAGAGTTGGACGCCGCGCTTCGTCAGACTAATGAAGGCAAGGACAAAATATAATGTTCTTTTTTAATGAGAACAACTTTTGTTATTTTGCTCTCATGTCCTTGGTTGTAGGGGTCCACCCATCTTTATGCAAATGAAATTTTTAAAATTTCTGATATCGTGTGGCTGTGACTTCGAATGGTGCTCATGGACATATTCTTTTAGCTGATTCTTCGTTTTACTGTTTCTTCTGAGGAACACGTGGCAGTCGTTACATGCTTTTAGATGCCTATTTTTTAATTCTTTCCCAAAATAGGATCCTAGAACAACGCGTACTCACCTCCTCTTTAACCTCTTTAAAAAAGAACATTCAGAAATGAAAGAATCATTCATATTATCTCAAACAAATGTCTTCCCACAAGGCTTCACTTGCGCTACTTCATTCTGCCACTATTTGCTTGCATGTTGTGTCTTCAAAAACTAGTGAGTCTGCGCTAATTATTTCTGAAAATAGGCGCACACTATGGTCCAAATGTTTAGCTCTGATTAGAGGCACATATTGCTGTCATACGCCTGTTTGATCAGTTTTCAATACTGATATGCGCCTGCTTGTAGGCGCAATATTGATGTGCGCCTATTTATAGACGCATACTGCTGATGTGTTCCTATTTGTAGGCTCATTACTGATGTGTGCCAGTTTGTAGGCGCCATGCTGCTGATAGATTCTGCTAACTTCTCCTGTTTCATTGATATTTGCAGGGATTTGGTTAGCGAGCTTCTTCAGAACTGGTATTGGTGATTTAGATGTTGCAGAGAACATTCTTTTGATACCCACATCAGGCAGCTCATATGGTTTTGACACTCAAATCAGACAGCTTAGGACTCTTCATGTTAAGAAGGGTCTTCCTCAGATTGTAGGAAGAGCCTTTATACATGAGAGTTGGATGGTGGAGAGACAGAATTAGGAATCGGATCACAAGGGTGATATCGTTCCTAGTTCTCCTGGCGGGTCGTCTCCTTCCACCAGTTGTATTGACAGCAGCTCATCTTTGGGCTGTTGTACTCTGTGGTTCTCCTCTAGTCTTTTTGAGAGAGAAGACCAGAGTTGATTCCATTGTCGAGCTCGTTGCTTCGGGTCGAGACGACAAGGAATTGCCACCAACAAATAAGAAGATCCAAAGATGTAATAGATCTTCATTATCAATGGAAAGATCCAAAGATGTAATAGACCTTCATTTAGAATAAAAATCCGAGATGTAATAGATTTCCATTAAGATGTATCTATGTTTTTAAAGAAGGAATAAAGAATGATTTTCTCTTCTTTACGATTTGATTTTGATGTGGTGATATGAAACATAGAATCAAGGAAAAAAAAATGTGGATGACAAGTTGCTGATGTAATACAGAATTTCAAAAGTATAGAGAATGTGAACTTTCATGAGGAAAAGTGAACGGTCACTTCAATTTTCGAGATAAGGTTACTGAAAATGAATGAACAGTCACATTGGATAATGAACGAACAGTTATGAATGAACGAACAGTTAGAAATGAACGAACAGTTATAAATGAACGAACAATTGGGTTTCTTTCGAGAAGTCGCATCAGTTCTCGAGATTGACTATCTAGTTGTTTTGTCTATAAATAGAACAAAAACTTTCGTAGACATCGCCAATCACTTTCCCTTCTGTACAAAAATAAATGTCTTCCAAAGATTTGCTCATCCCGAAGCTTGAAGGAAAAACTGAGACATCACCTGCTGAGCCCCCAGTACCTCCTCAGAAAGAAAGGGGCAAAGGCTCAACTGTTCCTCCTGCGCCAGGACAGGATTTGATCTCCAAATTAGTGGAACCCGGGATGCCGAAAAAGAAGCATTGAGGATGGCTGCTTGCAAGTTTTCGTGAGTTCTGGCAATGAGATGCTTGAACGATCGGCAAACTATGTATTTAATCATGAAGGATCAGGGCCTCATCCCCGTCCTTAATATTATGTAATTCAATTCTACTTTTGAATAAAAATGAACTTTTATTTACATCATGTCTCTGAAAATAAAGTACATTTTGTCTTTATACATAATATTTCTTGAGAAATTTGCCATTGATGGACATCATAGCAACTCTACCATCCATATCTGTTAATTGATAGGCTCCATTAGAAAAGACTTTATTTATCACATATGGTCCTTTCCATTTTCCTCGAACTTGCCTTTGCTCATATGTGTCATAGTCATAGGACGTCTGACTGTAAGAACCAACTCGCCTTCTTGAAATGTTCGCACCCTGACTTTGCGATTGAAAGCTTTTGAAATTTGTGCCTGATAAAGTTCAATGTGTTGTTGAGCCAATAACCTTTTCTCATCGAGTGCCTCCAATTCCTGAAGCCGAAGATGATCATTATTGTCTGTAGTAAGCTCATTAGCAATGGCAATTATCAATGATGGAATTTGAATCTCCAAAGGTAGTACCGCTTCACATCCATATACCAGAGAAAAATGTGTGCAACCTGTGGGATTGCGGACAGTAGTGCGATATGCCCATAGACATTCTCCAAGTTTATCACTCCAATTACGTTTGTTAATAGAGACAAACTTTTGAGGAGTTTGATAATGGTCTTGTTGAATGCTTCAGCCAAACCGTTAGCCGCAGGATTATAGGCTGTTGAGGCAACATTATTGATTCTGTTGTTATCACAAAACCTATGAAACTTCTGGCTAATGAATTACGGCCCATTATCATGAATAATTCGGCGAGGGACACCAAATCTATATATCACATGATGTTTAATGAAGTTGATGACACTACTAGTTTTTACTTCAGCCAAAGGTATAGCTTCCGCCGACTTGGAAAAATAATCGGTTATAGCGAAGATGAACTGATGCCGTTTAGATGAAGGAGGATTGATAGGGCCAATTATATCCATAACCCAAGCTTTAAAAGGCCATGAGGCTGCAGTTGGATGAAGAAATTCTGATGGTTGGTGAATAAAATCTGCATGAATTTGACATGCACGACATTTCCTTGCATAATCAATAGCATCTGATACCATGGAAGGCCAGTAGTAGCCCATACGTCGGATACGATCCTGTAGTTTAGGACCAGGTTCATGTGCTCCACAAACACCATCATGAGCTTCACGTAATATCTGCTTTGCTTCATCACCAGCTAAACACCTCAAGAGTAATCCATCAAAAGTTCTTCGATACAATGTCTTAGTAGTATGATTATAATAGAATCGAAGTGATCGACGGCGGATACTTGTAGCTTCTTTAGGATCTTCTGGCAATATGTCATGTACTGCAAAATTAATGAAAGGTGTCCTCCAGTCGTCACTAATGACATTGACTTCAGTTAGGTTGCTGAATTCAATGTTGTGGTTATTTTCAACACAAAATAATTCTCTATTAGAGATAACCACTATTTGTTGTCTTTTGACTGGAACTGCCAATACTGCAGCTAAGATAGCTAAAGCATCAGCTTCTGTATTGCATGCGTGATGTACATGTTCGATGAAGAATCCTTTGAATGAAGAAGCTATTCTGGTTGCTGCTTCATGGTATGGTACCAAATCTTGATGTCGGACTTCATATATGTCTCTAACCTGATTAACAATCAGCTTAGAGTCACCATATACTTCGAGATATTCAATATTCAATTGTTTGGCTAATTGAAGTCCAATGAGCAAGGCATTGTATTCTGCTACATTGTTAGAGCATGACTTGTCTAAAGAATAAGCCCTTTGAATAGTTAATCTATCGGGTGAAACAAGAACAATTCCTACTCCAGCCACAAGAGTACCTCCAGGTCCAATTCTAGAAGCTCCATCAAAAAACAACCTCCAAGTAGGAAATTCTTCTGAGATCATATTTGATTCCAATGTTTCATCCGGAATCTCATCGTAGAGTTTAGATGTTTCAGGGACATGATGAGCTGCTAAGAAGTCAGCAAGTACTTGGCATTTCACAGACTTTTGAGGGACATATACCATATCATATTATGCTAGCAATATGGCCCATGTGGCAAGTCTAGAATTGAGTGTGTTTGGCTTTTTTATTAAAACTCGAAGAGGATTGACCCGAGATATGACATGAATAGTTTGGCCTATGATGTAATGTCTTAACTTCTGAACAGCAAACATTAAGGCTAAACATTCATTCTCCATCGGACTATAACAATGTTCAGCTCCAATCATCGTTCGGCTAAGATAGTAGATGGCTTATTCATGACCTTCCTTGTTCGTTTGAGCTAGCAGAGCTCCCAATGAATGATCCATTGTCCGGACATACATTAAGAAAGGTACTCCTGAGATCGGTGGCACAAAAACCGGTAGACTCATTAAATACCGCTTTATGTCATCAAATGCTCGTTGACATTCTTTCGTCCAAACGAAAGATACACCTTTCTTCATTAATTGAGTAAATGGTCTGCAATGTCCATATAAATTCGAAATGAACTGCCTGATGTACGCAAGTCGACCTTGGAATCCTCGTAGCTCTTTTAGGTTGCGTGGAGGACGCATCTCTTGAATGGCCTTGATCTTCTCGGGATCAACGTGTATACCCTTAGAGGTAATGACGAAGCCGAGAAACTTACCACTAGAGACACCCAAGAAAGACTTGGTGGGGTTCATCTTGAGTTGATGCTGGCACATTAGATTGAAGATAGTTCTTAAATCTTGAATGTGATCTTCTTTGAGACGACTTTTAACAGCAATATCGTCAACATAGCATTCTACAGTCTTTCGCAAATGATCTCAAAAGATAGTGCTCATAGCCCGCTGGTAAGTTGCACCTGCATTCTTAAGACCAAATGGCATGACCATATAACAGTACACACCCCGAGGAGTACGAAATGAAGTATATTTTTCATCTTCAGGATCCATCCGAATTTGATTATATCCAGAAAACCCATCCATGAAAGAAATTCGTTCGAATCCACATGTATTGTCGATCATAACATCAGTAATTGGGAGAGGGAATTTGTCTTTTGGGCAAGCATCATTGAGATCCCGAAAGTCTATGCAAACTCGAACCTTTTCGGTCTTCTTCAGGACAGGGACGACATTGGCCACCCAGTCAGGATGTTGTTCTTCTCTGATAAAGCCACAAGCTATAAGATTTTGACTTCATCATCAATTGCATCCATCATTTTAGGCTTGAATCGTCGTTGTTGTTGTTTGACCGGTTTGACATTCGGCAAGATGTTAAGCTTGTGAGTTGCAATTTGAGGATCTAATCCCTGCATATCTTCGTAACTCCAGACGAAGACATCAATATATTCACGAATAAGGTGAAGTAACTCTTGTTTATCATCTTCTGAGAGATTCTTGCTGATGAAGATTGGTCGTGATACACCTTTCTCTCTAATATCGACTTAGACCAGTTGATCTTCAGTGGGTGGTTCTTGTTGTTCAAAACGAAGTTCCCACTGATTGTCCATCCTTTGTACCCAAGGATCCATTTCAGTAGCTTCTTCAATGTCACTTTCGTCATCTTCCGAGAATTCGACGGACACCATATTAGAAGATACTATCGCCTTATGAATATGACCGATGCTGGTATCAGAGTCCCATGAGATAGAATCAGAAGAATTTGAACGTTCTTCTTCATCAGATTCAGAAGGTTCTGGAGTTTGAAGTGGTGACATATAACCGTGTCCTCGTTTCGCTTTACTGTGGTATTGTTGTGATTTTCCTCTTGGATCAGCAATACAAAGAGGGGTTCGCCTTCCTTTGCCATTGTTGAGACTTGTTCTGAAATCATAGCCCATTTTACGAATGATGGCTTTAGATTATGGACTATAGCGTCGTAATTGTAGCCTTCCTGTATCATCTCTATTATCATTATAGAGCATGATTTTTGGTTCTTCTCTCTTGTTGAAGAATATAGGCTTTTTATCTTTCTTTTGAGACGGTACTAAAAAGTACGACTCTTGTATTGAATCCAGTGATACCACATTTCGTCGAGATGATACGACTTCTATTGTAAGTGGTTTAAAGCTATCTAGCATATCCAAATAACAATGAGTATAGTAAAAAAACATTAGTATACATCAAAGGAGATGCTTTATTGATCTTTACACCATCATTTACAACAGGGACTTTAGCCTTAGCAGGCTTAGTCAGATTGATGACAAGAGGGGGAGAAGAAGAACGAGAAGGAGGAGGGAACTTCTTGCGACGAAGATCGATTACAAGCGGCTCAGAAGAGGTGAGCTCCCTTTGTTCCTGACTATCACCTTTAGGTCGCTTCTCATGGGAAGGTAGATGAATAGTCAGCGGTTGGGAAGACTGAGGACAGGAGGTATGCCATTTGACTGGAATCACCAGAGTATCATTAGGTATACTCTTCTATTCTTCATCTATGTCCATTGCAAGTACCACCTTCATGAATTTCTCTTTGTATATACGAGAATCGTTGCAATATGCTTCAACTCCTTTGAAAGGATTCAGATATGCAACCTCTTTTTGGACTTCTCCATTACTATCCATATATTTGAAACATTGGTGGCGCGTAGAGGGTACAATATTGTGTTCATAGATGAATGTCCTTCCCAACAAAGCATTGTATGAGCCATGATTGTCAATAACATAGAAAATTACCTTTGTACGAAGATTGCCAATTTGAAGTTTTAGGCATATCTTCCCCAAAGGTTCACTTCTTCCTTGATTGAATCCCAGGATGGTAGTGTCAACCCCTTGACCAATTTTATCCTCTCATAATTTTTTTTATTTTATTATTGGTCACGTACATTTGTTAAGCCTTATATTGGTTTTATTTGAAATACTAATAGAAGGTTCAATTGAGTAATAAAAGGTATTTCAGGGACCTGGGTGCAAATTGGCACTTATACAAATCTCATTTCGATTTGAACTCAGAACAGCCCTCACCAAAATGAATTCAAATTATTGAAGCCGATCCCATCTGATTCAAACACTAGCTCTTCTTAAATCTTGAGAAGATAAACCCAAATTTCAAATCTAAATCCAACCTCTCTATCTCTCCCGATGAGAGCAAACTCTATATAAAGATTCCTGCTCTCCATCTACGAACCCTAGTATTCCCTTCTTCTTCCTCCCATTGAGGTGTACGGACAGAGTTACCAACCAAGTCAGACGAACACTGCCAAGCCTGTCAGGTAATCCTATCATTAGAATTCAACCATTTCTATTATACCAAGTAACTGTTCGATGAATTGGTTGATAGAGTTTGAGTCAAAGCAAATAGAGAATCACAGGATATGGAGACATGGGTCAGATCGCACGAAGTGCAAAGGACCCATTGCATCCAGAATACATGCAAATACTTAGAATACATTTAGCACAGAGTGTAAGTTGCACCCTAGATGTTCTGAACCAATAAGTCATCACCTGGTATAAGTTAGTCTAGGGGAAACAAGGCTTTGACTTGGCCAACACCCATCAGCAGAATAAGGGTACTTTGGTGAGGTAGGTACAGGTGTTTGACACATACATGACTGATTTAGGGGTACACCAGATATCTAGGAATAGGCAGGCCGTAGCTAACTAGGAGCCTCTGTTCAGTAGGCGAATGTTGTATCCAACAAATATCGATATGTTAGATCACATCATGTATCGAATTGATACTGAATTTTTAGAGTCCATCAAAACTGATGTTTGTGGTTCTATTTTGTCCCAGTCAAAACTGATAGATAGATTTCCCCACGTCTCAGTGGAACCTAAGTCGTGTGATCGAGTTGAGGAAAGAGTGAGATAATATAACAGAGCGAGGGAGGGAGCACCTTGGTTATCAAATAAACCATGGCCTTACTCTCAAGTTTTGTACTATGCATATAGGCAAGTCACAGACTGTACCTATAGGTGATTGGAAAAACAGTATGGGTAGATCTGGGTATATTGGTTCTTAGAGTATCCGGATACCGAGGGGAACCATACCTACATATGGGTTAAAAGGGGTGCCAGACATTATCTAGGGGTTAGCTAATGGAAATAAGCGGATGTCTCTTCTTTTAGCATAGCGTTAACTGTGCTGATTTGTCAGTGCTGGATTTCTTTCTATAGTGTTTCAGTTATCAGTACACGTTGTATTGCATTTGGTCACACTTAAAGAATCATACTGTTATTGTGGTGTGTTTTTTGGTTCAACTAATCCAGTTTTGCTTCATGACTTATGTTACCAGGTATTTCTTTAAACAGTGGAAATGCCATTCCTTTTTACTCTTTGGCCTAATGTGACTTAGAATTGATACAATTCTATATAACATTTGTATCATCTTACCTCGTTTGCTAGACCCTATTAGGCAGGTACTTTGAGGGTACATACAAGGGTCATCAGTCCAGGAAACAGGGGACCCATGAGTATACACGAGTAGGTCAGATATCTAGTATAGATGTAAACTGAGTAATAGTAAGGCTCGAGTGTTAAGAGCCTATCCTGGCCTGTACCCGACTTGATAAGCCTAGGCAAGTGGATGTGTGTCCTTACAATGGCCCAGAACAGAAAGAGATATGGTAATGTAGAAGGAAAGCATAGGGATTACCTACTGTACTTTAAATGGTAGTTGGGGGAGAGGGAAACCAACTATCCTGGATATGGTTCATGTTTGTAATTTGGCATTTTGGTTTGGTTGTTGATACCTTGCGTCCATTGGCATCAGTCCAGAGTTCATGTATACAGCCCTGCTAATGGGATATGCCTGCATACACTTGGTGCAGTCACCAGGTTTTATGAGGTTCATTCACTGTACCTAAGTGGCACCGTATGTCATGTCCTTCATCATGGTTCATGTACTCACCTGTCCTTTATTAATTCGAATGTCCTGCAATTAGGACTCAGTAGATATCATATGTTACATCCTTCCAATGTACACAGGTTAACCCCAAAGCTAGTTGCCCTTATAGTTTAGGTTGCATTGCATAGCAGATGTTCCATGGTACTGGTTGTGTTAGGAACACCATACCTGAATTACCAGATGATGTGCCAGACACCTATAAATATCCTGACATATAGGCCCATATGGCCTAGGCTATGTGGAGAAGCTTCCATACATGGTATCAGTCAGCATTTTTATCCTTGGGGTTAGCCATATCCTGGGTACTGCCATAAGGCTAGGGAGCATTTTTACAAGGTCAATTTCTCAGTGAACCAGTATATGATTCAGGCTTGGGCTTAGGAAGGAGTAGGATGGTTGTGTGACTATAAGGACTCTCATGCACTGGTGCATCGGAAATTTGGGAGGGGTTAGTGTCAGTTATATGGAATATGAACATCACTTAGGGAATCAAGTATACAACTCAAGTTGTAATTGGGGTTAGCCAACAGCTTAATAATAAACCATGAGAGACTTGTGTGGGAATAAATCATAAAAAACTTAAATAGATCATAGTAGGCATTACCCATTTCTCTCTATGTGAGTCGACCTAGAAACCTAAACCATCTAAATAGATAAGTTGTTTGTACCTCAAATTGTGTTTTGATCACATTGAACCATCTAAACAGGTTAATTGGATTTTATTCAGTGCTCTGAACCTTACCAGCAGCTCAGGACTAAGGCAAGTATACCTTGCCTTTCTACACAGCTTTATTTATATGCACTGTCTATTATTTTATCTAGTTTATCATATTGTTGCCATGTATCTTTTCTATCAAGCTGGTATATTTTTATCATTGCTTTAGACAGTGTTCACAGTTAGCCTTGTGTCTTATCGATCTTGCCTTGATTGAGTCGTGCCTCCGTGTCTTGAACCTTGAAGCTAACCTGCGAGTCCACGATAGGGACGAGGGTTAGTAGTCCACACTGCGAGTCCACACTAGGGTCGAGGGTGATGCTAGCCTGCGAGTCCACACTAGGGACGAGGGTTAGTATTAGATGCAAACCTGCGAGTCCACGCTAGGGACGAGGGTTAGCAGTATAGGGTACGCTGCGAGTCCACACTAGCGACGAGGGTGATGCTAATCGCGAGTCCACACTAGGGACGAGGATTAGTAGTAGATGCTAGCCTGCGAGTCCACACTAGGGACGAGGGTTAGCAGTATAGGGTATGCCTGCGAGTCCACACTAGGGACGAGGGTGATGCTAACTGCGAGTCCACACTAGGGACGAGGATTAGTAGTTGTTCAACCTGCGAGTCCACACTAGGGACGAGGGTTTGAGTATTCGTTTCGGTTATCCGTTGACATCTTGACATGAATTCTCTAGTTCTTGTTCAGCAGTTCATCTATGTGTAGACAGTGTATAGATTCGTGCTTTATTCATTGCAACATTTTTCTGGTTTATTCTGTATCTTTCACTATGCATAATAAACTGTTAGAAAGGCTCGTTTTTATGTATCTGCTAGTCCTCTGAGGACATGATGATCTCTTCAGGTTAGCCGAGGTTGAGTTAGGAGCACCAGAGGGTTGAGCCAGCATCAGATCGCATCATTTGCACTTGAGGTGGTCTAGATTAGCAGTTTTTATTCAGTTAGTTACTCCATGTATTCTTCTATTTTCTTCCGTCTATTGGTAGTGGATTTGTGTCCACCAGACGTGACAGTGATTCTTGATATTCAGTTTATTCATTATTATTCAGTTCATGTCTTTCCATTAATCTTGACTGTGACATGATTATTCCTGTGGATGAGATTTAGTTTACCATATGATTCTAGATTGTCGTAACTTGTACTTAGACAGCGTACTACCACCGACACTGCGGCGTAGGCTGGGCTTGGACACGTTTCGTATCCGAAAAGCGGGTGCGGGTCCTGACAAGTTTTTTGGTGGCCCATGCAGGTCTACTTAATCACTTCGGTTACGTCACTGTACCATCGTGAGCCTGCGAATAGGATTAGACACTTAGGGTCTCATCACATGTCTAGACTCCTTGCCAATCCTAATCCTTGATTTCATTGAATCCTTGATTTTGCATCCTTTGAAATTCTCTTCAACGGCTAAAGTGTTTTCCTTATTACAGTTAATGGCGAAATTTTTAGTAGATTATAGCAATGGCATAGATACTATGTTTTATTTTTGACTTGCGAGTATTCGCAATAAATTGATAGCAGACTATTCATTCTAGTAATCATGAGTCATAAATTTCGAGGACGAAATTTGTTTGAGGGGGGTAGAGTTGTCAACCCCTTGACCAATTTTATCCTCTCATAATTTTTTTATTTTATTATTGGTCCGTACATTTGTTAAGCCTTATATTGGTTTTTTATTGAAATACTAATAGAAGGTTCAATTGAGTAATAAAAGGTATTTCAGGGACCTGGGTGCAAATTGGCACTTATACAAATCTCATTTCGATTTAACTCAGAACAGCCCTCACCAAAATGAATTCAAATTATTGAAGCCGATCCCATCTGATTCAAACACTGGCTCTTCTCAAATCTTGAGAAGATAACCCAATTTCAAATCTAAATCCAACCTCTCTATCTCTCCCGATGAGAGCAAACTCTATATAAAGATTCCTGCTCTCCATCTACGAACCCTAGTATTCCCTTCTTCTTCCTCCCATTGAGGTGTACGAACAGAGTTGCCAACCAAGTCAGACGAACACTGCCAAGCCTGTCAGGTAATCCTATCATTAGAATTCAACCATTTCTATTATACCAAGTAACTGTTCGATGATTGGTTGATAGAGTTTGAATCAAGCAAATAGAGAATCACAAGATATGGAGACATGGGTCAGATCGCACGAAGTGCAAAGGACCCTTGCATCCAGAATACATGCAAATACTTAGAATACATTAGCACAGTGTGTAGTTGTACCCTAGATGTTCTGAACCAATAAGTCATCACCTGGTAAAGTTAGTCTAGGGGAAACAAGGCTTTGACTTGGCCAACACCCATCAGCAAATAAGGGTACTTGGGTGAGGTAGGTATTGGTGTTTGACACATACATGACTGATTTAGGGTACACCAGATATCCAGGAATAGGCAGGCCGTAGCTAACTAGGAGCCTCTGTTCAGTAGGCGAATGTTGTATCCAACAAATATCGATATGTTAGATCCCATCATGTATCGAATTGATACTGAATTGTTAGAGTCCATCAAAACTGATGTTTGTGGTTCTATTTTGTCCCAGTCAAACTGATAGGATAGATTTCCCCACGTCTCAGTGGAACCTAGGTCGTGTGATCGAGTTTGAGGGAAGAGTGAGATAATATAACAGAGCGAGGGAGGGAGCACCTTTGGTTATCAAATAAACCATGGCCTTACTCTCAAGTTTTGTACTATGCATATAGGCAAGTCACAGACTTGTACCTATAGGTGATTGGGAAAGAGCAGTATGGGATATCTGGGTATATTGGGTTCTTAGAGTATCCGATACCGAGGGAACCATACCTACATATGGTTAAAGGGGTGCCAGACATTATCTAGGGGTTAGCTAATGGAAATAAGCGATGTTTCTTCTTTTAGCATAGCGTTAACTGTGCTGATTTGTCAGTGCTGATTTCTTTCTATAGTGTTTCAGTTATCAGTACACGTTGTATTGCATTTGGTCACACTTAAAGAATCCTACTGTTATTGTGGTGTGTTTTTTTGGTTCAACTAATCCAGTTTTGCTTCATGACTGATGTTACTAGGTATTTCCTTAAACAGTGGAAATGCCATTCCTTTTTACTCTTTGGCCTAATGTGACTTAGAGTTGAATACAATTCTATATAACATTTTGTATCATCTTACCTCGTTTGCTAGACCCTATTAGGCAGTTACTTGGAGGGTACATACAAGGGTCATCAGTCCAGGAAACAGGGATGTACCCATGAGTATACACGAGTAGGTCAGATATCTAGTATAGATGTAAACTGAGTAATAGTAGGCTCGAGTGTTAAGAGCCTATCCTGGCCTGTACCAGACTTGATAAGCCTAGGCAAGTGAATGTGTGTCCTTACAAATGGCCCGAACAGAGAGAGATATGGTAATGTAGAAGGAAAGCATAGGGATTACCTACTTACTTTTAAACGATAGTTTGGGGGAGAGGGAACCAACTATCCTGGATATGGTTTCATGTTTGTAATTTGGCATTTGGTTTGGTTGTTGATACCTTGCGTCCATTGGCATCAGTCCAGAGTTCATGTATACAGCCCTTCTAATGGAATATGCCTGCATACACTTAGTGCAGTCACCAGGTTTTATGAGGTTCATTCACTGCACCTAAGGGGTACCGTATGTATGTCCTTCATCATGGTCATGTACTCACCTGTCCTTTATTAATTCGAATGTCCTGCAATTAGGACTCATAGATATCATATGTTACATCCTTCCAATGTTCACAGGTTAACCCCAAAACTAGTTGCCCTTATAGTTTAGGTTGCATTGCATAGCAGATGTTCCATGGTACGGTTGTGTTAGGAACACCATACCTGAATTACCAGATGATGTGCCAGACACCTATAAATATCCTGACATATAGGCCCATATAGCCTAGGCTATGTGGAGAAGCTTCCATACATGGTATCAGTCAACATTTTATCCTTGGGGTTAGCCATATCCTGGTACTGCCATAAGGCTAGGAGCATTTTTACAAGGTCAATTTCTCAGTGAACCAGTATATGATTCAGGCTTGGGCTTAGGAAGGAGTAGGATGGTTGTGTGACTATAAGGAACTCTGATGCACTGTGCATCAGAAATTTGGGAGGGGTTAGTGTCAGTTATATGGAAATATGAACATCACTTAGGGAATCAAGTATACACTCAAGTTGTAATTGGGGTTAGCCAACAGCTTAATAAGTAAACCATGAGAGGAACTTGTATGGGATTAAATCATAAAACCTTAAATAGATCATAGTAGGCATTACCCATTTCTCTCTATGTGAGTCGACCTAGAAACCGAAACCATCTAAATAGATAAGTTTGTTTTGTACCTCAAATTGTGTTTTGATCACATTGAACCATCTAAACAGGTTAATTGGATTTCATTCAGTGCTCTGAACCTTACCCGCAGCTCAGGACCTAAGGCAAGTATACCTTGCCTTTCTACACAGCTTTATTTACATGCACTGTCTATTATTTTATCCAGTTTATTATATTGTTGCCATGTATCTTTTCTATCAAGCTGGTATATTTTTATCATTACTTTAGACAGTGTTCACAGTTAGCCTGTGTCTTATCGATCGTGCCTTGATTGAGTCGTGCCTCCGTGTCTTGAACCTTGAAGCTAACCTGCGAGTCCACGATAGGGACGAGGGTTAGTAGTCCACACCTGCGAGTCCACACTAGGGACGAGGTGATGCTAGCATGCGAGTCCACACTAGGGCGAGGGTTAGTATTAGATGCAAACCTGCGAGTCCACTAGGGACGAGGGTTAGCAGTATAGGGTACGCCTGCGAGTCCACACTAGGGACGAGGGTGATGCTAATCTGCGAGTCCACACTAGGACGAGGATTAGTAGTAGATGCTAGCCTGCGAGTCCACACTAGGACGAGGTTAGCAGTATAGGGTATGCCTGCGAGTCCACACTAGGGACAGGGTGATGCTAATCTGCGAGTCCACACTAGGGACGAGGATTAGTAGTTGTTCAACCTGCGAGTCCACACTAGGGACGAGGGTTTGAGTATTCGTTTCGGTTATCCGTTGACATCTTGACATGAATTCTCTAGTTCTTGTTCAGCAGTTCATCTATGTGTAGACTGTGTATAGATTTGTGCTTTATTCATTGCAACGTTTTTCTGGTTTTATTCTGTATCTTTCACTATGCATAATAAACTGTTAGAAAGGCTCGTTTTATGTATCTTGCTAGTCCTCTGAGGACATGATGATCTCTCAGGTTAGCCGAGGTTGAGTTAGGAGCAGACCAGAGGGTTGAGCCAGCATCAGATCGCATCATTTGCACTTGAGGTGGTCTAGATTAGCAGTTTTTATTCAGTTAGTTACTCATGTATTCTTCTATTTTCTTCCGTCTATTGGTATGGATTTGTGTCCACCAGACGTGACAGTGATTCTTGATATTCAGTTTATTCATTATTATTCAGTTCATGTCTTTCCATTGATCTTGACTGTGACATGATTATTCCTGTGGATGAGATTTAGTTTACCATGTGATTCTAGATTGTCGTGACTTGTACTTAGACAGCGTACTACCGCCGCCGACACTGCGGCGTAGGCTGGGCTTGGACACGTTTCGTATCCGAAAAGCGGTGCGGTCGTGACAAGTTTTTTTGGTGGCCCATGCAGGTCTACGTTAATCACTTCGGTTATGTCACTGTACCGTCGTGAGCCTGCGAATAGGATTAGACACTTAGGGTCTCATCCACATGTCTTGACTCCTTGCCAATCCTTAATCCTTGATTTCATTGAATCCTTGATTTGCATCCTGCTTGAAATTCTCTTCAACGGCAAAAGTGTTTTCCTTATTACAGTTAAGATGGCAGAAATTTTCAGTAGATTATAGCAATGGCATAGATACTATGTTTTATTTTGACTTGCGAGTATTCGTAATAAATTGATAGCAGACTATTCATTCTAGTAATCATGACTCATAAATTTCGAGGACGAAATTTGTTTAAGGGGGGTAGAGTTGTCAACCCCTTGACCATTTTTCCTCTCATAATTTTTTTATTTTATTATTGGTCACGTACATTTGTTAAGCCTTATATTGGTTTATTTGAAATACTAATAAAGGTTCAATTGAGTAATAAAGGTATTTCAGGGACCTGGGTGCAAATTGGCACTTATACAATCTCATTTCGATTTGAACTCAGAACAGCCCTCACCAAATGAATTCAAATTATTGAAGCCGATCCCATCTGATTCAAACACTGGCTCTTCTCAAATCTTGAGAAGATAAACCCAAATTTCAAATCTAAATCCAACCTCTCTATCTCTCCCGATGAGAGCAAACTATATAAAGATTCCTGCTCTCCATCTACGAACCCTAGTATTCCCTTCTTCTTCCTCCCATTGAGGTGTACGGACAGAGTTGCCAACCAAGTCAGACGAACACTGCCAAGCCTGTCAGTAATCCTATCATTAGAATTCAACCATTTCTATTATACCAAGTAACTGTTCGATGAATTGGTTGATAGAGTTTGAGTCAAAGCAAATAGAGATCACAGGATATGAGACATGGGTCAGATCGCACGAAGTGCAAAGGACCCATTGCATCCAGAATACATGCAATACTTAGAATACATTTAGCACAGTGTGTAAGTTGCACCCTAGATGTTCTGAACCAATAAGTCATCACCTGGTATAAGTTAGTCTAGGGGAAACAAGGCTTTGACTTGGCCAACACCCATCCGCAGAATAAGGGTACTTGGGTAAGGTAGGTACATGGTTTTGACACATCATGACTGATTTAGGGGTACACCAGATATCCAGGAATAGGCAGGTCGTAGCTAACTAGGAGCCTCTGTTCATAGCGAATGTGTATCCAACAATATCGATATGTTAGATCCCATCATGTATCGAATTGATACTGAATTGTTAGAGTCCATCAAACTGATGTTTTGGTTCTATTTTGTCCCAGTCAAAACTGATAGGATAGATTTCCCACATCTCAGTGGAACCTAGGTCGTGTGATCGAGTTGAGGGAAGAGTGAGATAATATAACAGAGCGAGGGAGGGAGCACCTTGGTTATCAAATAAACCATGGCCTTACTCAAGTTTTGTACTATGCATATAGGCAAGTCACAGACTTGTACCTATAGGTGATTGGAAAAGAGCAGTATGGGTATATCTGGGTATATTGGGTTCTTAGAGTATCCGGATACCGAGGGAACCATACCTACATATGGGTTAAAAGGGTGCCAGACATATCTAGGGGTTAGCTAATGGAAATAAGCGGATGTCTCTTCTTTAGCATAGCGTTAACTATGCTGATTTGTCAGTACTGGATTTCTTTCTATAGTGTTCAGTTATCAGTACACGTTGTATTGCATTTGGTCACACTTAAAGAATCCTACTGTTATTGGGTGTGTTTTTTTTGGTTCAACTAATCCAGTTTGCTTCATGACTGATGTTACCAGGTATTTCCTTAAACAGTGGAAATGCCATTCCTTTTTACTCTTTGGCCTAATTGACTTAGAGTTGAATACAATTCTATATAACATTTTGTATCATCTTACCTCGTTTGCTAGACCCTATTAGGCAGTTACTTGGAGGGTACATACA